>NW_014650666.1:327594-342114 GCF_001447265.1 Sturnus vulgaris
TGATTCGATGCCTCAGCCGTTTCCATCCCCAGGGCTGGGGATGGAAAATCCCCCAGAGCAGCCCCGTGGATCCCGGGTGGATTTGGGTGTTGGGAAGGATGAATTAGAAAAACCTTATCAATAAATACGAGTGCCCAGCAAAAGACTTTGAGAATATGGAAAATAGAAGTGAAATAGAAATGAGAGCAATTTTCAACTGTGGGACTGAAAGCAACTGAATGCCTGAAGGTTCTTTTGTTTAAATAATGTTAAATGCTGCAAATACCAAAAAAACAAACAGACATCCTCCCTAGGCACGGCAGGAAAGGTCCCAGATAAAATTTAGAAATGAGAAAAGCAGGAAAACATGGAAATACAGTGATTCCTATAGGCTGCATGCAAATGTTAGAGAATTTGTATCTTAGATTGGTGAGTGGAAATTAGAATATTCAATATGGAAGATTTAATGTATTGAAAAGGGGAAAATCTCTCTTTTATGCTCTTATTCTCTTTGTTCTCATTTTCTTAAGGTCTCTTTTTTTACTCTGTCCCTCTCTGCCCTGCTCTGAGCTGTGGCTGCAGTTCCCAGCAGGGCCTCATATAAACCCACACCCTACAAAATAAACTGCAAAACTTTAAAAGCGGAATAAAAAAAGCTCCTGAGTTTGTCCCGACATTGCCAAGGCAATTCCTGCATTTGGGAAAGCTGGAAATGCTCCAGAGCCACACGGGAATAAATCAATGCCCTGGCATGGGCTGGACACTCCGGGTTGAAAAATTGAATTTGGGGGATGTTTTGGATAAACTGAGAAGGTTTGGGAGCACTCAGTTGTAAAAAAAAAATTTAAAAATCCTGATTTCCTAAGAAAATCCAGTATCTGGCTGCTGCTGTGGACCTTAGGGAAGGATTAAAAGATGGAGATAAATGAGCAGAGCCAGACCTGGAGTTGTGGTTGCTGCAATTCCAACTCAGAGCTGCACATTTTCCCATCCCCTCTTTTTCCATGGAGGGATTTTTGAGCTCATCCCTGTTTTTATTTTAACACTCTGTGTTGAAGGCGCCCCTGGCTCTCAGGATAGGCTGGGAGATGATAATAATCATAATTTATATGATTGTTTAATAATTTATTTGAAATTATATATTATGTTATGATGTTATGTTATGTTATATTATATTAAGTTTTATATTCTGTTCTATTCTATTAATTATATTATATTATATTATATTATATTATATTATATTATATTATATTATATTATGTTATATTAAGTTATATTAAGTTATATTGTATTAAGTTATATTATATTATGTTATATTATGTTATATTTATTATATTATATTATATTATATTATATTATATTATATTATATTATATTATATTATATTATATTATATTATATTATATTTATTATATAATGTTATGTTATATTATATTTATTATATTATGTTATATTATGTTATGTTATGTTATATATTATGTTATGTTATGTCATATTTATTATAATTCTTTATATGACTTAATAATTTAAATGAAATAAAAGGTAGAAAATACCATTTCACTGGGGTGAAGAAGCAGCACATAGAAATAACTCCTGATTTCCTTAGGGAATGGGAATACTGGGGAGATCTGAGAGGCACGAGGGACGAAATGGGGCCACAGGAGATTGAAAAAATCAGAATTCTTCCCAAAATCTGCCCAGCCTGGTGTGCAGCTGCTCCGGGCTCTGCTCCCAGCTCTGTCACTGCTCTGCTCTGGGACTTTGGCTCACTCATTTC
This sequence comes from Sturnus vulgaris, assembly GCF_001447265.1. The sequence goes on from NW_014650666.1 coordinate 329,351, forward strand.
CTTTGGTGCTCCCTCCTGCTCCTGCCTGTTCAGATTCCAAATTTTTCCTACCAGGAGAAATTGTGTGGGCCAGACCCAAGTGTGCTGTGACCAAGAGAGAGCCTCACATGAGTGAGGGGCCAGAAAACACATTTAATGTGATTTTAGTTAATTTTTTTTAACAGCATTTAATTTGAAACAATCATAGCAATTACTTAAAATTAATTTTTTTTTTTTTTTTTACTAAAATTATTTTTATGGAGAACTGATTTTTCAGATTTACCTTCTTACAGTTTGGTCATGCCAAAAATATTAAACTTGACAGAAAATGATAATTTACACCTGCTCTGTGGGTGTCTGCTTTGTGTCTCTTTTTCCATCCCTCATTTATTTGCTGCCTGTTGTTTTCCCATTTCTCCTTGGTCAGTTGTTTTTCTTTTGGGTAGCTTCTGTCTAGAATTAAAAAAAAAAAATAAAAAAAAATCAGTGTTGGTTTCCTGGGCAATTTCTCTGTTTTTGTAGCTGGTTTCTATTAATGGTTTTGAGATGAATCCCAGGAATCTGAAGCTTTCCAGCCAAAGGAGGTGTTTAAATATTGTGCCAGCCAAGGGTGCTGGAGTGCAGGGAGTTTTTGGAGATGCTTTGTGGGTGCAGACAGAGCTCTGTGACCTGCTCCAAGGACAGAGAAATCAAAAATCCCGGGATTAATGGGAATAAATCCCCGGATTAATGGGAATAAATCCCCGGAGTAATGGGAATAAATCCTTGGATTAATGGGAATAAATCCCGGGATTAATGGGAATAAATCCCCAGAGTAATGGGAATAAATCCCGGGATTAATGGGAATAAATCCCCGGAGTAGTGGGAAAAAATCCCTGGATTAATGGGAATAAATCCTTGGATTAATGGGAATAAATCCCGGGATTAATGGGAATAAATCCTTGGATTAATGGGAATAAATCCCCGGATTAATGGGAATAAATCCCCGGAGTAATGGGAATAAAACCAACTTTTCAACCCGGAGTGTCCAGCCCATGCCAGGGCATTGATTTATTCCCGTGTGGCTCTGGAGCATTTCCAGCTTTCCCAAATGCAGGAATTGCCTTGGCAATGTCGGGACAAACTCAGGAGCTTTTTTTATTCCGCTTTTAAAGTTTTGCAGTTTATTTTGTAGGGTGTGGGTTTATATGAGGCCCTGCTGGGAACTGCAGCCACAGCTCAGAGCAGGGCAGAGAGAGGGAGAGAGTGAGAGTAAAAGAAGAAGCTCAAGAAAATAAGAAGAGCAAGAGCATAAAAGAGATTTCCCCCTTTTCAATACATTAAATCTTCTTCTATGCTGAATATTCTAATTTCCACTCACCAATCTAAGATACAAATTCTCTGACATTTGCATGCAGCCTATAGGAATCACTGTATTTCCATGTTTTCCTGCTTTTCTCATCTCTAAATTTTATCTGGGACCTTTCCTGCCGTGCCTAGGGAGGATGTCTGTTTGTTTTTTTGGTATTTGCAGCATTTAACATTATTTAAACAAAAGAACCTTCAGGCATTCAGTTGCTTTCAGTCCCACAGTGGAAAATTGCTCTCATTTCTATTTCACTTCTATTTTCCATATTCTCAAAGTCTTTTGCTAGGTACTTGTATTTATTGATAAGGTTTTTCTAATTCATCCTTCCCAACAAGGTGGGATCCAGGATCTGATCCTGGAGGGATTTTCCATCCCCAGCAATGCTGGCATTGAGGGCCCAGCATGGCACTGGGGCATTTCTGTGCCCTTCACCTGCCTCTGCCTGTCCCAGGGCTGCTGTTTAATGATTTTTTTTAATTTTTTTTTTTTTTAATTCAGCCCAGTCTAAAGGTGTCAGAGCTCTGCCCTGCTCATCCCCCAGCTCGTGTTTGCCTCAGCTTTGGTGGCTGCATCTCAGGCTGCTGATTACAGTGAACTCCAGCGAAATGGAACAAAAAAACCCCAAAAAAATTTGTTGAGAGCATCACCTTGTCGCTGTGCCCTTCAGAGAAGGCAAACCAGGAGTTTTTGTGTTTGTGGCTGGGGAACAAGCAGGGTAATGCTGGGCCTGAGAGGTGCCTGGCTTGTTCCAGCCCTGCAGTAATGACAGGCTCTGCTTGGCAGCCCTCTCATTGGGGCTGGCTTGAAATTTTGGCCTCGCAGTTCCCAGCTCTTGCTCTAAGCTGGATTATTTCAGGCTCGCTTAAGGAGTTCGTGGCAGCTGGGAGATTTGGTTTAAAGAGAAAAGCTTTGCCACCAAGTGAAAAATGGTGTTGGTGTCAACCCTGAACCGTGGTGCCTTTCTCTTTGGCTGCTCCCATGCAAAATTCCTTTTTTTCCACATTTTATTTTGAAGAATCCTTGCTGCCTTTGCCACTGCCAATTAGCTGTGCTCTTTATTCCAAAGCTGTAACATTTCCTACTCCTTTTCTGTTCCAGGAATTTTATCCTTTCTTCTTCTCACGGGTAGGTATTTTCTCCTTTGATCCTGGTGGAACATTCTGGGTCCTGTATTTAGAGAAGCTGTTGATGATAAGCCTGGAGTGTTGACAAATCCAGCACACAAGGCCTCGTGCTGTAATTTGTGTCAATCATGAATGCTGCCATTCCTTTTTAATTCATGTATTTATGGCTGTGAAGATGGGGTGCAAGGGGCCTCTCCCACTCCTGTTTCCCAGGGTTAGTGGCTCTCAAAAATTGCAATAAAGGATGGAGGGTTCCCCTCGGCATCAGATCTTTTTTCCTGATCTGATCTTGCTCGGTTTTTCTGGCTGCTGATCCTCAATTTGGATTTATTGGGAAGTCTCTGAGTGCAGCCTGAAAACAAAAAATGGTAAAAATGGAAGAGGTGGGGAGGAGGAAACTTCCTGACAGTGACAACTTCCCACAAGCCAATTACCCCCGTGACCCCTGCGCTTTCAGCAGGGCTTTGTCCACCTGAGTCACTGCTTTGGATGTGAATTAGGTGTGAAATACCAATTTCCTTTTGCCACAATGAAAAAGAAGCGACTCTGGGAAACACGGGAGCTTTTCTTCTGCTGCTGACCTGACCTGCTGGCAGGTGCAGAGCCTGCAAAACCGCTCCTGTTGCTGCTAGAAACTCCTTTTTTTTTTTTTTTTTTTCTTGCCTGCGTGAATTTGCTTTCTGCGGTCAGAGTTTGTGGTGAGCTGGAGATGAGCAGTGGGCAGCCAAGGGATGCTTGGAATTGGGAGAGGGGAAGGAGAAAGGCTGGGGGAGCTCAGAATGGAGAAGCTCGTTTAAAATTCAGCTCCTAGAGCAGGAAAAATGTTGACACAGCTGCTCTTGCAGGATGTCTTTGGAACAGCAGAGCCCCAGGAAGCAGGGCTGGCTGCAGGATTAGACAGAGATCTGCAAACCTGGTCCCTTTCCTCCCCTCTGTGAACCCCAGAGAAGCTGCTGCTCTCCCCCTGGGTGATTTTTGGAGACTTCAGCCTTGTCCAGCCTGGACTTGGCTCCTTGCAGTCAGGAAATATCCAGTCCATGACAGCAGCAACCACAGCAATCTGCTCCCTCCTCCCAAAAAAAAAAAAAAAAAAAAAATCCCTGCGAGGAGCAGGCAGTAACCTCTGCAGTGCCACGGCTGGGAGGCAGAAAACTGGGAAAAAAAACCCAAAAAACAACTTGGAATTGCAGCCTGGAAGGGCCTGGCCATGGTTTGGAGGGACCAGGGGAAGGAGACAATGCTGGATTTGCTCTCTGTGTTCAGTGGGAGCAGCTTTTTGCCTCCCAGCCAGGCGTTTTTCCAGGCTGCTGTCAACACAGACTGCTCTGGCTCCGTGATGGAGACAACAGGAAAGGCTCCTGACTCCATGAAATTCCATGAAATTCCATGAAATTCCATGAAATTCCATGAAATTCCATGAAATTCCATGAAATTCCATGAAATTCCATGAAATTCCATGCCCAGCAGCTGCTCTGCATCAGGGCTGTCCTGGCTGTGACAGTGGCTCAGCTCAGGGACAGGGGAACAGGAGCCTTTGGTGGGTCTGGGATTGGAATAATGGGAATTTTCCTGAGGCTGGCGAGGAGAAGCTGATGGGAATAGGGGCTGCAATTGGGATTGTTAATTATCCAATTAGCAGTGGCACAGCTAATTGCTGGCGGTGGGGATGTGGAGGGAGGGGCTGTTCCTGTCCCATTCCCCCCAAATCTCCTCATTTCACAGAAATCCCAGAGTTGGAGTTTCCAGAGAAATTTTGTGAAGTTCTTGTCTGAAGATTATTTCAGGATTTTTCTCTAGAAGCAAACCAGTTCTCTGGGTCTGCCTTGGACAGTGGGGAGTTAACAGCAGACTTTTTTTCTTTTTTTTTTTTATTTTTTTCATGGTCATATTATCTAATAATAATAATAATAGCTGCAGTTTCTTGGAATTTGTCTGGAAGTGTCTGGTTCTGTCTGATGCTGGAGACGGGATCCTGGACTGGGTGATCCCCAAGTTTCCCTTGTTGCAGTGTGTAATTATTTAAATGTTTATTTAGGGTGTTGTTATAATTATAATACTCTCCTCTTTCCTGAAAGTCCTCCCCCTCTGGCATAGGGAGAATCTGTTTTCTGGTGGAGTAGAGAGACAGAAAAATGTCAGAAGGAAAAATTCAAGTGTGGTAATTAAACTTTTCCTCATGGATCCCATGGGAAGGCTCCTGACTTGTGTTTTTAAATTCTCTTATGGAATCCCACAGACATTTAAGGACAGGCAGTTTTAATTCCCTTTCTTCACTTGATGACTAATTTGATTTAATTGTAAAATCCAATTAATCCCATCCACTAAATAGTGTTCACCATAAGCACCAATAACCTGACAACAGAATGCAAGAAAACAGAAAAATTGACTGCATTTTAATTTTCCTACAATATGTAATTTTAATTTTAATATCCTAGCAGCAGCTACTCTATTTCCTATTTTCCACCCTATTTCCTGACTTTATACTCATTGTAATTTTCCTGTAAATACCCAGCCCTTGCTTACAAATCACAGGACAGGGTAAATATTGTTCTTTAGGTTGTCTTTGGAGACCGGAGCTGGAAGTAAAACCATATGAGGAGACCAAGATCAAAAAAAAAACCCATTGAAGGCAGCAGAAAATAAATGCAGTCTGGAGGAGTGTCAGACAAAGGGAGGGAACAGCTGGATCGAGTAAAACACCAGGAAAATTGCTTCCATCCCTAAGGGGGAGGGAGGAAGATTTGTTTTGTCAGCCCAGAGCTGTGTGGGACCAACTTGAGCCGATGAAAATTTGATGTCAGAGTCAGGGAGGGCTCAGAAGGGGAGGGGAAGGAGCAGAGGGATCTGCAGAAAGGGGTGAGGGGAAAGGAAGGAGCTGGAGGTGGAGAAATCCTGCAGAATCTGGGGATGTCAATTGATGAGGTCATAGAGTTTGCCAGTTGCAGAAAAGAAAGTTAAAGGCACAAAAAAAAAAAAAAAAAAAAAGTTTTGAAGTTGTTTTTCAAAAGAGGCGAAAACTCCGAGAAGCCGAAGGAATGGAGCAACTTTTCAAACTCCTCCTGTGGCAGATTTTGCTTCAGCAAAGTAAGCTCCGAGCTGCTGGTGGGCTTTACTGGTTTTTTTATTTCAGCTGGGGGTTGGCTGCGGGATTTTGAGCCGTTCTCTTTGTAAGGTTTTGTTCAGATTCCTAAACTTGCTCTGTTTTCATCTGGAGAGGGGAAGGGAGTCGTGATTTTTTTCCTCTGCTTTTTGGGGACAGAATGGAAAAATGTTTGAGGTTGTTGGAGCTCTGTTCAGCGTGTTTGTGCAATTTTTTTTTTTTTTTCTTTTTCCTATCAGCAAATTCACAACCAATAAGCTTGGATGCGAGTACAGCAAAGGTTTCAGAGATTTCCAGGATTAAATGTTATTTTTCATGTTTGAAGAAGCAGAAACAGCTGGGGGTGCGTGCGTGTGAGGGTTCAGATGGAAAGAAAAAAAAAAAAAGGATGTGTGGTTTTTGGTTTCATTTTCCTCTCGTCAGCAGAAAGACCAACACAAATTCACTTTTGGGCAGCAAGGTGCAAGAAAGGAGTAGGAAGTGTGGAGCACAAGTTTTTTTAGGGACTGGTGACCTCTTGTTCTTAGCAATTTTTTTTAAAAAAAGCTGTGGTGACACCTGAGCCCCCCAATTCCTGAGGTGGGATAAAGTGAGGAGGACAATTCCTCAATTCCTGAGGAGGAATAAGGGGAGGAGAACAATTCTTCAATTCCTGAGGAGGACAATTCCTCAATTCCTGAGCTGGGATAAAGTGAGGAGGACAATTCCTCAATTCCTGAGGAGGACAATTCCTCGATTCCTGAGCTGGGATGAGGTGAGGAGGACAATTCCTCAATTCCTGAGGAGGACAATTCCTCATTTCCTGAGCTGGGATGAGGTGAGGAGTTCCCTCTGGTCCCTGATTATTCCACCCTCCATGTCTCCACTGCCTTTTTGCGATGCCCCAGGGCAAGGTTTGGCGATTGGCAGGTGACGGGGACAACCATGGGGACAGAAGGGTTAAAGTGGCTCAGAAATGTGGGGTGGCTTAAAGAGGAGGAGGAGGAGAGGGCACAGATCTGTGCTGCACAAACACCAACCAGTCCAGTGAGTCCCGGGGCTGGAAGAGCAGGTTGGGCTGCTGCAGAGCCGGGCTGAGCTCTGACAGAATTCCCGGAGCCTTCTGCCTTTAGCTGGGTGCAGCCCCGATGTTTGAGCCCACCCAAATGAGGACCTAAGTCACGGTGAGGGTGGGAATGGGGGCGAGCTGTGGTCCCTCGAGTGTTAATGTCTCGGGGAGGGCGAGCTCCGTGTTTGGAATGGCTCTACAAAACCATTCCCTTGGGCCTGCAGCCAAGGGGAAGCTCACAAGGCAGGGGAGGCTTTCTAAAGCTCAGCTCAAATCCCAGAAAAGCTGGGGCACATCTCGGAGGGGTCCTGTCTGTGCCCCCCAGGTGGGGTTTGGCTCCTTGCACAGCCCAGGAGTTTTCCCTTTCTGCAGAGGCAGCACATTCCTGCTCTCTGCGTGTTCCTGCCTGCAGGCAGGGCTGGAATTGTTGGGGCTGGATGGGTATTTAGGGGCTCTGACTTCCTTTTTGGAAATGGGAGACTCTGCTGCTGGGAAAGTTGTCCCAGGAAGTCTTTAAAAATAAACAAACACAGAGATTTAGAGAAAATCCCAGTTCAAAGCCTGGCTCTGAAGGGAAATTTTGTTTTACTGAGGAGCTGAGTGGGGGAAGTTTAGGACGAGCTGTTTTCTCACCATATCCCTCTTCCAGATGAGCCCAGATGTTTCTCCTCGGTGGGTTTAGAAACCTCTGGCTCCCAGAGGAGAGCTGGGCTCATTTCTGTCACTGTCACCTTGCTGCTGCTGCATCAAAAGCCACCAGGGCCCCTCAGCCCCCTAAAGAGCCAGGATGGAGCCTCTGCCACTCCCCAGAGGGTTTGGGGACAGCCTGGTGCCACAGGCTGCTGCTTTTCCCATGATTGTGACCATAAAACCCCCATTAAACCCCCTAAAAGCAGAGTCACGGCACAAATGAGGATTGTGGCACCCACAGAATCTGCAGGACTTTTGTGCTCTGGTTGTTTCTCATCCCCCAGAATGAAACAGGAACTCAGTGGTTCCATCAGCAGCGAGCTGAGCAGCAGCTCAGGAGGGAATTCATTCATCCCAGGAATTCCTCTCCAGCAGGGAATTCATTCATCCCGGGAATTCATCCCAGGATTGTTCAGGCAGGGCTCAGGACAAGGACTCAGCTCTCTGTCCTTGCCCTGCTCCAAGGACACTGCCTGTCACACATCTCTCACAGCCCGAGCCTTTTGCTTCTCATTTGCCCACAGATTTTTTTCTTTTCTTTTTTTTTTTTTTTTTTTTTTTTTTTTTTTTTTTTTTTTTTTGGTAGCTTAATTCTTCACATGAAAAATGGATGGGATTCAAGAAGTAAGAGCTGGCTCTGCCTTTTACAAGGGATTAAGAAATCGTTTTCCAGTCTGCTTTCCTCTTCCTCTTCCCTACTGTGGGAGCACAGAGTATCTCTGGGATCCTGCTGAGTCAGCACAGAATTGCATTTTATTGGTGCTTTTTTTGTTGGTGTTGTTTCGAGGGGTTTTTTTTGGTTTTTTTTGTGGTTTTTTTTTGGGGGGGGGTTTGGGTTTGTTTGTTTTGTTTTTTTGGGGTTTTTTTTTTTTTTTCTGTGGTTACATCACCCAGAGAAGACAAAGTGATTCTCCATCCCGTGCAACTCGAAATTTTCCAAAGGAAAGCCACAGCTGAGCTCTGTGTTGACAGCTCTGAAGGCAGCTGAGGCTGAGGAGCTGCAGCTCCTGGAGTCCTGTGAGGACAGAGCTCAGAGCTGTCACCAGGTGAAAACTCTGTGGTTTCACAGCTGCCTCACCAGAATCCTGCTTCCAGCTGACCCCAGTGCTGCAGCTCATGAGCTGTCACCTTCCCTGGGCCGTGCCTTTATCTCTGCCCAGAAGCTGCTGTGTCAGAAAATCCAGTTTAAAAGCAGGGCTTGGTTGCTCTGCTTGTCTCTGAAAAGAGCAAAAGGCTCGTTCCTCCTTCCACTGCTGCTCTCTGCTCAGATTATTGAAGGTCAGTTGTTCTAAATTCCATTTTTCCAGGCGTGCAGGAGATCAGAGACATCCCAGATTCCTCGGATTTCTGAGTGATCTCATTCACAGCTCTGTCAAATAATTTTGAGCCTTACCCACGAGCTGATGGATGTGTGCAGGGGGAATCAGAACAATCAGTTCTTCCTTCTTTTTCTGCTGGAGTTTCTGTGCCTCTTGTGAAGAATTATCCTTTTTTTTTTTTCCCCTCCTTCTAGAATTTTGCTGCTTGGCTGCAATGTCACTTATTTTTAATATTTGCACCATTTTGTCAAACCAGGGGTGATATCCTAGGGCAGGTTCAGACCCAAAGTTTGTGTCCAGACTCTGTGTGTGCACAAAGTGAGAAATTCTGTCTCTTCCCACCTCTCTGTGCTCAGCTCCAATATTTAAATTCTAAATTCACCTCTTCTGGGATGGCTTCTGTGGTGATGTTCAATGTCATCCCAGCTTCGTGTGGCAACAGCCAGCAAGTCACAAATCCTATAAAATGCAAAATATGAAATCCACAAGCTCTTCCCTGGTCCCAAGAGGACACAGCATCTCGTGGTCAGTGAGAAACACCTTGGAATGACTTTTTGAGGAGGGAACAGCATTCCTGCCCTGTTCTTGGCTGAAGTTTTAAAGGTGGAGGGGAAAAGACCCCACAAAACATCAAATTTTCTTGGCTAAAAGCTGTTCCATGCCAGCCAACCCCTTTTTTTTTGACAGAGAGTTGTGTTTGGAGAATCACCTGTGGCTCCAGCAGCTACACCTGGGCAGGGCAGGGAAGGGAAGGGTGGTGCTTGCCTTTGGGTTTGGTTATTTATTAAATCTTTCCTCAAGTACAGAAAGTTCAGCAACACTTCCAGCTAGAAGGGAGCAAAATGGAGCTGGACCTAGCAAGCTACAAAGTCTCTTCAAGCCAAACAGTCCAATAGAGAATAAACACCTGTATTATTTATACTTTTGACCCAAAAACCAAACTCCTGTGCCCTGCACTGCAGCACCAGCTGTCCAACCAAAAACTGAAGCCATGAAGAAGAAGGAGCATGAGCATGAAAAGAGGCACCACCCCAAATCCCCCACCTTGCCCCATACCTGTCACTTTATTATAAAAACCTCAGATTTAAAACCCTTCACCGTGTGAAATCACACACTTCTGTTTTATTACACACCCCTGATTTTAACTCCATCACTCAAATTCGGAGCCTTCTCCAAGGCCTTAAGTCAAAAGCAGTGTTCTCCAGGAGATCACAGAAAACTCAAAAAAACTCAGATTTCTGGGATCCAACACTTTTCCTGGCAGGTGGAAGGTGCAGGGGTTCCAAAAAGGAGCCAGAACCAGGTGCTGGTGTGAGCTCAGAGCTTTGGATGGCTGAGCTTTTGTCGGTGGTTGGATTTTTCAAAATGCTGCTTTGGTAAATTGGAGGCTGCTTTGGTAAATTGGAGGCTGCTCCGTGTTTTTCCCATTAGCTCAGAGGAAAGGAAGGAGAGCAGTAAATGCTTTCATTGCTCTGCCCGAGCCAGCAGAGGATGTTTCTGTGGCCCCAAAGCAATCGTTTGTTGGGGCAGGGCTCACACACCATTCCCCAGCTCGCACATCGCTGCTCGTGTCGCGACATTGCCTTGGCACCCACTGAGGCACGACCACATGGCCTGGGATGCCTTTAGGTCTAAGTTTCCCTCTTCTCCTCGGATGTGCTTTTCGAGGTTATAAACGAGAGACAAATATCGATATTGAGCAGAACTGAGATTGTTTTATTTGCTGCAGACAGAGCAGGCAGCGCTGGGGAACGTGAGGGGTCACCGCCCACTCCACGCTCCACCCAACCTCGGTTTGCAGCCTCTTCTCACACTGGGGTTTTTATTGTCATCAATAATTTCGGGGTTTTTTGTTGTCCTAAGCAGTGGTGGTTGAATGAACATCCTTGTAGAGACCCAGCAGAGCAGTTCTGGGAGTCTGCTCCTTGAGATGAGCAGCATTGAGCACACAAAGGCAGGAAGGGCTGTTGGGAAGGCTGAGTTTGCAAGCTGGGAGCCCACACAACTTATTTGGAAAACACAACAGAATATAAAATAACATAAAATAACATAATATACCATAACAAGGTGATTTTAAACAGAATTATTTTATCATATAATTTCCATTATCTGGTGTCCATGCTTCACTTCAGAGCTGAGTATTCTGGTTTATACAAACCCCGATGTTTTTGTGATTAACACGAATCTTTTAGCAATTATCACACTGATGTGCTGGGGTGATGAGGACAAACCAGTTCCTATTCCAGTTAAGAACTCAAGGACCTTTTCTCCAAACTTCAGGCCCTAAGCACAAACTAAGTGGAAAGGTGGAGGGTGGGTTCATGCAAATGAACCAGAACCTAGAAAAGTGTGAGATTTTGTGACCAACCCCCTCCTTTCCTTCCATCTTGGAGCCATCCAGGCAGGGGCCACCACTGTGGCACTGATATTGCCGGGCTGTGCCTTTTGTTGGCCTTTTGTAGGCTCACAATAAATACCAATTTTATTTCCTTAACTCTGTGTGTAGCCTCTGCCCCAGCTCCTCAAGGCATCACCTGGGCACTGTGACCCCTCTGCTGTGCTGGCAGCACAAGTGACACCGATTTTTCCTGCCTGGTTTGGTGCTGTGGAATCAATTTTTATCGTTCTTTTTGTTGTTTTTTTTTTTTTTCTGAGCTAAATCTAAGTCCTGGCTTGCACAGACAAGGGCTGATCCATTTTGCTGCCTATCATGAGAGACAATCCAATGATGGGATTGTGATCTCTCTTTCTTACATACAGAGGGCACAGACCTTGTCCAAGATTTCATTTTTCTCTTTTTGATGCTGAGATTTTAAATGGAAGGAAAAAGCACCTCGTGTGTGAAGTGCCTTTGAGCTGGCAGAAAGTGCTGCTCATTTTTTGTCTTCTGCTGTCCCTGCCCAGTGTTTTGTGATAGAAAAAGGGGAGGAAACCAAATTTATTCTCAGCACTTGGGGGTGTGCTAAAATACCCTCAGTCTGGAGCTGAATTTTGAAATTCATAAATTCCAGGGCTGAAAAAAAATAAATTAAAAAAAAAAAAAAATACAGCCTTTGTCCGAGGGACTTTGTGCCTCTGACATTAGCAGGACAAAACCTCCAATGATTTGGATGGAACCCACTTGGTTTTGGCTGGGTGCAGGGATGAATGGTGGTGTTGTGTTGGGAATCTGTGCTGGCAATCAAAATCCTGATGCCAGGAGAGCTTCTAGACCCCCCCTCCCACACAAGGAGCAGGACCAGAGAAATGCAGAATCAAAGGAATTGGTTCATCTCTGGCAAAGCCCTTCCTGTGTGGATCTGAGTCATGTGAGTGAGTTGGAGAGAGCTGATGCATCCAGAGCACAATCCCAGAATTAACTGTGCAGACAAAAAAAATCAGCATTAACAGGGCAGGGCAATGGGTGGAGCAATAACAGAGGTGCTGCTGGACTTGGAGTGCTTTTGTAGCTTTTTTTATCCTTTTGTTGTCACTAACACTCTTTATTTTCTGCTTTGACAGGTTCTGTGTGCTCATATTCAGGTGAGTGGCATCTCTGTGAATCTCTGTCAGGTTTTGTGATCATGAGGAGGAGGGAGAGGGGCCCTGATTCCATGGCATGAGCAGGGGCTTGCATTCCTCACTTCCATGGATTGTGCATCCCATGCACTGGAGTCTCTAAACCTGGATTAACCCGGGGGTTGGGATTAGGGAGGGTGGGTAGGACAGCTCGAGGGGACAATCCTGATAACAGACATGAATGAAATCTGTGTTAAAGTTTTATTTATTGGGAAAAGGTTCTTCCCTCTGAGGGGGGCACTGATCAGGCTCCCCAGGGAATGATCCCAACCCCAAGAGCTCCAGGAGGGTTTGGACACCACTCCCAAGGATGCAGAGTGGGATTGTTGGGGTGTCTGGATCAGGGATTCTCTGGCTCCCTTCCAGCTCAGCATTCTTTAATTCTCTGTAAGAGTGCCCCATGCTGGTCTTGAAACCAGAACCAAAACCACACAGAGATCCCAAACTCCCACTCCATTGACTCCACAACCCTACAACTCTTTTTTTTTGCTGTTTCCTCTTGATTTTTCAGTCCCAGCCTCCAGCCCATCCAGCGTGGTGGTGTCAGTGCTGATCAGGCTCCCCAGGGAATGGCCCCAGCTCCAGGAGCTTTTGGACA
>NW_014650666.1:353778-377268 GCF_001447265.1 Sturnus vulgaris
AGTGGTTAAAGGGTCCTGGGAGTGAATTTGGGGAGATGCGAGGTGCTTGGGCACAGAATAAACCTTCCTCAGTGTGGTTTAAATTAATTTTTCAGTGGTTCAAGGGTCCTGGGAGTGAATTTGAGGAGATGTGAAATGTGCTGAGAGATCAGATCTTGGGCACAGAATAAACCTTCCTCACCTTGATTTAAATTCATTTTTCAGTGGTTAAAGTGTCCTGAGAGTGAATTTGGGGAGATGCGATCCCCAGTGACAAAATGGGATTTATTGCATTGCCCAAAGCTGTTAAATCTCCGTTTGCTCTGTTTGTTGTTGAGGTGCTGCCCGAAGTTTCACCCAGCTGTGTCTTGCAGGAGGCCAGGAACAGAATTACAGAATTCCCTTCTTTGCTGTGGCAGAGAGCAGGCAGGGATGTCACATCTGCTCTTCGCAGCTTTGCAACTGGCTTTCTTGGTTTGAATCGATATTTTTAATTTTTTTTTTTTTTAATAGCTTGGCAGGGTGGAATTTTTTTTTTTTTTTATTCAGGGAGCACAGGGCATCTGGAAATCGCAGAAAAAGCAGAATGCTGCTGAGGTGGAGCACCGGGCCACCAGAACAGAGAGTTTTGCTCGTGCTTTTGGATTTTTTAGGATTGCTGTTGGCATTGCCAAACAATCAGCTCTGGTTTCAGAGCGTTCATTTCAATCCACTCTTGCCCGATTTGATTTTGTTTTTGGCTGGGTTGGCGTTTTTAAAACCAAACTGCTCCCCCCCAAAAAAAAATTCTGGCAGCAGTCGCTGTGGCAGCGCGGGCAGAAATGTCAGAACACTTCTGCTGAAGGGCACGGTGGCTTTCCGGGTATTTCCCCACTTTTCCCCTTCTTCCCTCCCGGTAATGGCAGGAAAAGCTCCCAAGGGAACGGGAGGTGAGGGCTCCATCCTGTTCTTGCCTGGTGCTCTGTGAAAATTCCCTGCAAGGGGTGAAGGTGTCATTTCAGTTCTGTTTTGGAGGAAAAAAAAAAAAAAAAAAAAAAAAAAAAATCCCAGATTGTGGGATTCCATCCGTGCCTGGGCTGGTTTCTCTCTTCTCTGCAAGCAGAGAAGTCATTTCCTCTTTACATGTGTAAAACATTGACCTATTTATTTGAGATTTACCAAAAAAAAAAAAAAAAAAAAAAAAAAAAGTTCCACTTAAAAGTTTTGAATTGAATTCAAAACTGAATTCAATTGAATTGAATACTCTTCAATTCTCCCCTTCCCCCGTGCTGTGGAACAGAAATCCTGCTGCACCCACGACAGGAATGGAATCTTGGCTTTCCTCTGTGGGTTTGGTTTTTTTTAGGGTGTGTGTGTGGGGATTTATTTATTTTATCGATTTTTATTTCATTTCAAAGGAAGCTCTTTTTTTTTTTTATTATTATTATTTTTTTTTTTTTTAATTTGGCATTGAAAACTCTTCCCACTGCATAAATTATAACCCTTGGCAAGCAGGGGATGCTGTCTGGAGCCAGAGCAGTGTGGAGTGTGCGCTGAGAGGGACCCAGGGGAGGTTTGGGTGACCCTCTGGAAAATTTGGGGTTGCTCTGAAATTTTGGAATTTTTGCTCTGAAATTCGCCCTCTGTGGGAATTTCCCGCTCTGATCCCAGGGAAGGGAAAGGGCACAACATCTGCCACCTGCCAGAGGTGCTGCAAATCGACTTTTCTTTAATTAAATCGACTTCAATTCTCGCAATTCCCAATTTCCCCCCCCCTTCCCCGCTGCCATCCTGCTTTTCTCTGCTTTCCTTCCCCTTCAGATCCAAACGTGGTCAGGGGCCACAATGTCATCAATGTCATCATTCCCGAGAGCAGGATGCATTTTTTCCAGCAGCTGGGCTACATCCTGGCCACCCTGCTGCTCTTCCTCGTCCTCCTCATCATCGTGGTGCTCCTCACCCGCAGGCGCCGGCAGAGAGGTGAGCCCGGCCCAAACCTGACCTGACCTGTCCTGTCCTGGAGGGACAATCCTGGCAAAAAAAAATTCCTGCCAGGAACAGCGATCCCCTCCTGGGAAAGCAGCAGGGAGGAGCTGCAGGGGCCGGCGTGGTGTAAAAAAAAAAAATAAATATCCCGGCATCGATTTGGTGGAATTGTTGGGAAAAGTCTGCAGGGTCATCGCGTGCCCGAATCCCAGTCAGGATTTGAGGAATTCTTGTGTAAAAGGGAGGAGAAAAGTGGGATTTGTCCCGTGGGAACTCGGGGTGTGAAGGTCCTGGCTGTGCTGGGGACTCTGGGATTCCATAAAGGCATCACAGCACACGGAAAATGGGCAGCAGGAAAGGACCTGGACTGGCTGTGACGGCTCCTCCTGCTTTTCCCTCCTCTTTAGGTTATGAGTACAACGTGAAGAAATATGGAGAGTAAGTATAATATATGTAATATAAAATATAATATTATATATAATATATAATATGCTATTAATTAGGTTTAGAATGCATTCAAATGAACTCTTAGCCCCTCTCCTCAGCTAAGAGCCTAAACCAGCTGAAAATGTGGTTAGGAGGAGGAAGAGGAAGGAGAATTTGTTCTGTGGGGCTGCTTTGGCAATTGAATTTCCTCTTGTTGCTCTCTGGGAACTGATGGAGGGATGAAGTTTCTGTGAGATGCCCTTGGGAGTTTTTGGGAAAGGAATAATGCACGGATCTGTTTTGAGATGGGGCCAAAATCGTGGATAAATAAAATATATTTATATTTTGTATGATTAAAGTGGGAAAGATAAGGAAATTCCGGGATTGGCTGCCCATTGTTCTAAGAGCTGGGAAAAAAAAAAATGTGGGGGGGAAAAAAAATTAAATAAATTCTCTAAAGTAACATTAGAAAAGCTATTGGGGAAAAGTGTGAAAGGAGCCAGTTATTAAAGGATGGCACAATGCCATTTTCCACCGTGATTCCCTTTTCAGGAAGGATGTGAATCTTAAAGAATTTCCAGTGGACACGACAGATCTGACCCCACACAAGAGTGAAGACATCAGGCTGGGTACGTGTCCCTGGCCACCAAACCAGGTCCAAATCCTTACATCTGAAATTTCTAATGGCATTTAGATGTTTTGAAGTGACTTAACTCATTCTTTAACCTCTGGAAGTGGGTATGGATTTTTATTTGACCAAAACTGGGTGAAGAGAATTCCTGAGTTAGTTGAGTTCATTGTCTCCACTTTCCTTTGAAGCCAGTTTGGTTTAATTTTCTGATTTTCTCCTGCCTGGATGTCAAATCACTCCGTGAACATTTTGGGCCTTCTGTCAAGATCTGTGGTGGAAATTAAGGCAGATAAACAGAGAATGGGAGGAAGAAAATTTGCTACAGAGGCCCTGAGATAGAAAAGAGAAAATACAAATTTCCCTGGAGCTCGTGGTGAAGTGAAAGACGCTGGGGAGAGGGGAAGGGAGCTCATCTCACACTGTGAAATTGGGGGTTTTTTGGGGATTTATGGAATTGATTTGGGGAATTTCCAACATTCCTGGAGGTAGATGCTGCTCCTTCCTGGGGTTGGAAGGTGCAGCCTTGAGTTTATTGTGTCAATAATTGAGAATTGGTTCTTGCTGGGACTTGGAGGGAATTAATTTCACAAAATTGATGCTCTTGTCTGCACCACCCTGAGATTCCTGAAGCTTTGTCATGATGCCAAATTCACACCAGCTGCAACTTGCTTGATAAGCCAGGAAATAAAAATCGTCCCTTTGGTTTTTTTTTTTATTTATTTGCATCCCCAGTAAAAGCACAACCTTTAAAAGAACGAGCTGACAAATCTTAGCTCCCAAAAATTGCCGTGAATGCCCCAGTAAACAAGAGAGAGACAAAACTGGAAGTGAAGAAAGGAATTGCAGAGGGTGGGTTGCAAAAATCCTTCTCTGTGCGTCCCAGGAGAGCAAAAATCTCTGGATAATTGTTCTCCAGGTGAGCTCTGAGGAGATAATTCAGGGCTGTGGTGCCTGTGAGGAGCAGGGAGCTGAAGTTTGCACAACTCCTTAATGCCAGGGGCTAAAATGAAGTCAGAGCTGTTTTCCTGCTGAGTAACTCCACAAAAATTTCCTAGAAATCAGAGGTGCCAGACCTAGAGCACATCGGGGAAGGGCTGATCGCCTCTGTCTCGTTCATAATTTTTTTTTTTTTTTTTTAATATCCTAATGCCTGTGTGAATTCTGCTCCTCCCTCGCACAGATTACAAAAACAACATCCTGAAGGAGAAGGCTGAGCAAGCCAGAAGCTTCCCAGCGAAGAACATTGATTTAGACAAAGGTAATTAGCACTTTCTTCCCCTTAATTGGTGGCTGCAGGAGGGAGGGACGGTCCCTCAGTGAGTGACCAAGGCACAGCCGGAGAGGAATGAGAAACCTCACGGCAAAAAGCAGGAATGAGAAGGGAGCTCCCTTCCCATCCTTTCATCGTGGAGCCACAAAATGCAAAGCTGCGATGAGGTTTTTAAAAGATTTGGGAATGGCAAAAATTGGGATTTTTTTTTTTTCCCCTTGATTGGAGAAAGCAAAGCTGGCAGGGCTGGGACAGTGCCTGCTCTACTGTGACCTCAGAAGGAGAAAGACAGAGCCCAAAAATGTCCTGGCGTGGTGTTTGGGCAGAGAACAGGGAGCAGAAAGAGAGTGTTTGGGATTGAATTAATTTATGGGTAATGGGCAGTTACTTCATCCAAGAAAAGCAAACAACTCTCCCTCCCCGGGGCTGCATCCAGGATTAATGCCCAGGGCTGTGCCTGTGTTTGGAGGACAGCACCTCTGTCAAGCAGGGCTCTGAGATTCCAGGGGAATTCGGATTTCATAAATGGGGCTGAAATGACACCAAGCTGTCCCTGATGGAATTCTCCTGGCGTTTTTCTCCTGCATCCTGCACGGTGGAGCTGGGCAATAATTTACCCCCAGTCTGTCTCAGCTGAGGGGGCTTTTTGATGTCAGGGTTGTGAGTGACTGCAGATGGCTGCTCTAGAAATAAATCCATATTTTTGTGCTGCTTTGAATGGTTTTGAATCTCTCTCTTAAGTGCTGACCCCGGTTTCCATTTGCTTTCAGATTTCAGGAAGGAATATTGTAAATGAAGACACTCCCAAAGCTGCTGGCTGGACCAGAAGCTTCCATCAGAGATAAATAATGTGGAAGAGAGATGTCTTTTCTTAATTCCATCTCCCTCCAGTCCCCACAGGATTTTTTTCCCCCACACAAGGGTGCAAATGCTTCATGAAAGAGTTAAACTGTCTTGTGTGCATTTATGGGGTTGGGTTGCCTTTTCTTCCTCTGTTCTCCCAACCCTCCCTTCCCCTTTTCTTTCTCGACAATTATTGTTGGATTTTATGCATCAATGATTTTTATGAGCTGAATCAGCAGAGGTTTTGCTTTGATGTTATTGCTTTAAATAAAACCACCTGCATCACTAATCCTGAGCCATCATTACACCAGGCGTTTTTTCCATGTGGTGAATCCATCAGGAGAACAATGGCAAAGGCTGATCCCTGTCCTAGGCTGGCAGAAATCATTTCCCACTGAATTTTGCACGTCCCAGGTGAAGCACAAAGAGCTCAGCCCTCCCGAGTGGCAGTGCAAAAACCTCGTTTGATCAAGGGGGAGAAATGTCAGAAAATAAATGTCAGAAAATAAATGCCAGAAAATAAATTCGGAAAATAAATTCGGAAAATAAATTCCTGGTTCTGCAGGCAAAGGGAAGCAGCCCAATGGGTGAACTCTGCATTTCTCAGCCCGTGTTTGTTGATTTGTTTGTGTTCCAGCACAGAGCAGGGCAGGTTTGGCAGGAGCAGCCTGGATGCAGTGCCAGTCTCAGGTAGGTCAGGACCAGGAATGCTCTGGAACTCTGAGTCCTGGGATGGGATTTTCCTGGGATGGGATTGTCCTGGGATGGGATTTTCCTGGGATGGGATTTTCCTGGGATGGGATTTTCCTGGGATGGGATTTTCCTGGGATGGCTCCAGGCCACACAGAGCACAGCAAACCAAAGGTAGGAGATGGTGAAAGGGAGCAATTCCACGAGGAGCAGGAGTAAAAACAGGAATTTTCATGGACCAGGGGATTAGAAAAGCGACTCCAGGAGGAGGATGAGTCCATTCCCAAGGGTTTGCAGTGGATTCCTGAGGCTGTGGGCTCACTCAGGGGAGGTTCTACCTATGGACAGTGCCAGAAAATTGGGAAAGGATTCAGTGTTGTCACCCAAGCAAGTGAAAACTCCAGGAAAGCTGCAGGATAGGATCAGCTCTTGGGTCTGGAAGGAAAATTGCTGCTGTTGTGAGGGTGAGGGTGGCCAGGGATTGTCACCCCTCTGTTTGGTGGCCTGCAGGGCTGGCAGAGAGGGGGATTTGTGTGCTTGGATCTGGGGCAGCACCTCCAGGACCAAGCCCTGCCCTTTTCTTGCCAATTTGGGTTTTTTGTCCCACTGATGCCAACGTTCCCAGGCATCCAAATCCCGTTCCTGACCCCCCCTGTCCCTCCTCCCAGGGGCACCAGGGATCTCTGCTGGACTCAGAGGGTGGCATGGGGTCCTCAAAAACCAAAATCGTGGTGGGTGAGGCCTCCAGAGGGGCTGTGCTGGCCCTTCACAAGGTGGGGTGTCACAACAATCAACTTTTCATCACAAACAGACCGTGGACATTTTAACAGATATTAACATTTCTGTTACTGGGGGCTGTTTTAAAGAATAATTTTATTGGGGGGCATTAATTTCAATGCCTTCAAGCAGTAAAAATATTAATAATAAAACAGAACTAGAGGTAGAGGTGAGCTTTCCTAAGCTGCAGCTGAGCAGATCATTTTTTAATTTTTTAGCCCTTCCACTGCTCTCCAGAGGTTTTTTTTTGTGATCTGTAATTCATTACCTTTATCCTCACTGAAGATCCACCCCAAAAAGTGCCCAGGATTAGTGAGAGGAAGGTCTGGGGTTGATCCCAAGCCCCTTTTTGCCCTTCCCCGAAGCACAGAGGGATTTTTTTTTTTACCTTGCCCTGAAGCCCAGGCTGCATTCCTGCAGGTTCAGGAGGTTGTGCTGGTTATTCCATCAGGGTGGCAGAGTCTCAAATAATTGTCACGAACGTTTCTCTGCCTCCCTTTCATGTCTGTGAGTCAAAGGTTGGAGATTTTTCCTTGCCAGCTCCGATTGCTCAGCACAGCTCCCACAGACACCAGCTCAGAGTGGGGTCACTCAGAAACTCCAGAGGCATTTCAATATTTTCTCTGACTGCTGGGCTGCAGAATCGCTTCAGGGGAGGAGGAAAAAAATTAAAATATTGTCTGAAAGATGGGCTGGGAAAGGCTCAGTGAGTTCCTCATCCTTGCTTTGATCACTGCTTGGGATTTGGGTAATGGTCAGACAGGGCAGGTAAACCTCCCTGGTGGGGATGGGGTGGGATAAATGGGATAATGGGATAAATGGGATAGGATGGGATCATGGGATGGGATAAATGGAATGGGATGGGATCCATGGGATAATGGGATGGGATGGGATGGGATCCATGGGATAATGGGATGGGATGGGATAGGATAAATGGGATGGGATAAATGGGATAGGATAAATAGGATGGGATAATGGGATAAATAGGATGGGATAATGGGATAAATAGGATGGGATGGGGTCCATGGGATGGGATAAATGGGATGGGGTGGGACCCATGGGATAAATGGGATGGGATAAAGGGATAGGATAGGATAGGATAGGATAGGATAGGATAGGATAGGATAGGATAATGGGGTGGGATCCATGGGATGGGATAGGATAGGATAGGATAAGATAAGATTATGGGATGGGATAATGGGATGAGATTCTGGCCCTCTTTCCTTCAGGACAGGAATGTTGTGTGATTGGCCTGGAGATCACCACTGTGGCTTTCACCAGCAGCCACTCTGTCATTTAACAAATTAAAATTCTGGCTGAGAGAGAGAGAGAGAGGCAAGTGCTGGGTAACCAAGAGAAAAAAACAAAACCAAAAAAACAACGGAAGGGGTTTTTAAAATCATTTCTTAACGCAGAGGAATTGGTGAAGGGAGTTTGCCCTAAAATCCCGGTGGCCACTGAGAGCCTCCCCATTGCCCTTTGCACTCCCTGGCTGGGGCACTGCATGGACATGGAAATGAGAGGAATTTCCACACGGAATTGCCCCTGGGCTGGGGCAGCAGCACTGCTCCCTCCTCCCAGATAATTTGCTTTTCTCTGTCCTTTTCTCTCATCTCAGCCTTTCTCTCCCTGATCTGGGACTTGCCTCTTGTGGACAAACACTTTTTTTTTCACGGGTGTAGCACTTGGCCTGAGTTATTCAAAATAATTTTCTCTCTGTACCAATGAATTGTTGCACTTTGATAAAGTTCTTCACCTTCTTTTGCAGGCTTTGCCTCAGCCCAGTCTCCCTGAGACAGAGATTTTATATTCAATTAGTTAAAAAAAAAATAAAAATCATAACCCCCAGTATTTTTACAGCTGTTTCCCCTCAGTTAGAACTTTACTTCAATGAGTGCAGGGAAATCGAAGTTTTTTAAGGTAATAAATGGGCTGTGAGTTCTCGATGTGGGACAAGGAAAGGGGGTTTGGCAGTGACCTTAAAGGGGTTAAAACTGAGACTAGAGCCAGGATTAGAACCCCCTGTTTCCAGCTCTGTGCTCACTCTCCAGACTAAGAACATCCTCCACAAATCTTGTTTTTCTCTTTGCTCTGACAGAATTAATTCTCATTATTATTGCTGCTTAACTTTTACCATTGCTCCGTTAACTCTCCAAACATTTAAAAAAAAATAAAGGAGAATAAAATGGACTTTCCAGCTCAGGTCGATTTTATTTCTTGCCCATTTGGAGGTGTTCTCTCAGCCAGCATTAGCTAATTCTTCCCAATAACTCTGCTTCATCTCAGGGTGTTTCATCTCACAGCATCTCAAAGTGCTTGACAAATTGCAGATTGGATCCAGTAAATTATTCCAGATTTCCACGTGGAACATCGTTATTTGACAGGGTCATGGGGCCCACGGAGGAATTCCAACTCTCCAGAAATGCTGTAAAGGAACAGAAAATCAGCAGAAATGGAGCTCAAAGCATCCAGCAGAGAGAGAGAGAGAGGAAGGCTGGCAGCAATTCCAGAGGATTTTATTTTGCAGCTCCAGAAGGGAAGAGAACATTTCCTGCTGGAATCTGCATCTCCCTGCCAGCCCAAATTCCTCTTTTTCCTTGCAGGATTGACACCTTGCAAAAGTTCCTGCTGCTCATTGTGCTCCTGGAGCCCTTCCCCAGCTGGGACAGCAGAGCTCTCCCAGGGACAGGATGGAATCAGCTCCTGGACACTGCAGGGACAAGGATTTGAAGGATCAAGGCAGGAAATTGAACTAAAAAGTGGCCAAAAAAAAAAAAAGTGCATTTAGCAAGTTAGGATTACTGACCAGCTGGTGAAAATGTCATCTTCATCTTCCCTGGTGGAAATCCCACTGCCATTCCCCAGCACCCCTTCTCTGGGTGACAAAATAATAATAATATTAATATTATTATTAATAATAATAATAATAATAACCCAAATAATCCTTGCTGGAGCTGCTGTGGGGCTTTACTGATCTCTGCTGGCAGACTCCAGTCCAACCCCTGTTGGTTTTTTTATTTCTGAGGCATTTTTACTTTTCTCTCTTAATGGATCTGATTTTCCAGGGGAGCAGCTGGGAACAAGGAAAAGTCCTTTAGGACACCAGTAAAAAAATGAAATATGTTTCTTGTCTCCCACTTGTCTGAAGTCCAGTTTGTCCCAGTTTCTTTTCTGCCTCCCAGTCTGGGGAGAGTTTTACAGGAGAGAGGGACTTGTAAGTCATCAACAGAACAAATTTCTGAGAGAGAGAAGGAGGATAAAGACCCAAATAAACATTTCTAAGCAAAAAAATTTCCAATTTCCTAGAGGTCTGTGTGTGTCTGCTCTGCAGACAATTCCTACAGGGAATTTTTTCAAGTGTGACTTTCCTTTTTTTTTTTTTTTAAAGAAAGGTCTGCAGCTGCTAAGGAGGGGTAGGAAAAGCAGAAAAAAAAAGAGGTGGAGTCATGATGAGGAGAAGCTGGGATCAATCCAAAGAATTTATCATTTATAGGGTCTGCATCCCACGGGGGTGTTTGAAAACCCACAGAGGGCAATATCTCTCCTTAATCCATATTTCTAAATTAAGAGGGGTTTGGAGAATGCAAAAACCTCGTTTTATTTCTCCTTTTCCTCAGGTTAATTGGAGTTTAAATCCAGGGGCAGCCCCGGGGAGCTCTGCAGAGCTGACTGCAAAGTCTTTGCTTCCCTCTAGTGTTTCATGTCTCCATTTCCGTGTCAGTGACTGCTCAAAGGTCCAGGGCGCGCAGAGGGAGAATAAAAAGGGAAAAAAAAAAAACAAAACAAAACCTTTCGGATGTTCCAGACCAGATCCAGGAGAAGTTGAAACTGCGAAATGCTGTTCTGTTACAGATAAATCCTTGCAGGGGGATGAAAACCACCCAGGAAATCTCCAGGTGGGTGCTCAGAGCTTCGGTTTCCCCTTTGTCCCATCTCTCACTGTGTGAAATATTGTTGCAAATTTTTTTTTTTTTTTTTTGCCCGAGAATGGAGGGTTCAGTTGTTTTCCTGTAAATATTAAGGTCATGTGTTCTACCTGATGTTCAAGATTCGTTTTAAATGTTCTCCACTAAAAAAAATTTACAAGTCCCTAAAACAAAAATGTCTTGGGGCATTAGTTTAGGGTCAGAAGCCTTTTACAAACTCTGCTGAGCCCTCAGAGTGTGACGAGCTCTCAGAATTCCCTGAGATGAGCAACAAGAATTGCTGTAATTCAAAGTCTGGCTTTTTTTTTTTTTTTTAAAAAAGGGTTTGCTTATTCCCTGTGTGGTAAGTGCTGTGAAAATGAAGAAAAGGGTGAGCAGCTTTTATACCTCGGGACACTCTCAGCTCCCTGCAGGGCCCAGCAAGATTATTCCCTCTATCACAGACAGCACAGCACTATTAGCAAGAGATTTGGTGCCTCGTATTTATTTTTTTTTTTGCTGAAGTGGTAAGGTCTGAGCTCTGTGAGACACGAGGAATTAGCCCTGATGGGCCAGGGGTGTATCCTGAATTCCTGTGTCCTCTCTTTAATTGGATTAGCTGCTGGTTTGGCTGCAGCATGAAAGTGATCTCCTCTCTTCTGTGCTTTTTGTGAGTCACAGAGCCGGCCTGATCATCTGACAATTCTACACCTCCTCCTATTTCCAGCTGTCAAAATTGAAAATGAAGCAAGAACAGAGCTCCCAGCAGGTTCAGGCTCTGGGTGGGCACCCGAGGAACCCAGGAGGTGTTTAAGGATGAACTGAGGGTTGGGTGTGAAATGTTCTGCCTGAGTTTCATGCTGCAAAAACTCCACAGAGCTCAGGATCTCAGAAACCACTGCTCATGCCAGAGTTCTGATCCCACCACAGGGAATTTTCCCATTCCTCTGTGGTGGGACTGAGGGATTCATGGTGCACTTCCCATGCACTGCTGAAAGCTGAACTCATATTTTTATAGGAATCTCCTTTATTCTCAGAATTCCAAAACGAAGAGCGAGAAATGCTTGAAAAGAACTGTACCTAAATATAAATAACTCTTGAAAATGACTCTTTGAAGTGCCTCAAATTGGTGATTCCTGATTCAAACCAGCACCAACTCGGTGGTTCCATGATGAGGAGCAAGGCCATGCCCTGACCTTGCTGTTTGTCCTGTTTGAGGATGACACATTTAGCAGGGATGAGTGGGGGGAACGTCAGCTGGATGGGATTTTGGAATTACTTCACCAGCAGATAACTGATGATGCTTTGGTTTCTCACTATTGTTAAACCTTGTTAAATTCTGGATTATCCAGCCCCAGCTCTGTGCAGAATTTGGGAGTGGTATCAGTTCAGGTGGTGTTGGTAGCAATGATTAAACTTTCAGAAAATTGAAAATAACATTGCCCAGACCTTTTGGGAGCCTCTGGCACAGCTGGGCCTCTCTGTTTGGTGCTGGTAGAAAAATTCCTTGCAGTGTCACAGGTAATTCAGTCACTGAGCTGGGATTTTTTCCTTTAGAGAGTGCAGATGAGCATCCTGAGAGGTGACTGTGCCCTTGCCTTGCAAGGGTGAAACACAACATCATTAGCTTGGGGTTTAACTGAAAAGGGGTTTTTTTAATAAGCAGGAGATTCTTTGAGACCTAAGGACGCTGCTCTGCAATCTTTATTTTCTGGTTGTCATTTTCAGGGAATTTCTAGAAATAAAGGTGAATTCTTTCCAAATACATCACCTGCATGATGTATACAAAACTCTAAAGAGCTTTTTTCTGATTCTGTGGTCCCCACCTGTTTCCTATCTCTATTCCCACTCCCATCACCTTTCCCTTCTCCCACCCCTTTCCTGTCCTTTTTCCCATTCCCATCCCCTTCCTTTTCCTCATCCCCAGTTCCATCCCATTCCAATGCCCAATCCCATCCCATCCCCTTTCCCCATCCCCTTTCCTCATGCCATGCTCTTCCCTTTCTTCATCCCCATTCTTATTCTCATCCCCTAATCATATTCCTCTTCCAACCCCTTTCCTTTCCCCATCCCCCTTCTCCTTCCCTTATCCCCTTTCCCATCCCATCCTCCTCCCTTTCGTTATCTCCATCCCCTTTCCCATCCCATCTTCTTCCCTTTCCTTATTCCCATCCCTTTTCCATCCCATCCTCTCCCCTTTCCCAATCCCCCTTTCCTTTCCCATCCCATTCCCTCCCACCATCCCATCCCCTTTCCCATCCATCCCCGTTCTTATTCCCATCCCCTTTCCTCATCCCTATTCTTACCTCCATCCCATCCTCTCCCCTTTCCTCATCCCCTCTCCCATCCCATCCTCATCCCCTTTCCCATCCCCACTCTTATTCCCGTCCCATCCCCTCTCTCACCCCCCGCACCTCCCGCTGCCATCCCCGCACCGTGGCCCTGGTGCTGCCGGGGTGCCAGGGGCGGTGTTGGGGCTTTGTGCGGGCGCTGTGCGGGTTTTGTGCGGGCGGTGTTGGGGCTCTGTGCGGGGCTCGGTGCGGGCTCTGTGCGGGCTCTGTTCGGGGCGGTGTGCAGGGAGGTGTTGGGGCGGTGTGCGGAGCGCTGTGCGGGCTCTGTGCGAACGTTGCGGGGCAGTATTCCAGCACTGTGCGGGGAGGTATTCGATCGGTGTGCGGGGCAGTATTCCAGCATTGTGCGGGGCGGTGTGCGGGGAGGTATTCGATCGGTGTGCGGGGAGGTATTCCAGCACTGTGCGGGGCGGTGTTCGGGGCGGTGTGCGGACGGTATTCCCGCACTGTGCGGGGCGGTGTGCGGGCTGTATTCGATCACAGTGCGGGGCGGTATTCCCGCACTGTGCGGGGCGGTGTTCGGGCTGTATTCGATCGGTGTGCGGGGCGGTATTCCAGCACTGTGCGGGGCGGTATTCGATCACAGTGCGGGGCGGTATTCCAGCACAGTGCGGGGCGGTGTTCGGGCTGTATTCGATCACAGTGCGGGGCGGTATTCCAGCACTGTGCGGGGCGGTGTTCGGGCTGTATTCGATCACAGTGCNGGAGCGGGGCCGCAGAACGAGCGGCGGGCGCTTCCCGAGGCCGCCGCGCTCCCCCTCAGGCCGGGCCCGCCGCCCCCGGCCCGGGCCGCGCTGCAGCAGCAGCGGCGGCGGCGGCGGCGCAGCGAGGCCGGCGGGCGGCCGGAGGATGCGGGCGGGGCGGGAGCGCTGCCGTTCCCGGGTCGGGCAGCTAGAGAGCAGTGCAGGGAGCGGCAGCCCGAGCCGTGAGCTCCCTTCCTGTGGGCAAGGCCGACAGCGGAGCCGAGCGCCGGCCGAGGCCCGGGCCGGCCGCCCCCGCTCCGCTCGCCCATGGCGGAGACCAAGATCATCTACCACATCGACGAGGAGGAGACGCCGTACCTGGTGAAGCTGCCCGTGCCGCCGGAGAAAGTCACGCTGGCCGATTTCAAAAATGTCCTCAGCAACCGGCCCGTGCACAGCTACAAGTTCTTCTTCAAGTCCATGGACCAGGATTTCGGGTGAGCGGCCGCGCTCCGGGCGCAGCCCCCGGCGCTCGGTGCCGTGCCCGGGGCCGGGCCGGGCTCGCGGCATCCCCGGGGCACCTGCCGGGCTCGGCCCCGCTCGGCACCGAACATGGCGGGCGCTCCGGGCCGGGCCGGGCCGGGCCCGCCGCGGGCTCGGGGCTGCCGCGATCGCTGCCCGCGGTGCCCCGGGACCCCTCCGTGTCCCCGGCTGGAGCCTTTCCCGGGCCCGCCCGCAGCTGTCGCCGTGTCCCCGGGCCCGGGCCCAGGCGGCGGGGACGGGCGGCCGCAGCTGTCACCGCGCCCGGCGAGGCCGCGGCAGCGCCCGGGCAGGGCGGGCGGGCCCCAGGGGCCGCGGGGCGAGCGCCGAGGGCTCGGGGAGAGGAGCGGGGGCAGAGCTCGGGAGCTCGAACGGGTGCGAAATGGTCGGTGGTTAAAGGAGGGATCAGTGGTTAAAGGGTGTGGAATGGTGCGTGGTCAGAGAGGTGGTTGATGATAAGTGGTCGGTGGTCAAATGAATGTCAAATGATCGGTGGTGAAATGAGTGAAATGGTCAGTTTTAAATGGGTGACAAATGATCGGTGGTGAAATGAGTGAAATGGTCAGTTTTAAATGGGTGACAAATGATCGGTGGTGAAATGAGTGAAATGGTCAGTTTTAAATGGGTGACAAATGATCGGTGGTGAAATGAGTGAAATGGTCAGTTTTAAATGGGTGACAAGTGGTCGGTGATCAAATGAATGTCAAATGGGGGACAAGGGGTCAGTGTTCAAACGGTGTGGAATGGTCTGTGGTCAAAAGGGTGATAAGTGGTCAGGGGTCAAACGGTGCCAAGGGCTGTGCTCAGACCACAGCTGTCAAATCCTCGAGGTCAGACAGGTGTCAGACGGGCTCTGGTCAAACGGGTGTGAACTGGTCAGTGACCAGATGGGTGTGAAATAGTGATCAGATACGTGTGAAATGGTCAGTGATCAAATGTGTGTCAGATGTTGGTGGTCAAACGGGTGTGGACTGGTCAGTGGTCACTGGTCAGACGGGTCCAGGAGCTGTGCTCGGGTAGTGACTCTCAAATCCATTGGGGTCAAACAGGTGTCAGATGGTCCAAGGTCAAACAGGAGTGAAATGGTCAGTGGTCAGGCAGGTGTCAGGGTGCTCAGGGTGTCACAGTCCCTGTTTGAATGGGTGGCAAAAAATTGGTGGTCAAACGGTTCCAGTGGCTGTGCTGGGCCAGCAGCTGTCAAACGCAGATGGTCAGTGGTCAAACAGGTGACAAATGGAAGTGGCCAAACGTCCAAGGGCACACACCGAGCTGGGACTTTGCAGTGACCTCTGTGGTGAGCAGAGCTGGCCGTGTTTGACATCGTTCTGCTCCCTGCACACCAGTGTGGCTTGCGTGCCACCGGGCTTAGCGACAGCCAGAATAAAACAAACCAATAAAAGTCCCTCTGACAGTTTGCCAGACAGTAACTTTCAAAATGTATTAATCCTTTTGTAGCAAATCACTTCTCTTTGTACTCGCATCTGTCGCTGGCAAGGCAATTTTGCACAGTTAAATGCCTTGCCAGGGGAAAAAAAACCAAAACAAAACAAAAAAAAAACAAAAGGGGGAGTAGGTTTGTGGGAAACTCGTGCGGACCTGACTCCAAAATAATGCCGTGGTTGAGGTGCAGGTTTTTTATTTGGTGAGATGGATCACCCCGAGCATCCTTGGACGTGTTGTGCAGCCTCTTTTTTATCGCTGAGACCCGAAGCCTTTCATGCCGATTGTGTTTTTATCCCTGGTGGAATGTGGATATTGTTTGTTGACACGTATTTCTGATGTGGTGAGTTGTTAGTGTTGGCTTGTAACCATAGGAGTGTTCGTGGATTGACTTCTTGTTTTTCTCAGTTGTGCAAACATCTTTTTTTTGAGGGGGGGGGAAACAACCGGACAAAATATTTGTTTTCAAAATAAATGTCTTTGAAATTGATTATTGGTAAATTTTCCTCCTTTACCCCCCGAGTGACGGGGACATGTTGTTGTCATAGAAATTGAAGTTGTGTTTGTGGTTTGATTTCACTGAAGGAGGTTGGGATTGTTCAGGCAGCATCTGCATCATTCCCACTGCCACAGAAATTTAGGATTAGGAAATATAAACTGTGCTGAGGCTTCTTGAACACATGGGGATGTTTTGGTCTTTGACCAGGAAAGAGATTTAGTAACAAACCCTAGGGTGGATTTTCTTATTAGTCTGAAAATTGGGGTGAAACTTTCCTGTTATTCCTGGAAATGGAGATGGTGGAAGATAAATGGCTGCAAGGATCAAGACCCGTCTTTATTAATTCTGTCTTTATTATTTAATCAGCAGCATTTGGGTGACAATCCAGTGCCTTGAGACAGCTCAGAGTGACTCTGCTGCACGTGGGACTCCTGAGCTGTCAGTCAGAGTTTGTTTGCATTTATTTTCCGTGTCTCGTTCCTTGTGTGTTTGTGCCTCTCTGAATCCAAAATATTTGGGGAAAACGAGAAGGAAATTCAGCTGCGTTTTGGCTGGCTTAGTGAGTGTTAATAGTAAACACGGGATTTGTTTTCATGATCTTGTCTGCAAACTGACTTTTTGTAGAATCGTGGAATATCCTGAGCTGGGAGGGATTATCCAGACACCCCAAAATCCCACCCTGGGCACCCCTGGGAGCGTTGTCCAAACCCTCGTGGAGCTCTTGGGGCTGTGCCCATTCCCTGGGGAGCCTGGTCACCCTCTGGGGGGGGGATGAACCTTTCCCAAAATCCAGCCTAAACCTCCCCTGGCACAGCTCCATCCTTTTAATTGTTGCAAACAGGCAATTCTAGCTGCTGTTGCCACAAACCAGAACACAACCGTGTCTCTCTAATTTCTCCCTTATGTGCCTGAAAATCTCCTCCAGAGCAGCTCTGCCCTGGATGTTCTGGAAGTGACACTTGGGCTGGAAGCTGCAGGGATTTTTTTGGGTGTCCCTGTGGTGTCCTGCTGTCCTTCCCAAGCTGAGATTTGGCTTGGTCACTTGGCAGGGCAGTGGCTAAATCCTTAATTTTTTTTTTTCGCTGTGAAATGTGAAAAGCACCCCTTGTGTTAGGAAAGCAAATGTTTTAATGTTTTCCTGGAGGATTGGAGCCTCGTTGGGAAGCCAGGGATCGGGAACTGAGTCCTTGCAATTCTGCACATGCTGTTGTAATTAAGGCCCGGCCTTTCCTGGATCCTGAAATAATGGAATAAATAACGTGCTCAGAAGCACTGGATGTGCTGAATGCTTTCCAAGTGTGGAAGATGCGGCGGCTGAGGGCTGGGATGGAGCTGGCTCGTGCTTGTGCCGTGCAATCCAAGCCCTGTTTGCTCCTTGGAAGGTGCAGGAGGAGGTGTGGGAGTGTCACATTCCCTTCTGAGCTTTGCTTGCACTTCATTTACTGCCCTGCCACTTTCCCCCGTGCCACTTCATTCCCTAACTCATGAGGGGATGGCCCTGCCTTTACTCTGCTTTCCTGCTGCCTCCATCTGTAGCCCAAATGCCGATTTTTTAAGATGCAGGATGTCCAACTGTGCCCTGGCATTAATACTCAAACCCTTGCAAGCGATTTTTGTAGCTTCTGTTTTTATTCTGGTTGGTGGGAACCCAAGCAGAGGCGTTACAGGCTCAGCCTCATTGATGTGACAGCATCCAGCAGCAGTGAAATTTAGGAGAGGTGATGTTCGAGGTCTGTTTTTACAAACGAGGAGCTGTGTCATCAGCTGATTTAATTCATTCCAGCCACTGATTCTTTGCTCGGGGCAAAGCTCAGAGGTCACTTCCCATCACTGACACTGTTGGTTCTCAGGTTACAGCCCCACACGTCCTTGCAGGAACACGGAATTCTGTTAATTTGAATCTGTGATGATTAAAAAAAATGCTAAATCTAAAAATAAAGCTGTAGCTTGTGATGCCTGGGCTCCCATGACTGAAATGCTGACAGCTGTGTGGGATCCAAATGATTCATAATGAATCTGTGTGACAGATCCTACAAGAGGAATTCCTATCTGGTTGCTTTTAAATATTTGGTATTTCCAGAGCTTTGCTTGTAAAACACGATCAGTAACTTCCAGAAGCACACAATGATGAATGTGGAGGATCCAGGCATTTGCATGTGTTTGATTTTCTGTACAATAATCTGATTTGAGACTTTGCCCTTCCAGCGTGGGATGTGCTGCTGTGGCAGGAGAGTTTCAGTGAACAACTGAACCATCCTAAAGATGTGATCTGTCCAAAATGGGATAAATATTCCTTCTGTGCATTGTTGTGGTTGTTCTGCTCCATTCCCTGTGTGATCCTAAAAAGGTGATCTGCCCAAAATGAAGTAAATATTCCTTCTGTGCATTGTTGTGGCTCCTCTGCTCCATTCCCCCTGTGATCCTAAAAAGGTGATCTGCCCAAAATGAGATAAATATTCGTCCTGTGCATTGTTGTGGTTCTTGTTCTCCATTCCCCTGTGATCCTAAAGATGTGATCTGTCCAAAATGGGATAAATATTCCTTCTGTGCATTGTTGTGGTTCTTCTCCAGTCCCTCTGTGATCCTAAAAAGGTGGTCTGTCCAAAATGATGTAAATATTCCTTCTGTGCATTGTTGTGGTTCTTGTTCTCCATTCCCCTGTGATCCTAAAGATGTGATCTGTCCAAAATGGAATAAATATTCCTTCTGTGCATTGTTGTGGTTCTTCTCCAGTCCCTCTGTGATCCTAAAAAGGTGATCTGTCCAAAATGGGATAAATATTCCTTCTGTTGTTCTTCTGCTCCATTCCCCCTGTGATCCTAAAAAGGTGATCTGCCCAAAATGATGTAAATATTCCTCCTGTGCATTGTTGTGGTTCTTGTTCTCCATTCCCCTGTGATCCTAAAGATGTGATCTGCCCAAAATGGGATAAATATTCCTTCTGTGCATTGTTGTGGTTCTTCTCCAGTCCCTCTGTGATCCTAAAAAAGTGATCTGTCCAAAATGGGATCAATATTCTTCCTGTGCATTGTTGTGGCTCCTTTGCTCCATTCCCCCTGTGATCCTAAAGATGTGATCTGTCCAAAATGGGATAAATATTCCTCCTGTGCATTGTTGTGGTTGTTCTCCAGTCCCTCTGTGATCCTAAAGATGTGATCTGTCCAAAATGGGATAAATATTCCTCCTGTGCATTGTTGTGGTTCTTCTCCAGTCCCTCTGTGATCCTAAAAAGGTGATCTGCCCAAAATGATGTAAATATTCCTCCTGTTCATTGTTGTGGCTTCTTCTGCTCCATTCCCCTGTGAGTGGGGCAGGAAAAATCCGTGGAATAGCAGAGTGTGTCTGTTCTGCCACCCTTTGGGTGAGGTTCAAAATTCTCATTCTTTCCATTGTGTGAATTAAGACTCCTTTGATTCTTCTTCTTCAGGGAGTACTCTGAGGAGTGGCTTTTTAAAAGCATTCCTTTGGTATCAGCAAAAGAGCTTCCTTTCAATCTGAGCTTTGAGGTGCAGCTAAAAATGGCTTTTCTTGCTTGAAAACCGGTGAGGAAAATAGTTTGGGATGGGGATTGTGAGCTGAACGGGGTAATTTTTAATAGGAGAGGGACATGGGAAGCATTTTGTGCCTTTTATGGAGGCAGTGCAGCATCCCTGTTTTATTTACCTTTGCCCTAAGAGGAGTTAGGAACAGGATCCTAACTGACAGATGTCTTGCTGTGCTGTAATTTCGTAATTAGGAAAGCTTTTAGACACGAGAGCTTTTTTTTTTTTTTAAAAAAAACACACACAGGATAATTTTAGGGGGAGAAATGAAAGCAGGAGTTGTTTATTTATCCACGAGGATTAGTTCAGAGGGGAATGTGTGGAAGAATTTGAAGTGACAAAAGGGAATGGCTTCAGGGTGAGATGGGAAATTAGGGAAGAATTCTGCCCTGGAACAGATTTCCCCCCCAAAAAAAATAAAAAAAAAATAAAAAATCAGTGGTTGCCCCATCCCTGGAAGTGTCCAAGGCCAGCTTGGAGCAGCCTGGCACAGTGGGAATGTCCCTGCCCATGGCAGTGATTTAAGGTCCCTTCCAACCCAAACCATTCTGGGATTTTTTTGATATTTAACCCTGATCCATTTCAATTGATAACCAATATCAATTCTGGATAGAAACAGTTTGGAAAACTCTGTAGATTTATTTGGGTGTTACACCCACAAAATTCCATGAGTGAAATCTGTTGTAAAAATCCAACAAGCAGAGGAATGTCAGCCAAAAACCTGGAATTTTCATTTTTCCTCTTCTCAGGAGCCACAGAGTTCTAGACTGAGCAAGGAAATTTTTTTTTAGGCTGAATTTTGTGCTTGGAAAACTCTTTCCAGGCTTATTCAGGGATATGCAGAAGAATTCTACAATTTTGGACTCTGCTGTGCTCAGGAGTAGCGAGGCCACATTTTTGGGTTGGGTTTTTATTTTTTTTTTTTAATTTTTTAAATTTTTTTTTTTTAATTTTTTTTTTTTGTTGGGGGTTAGTTAATTGCAACACAGATTTTAATGAGGTATTTTTGCTGGTGTTTTTAAGGAAACCCTGTCAAGACTAAAGAGCCACATGTGAAAGGATGCCTCCCTCCATCCTTGTTTGAAAACTGAGCAAGCAGGTGACAGAGGCTGATATAGGTCAGTTACAGGTAGGAGTTTGTCTTTTTTGAAACAGAATAAAATAAAAATAAAAATTAAAATTAAAAAATTAAAAAAAAAAAACAACAAAGCAAGTGGTTCTTTGGCAGGGCAATGTGCAGAGGTGAGGGAGGACGTGTGCTAAAAAAAAAAAAAAATAAATTAAAAAAAATCTCATTTTAGGAAAATGATTTTTGCAGCTTTGTGCCAGGGATTGATGCTCACAGAGGGAACCTGAACCAGGGGCCAGGGGATGTTGAGGCAACTGCAAGGATGAAAAGTCTCTCAAGAATTGATAGAAAAAATCAGAAATTTCAACTTTAGGGATGGATGTGAGGGGCTGGGAGCAGCCAGGGAATTCCAGGTGATGTCCAGAGCTGAAAGGTGGGCAGGGAGATTTAACTGGAATTTTAAATTTTATTTATTTATTTATTTTTTTTTTGGGAAATCCTGGAACCTTTGGCACTGAAATAGGAATAATTTTGACAAAGCAGCCATGGAGAATTTCCTGCTCTGGGCTTTTTTTTTTCCCCTGTTCCCTCCTCCTCATTTTTGTCATTTTTATCCTCGATGTTATTGAGGGTGTTTTTAGGAGAATAAGGAAATAATTCCATGAGGGCAGAAGGAATAAAACCAGCTTTTCTGAAGATTCATGTCCCCTGTGTTGAGCTGCTGTATTTTCCCTGTTCTCTCATCACTGAGGAGTTCAAACCCTGAGAAAAATCCACTTTATTTTGAATTTATTTGGCCTTCAACTGCTCATCCAACCTCACAATTCACCATACAAATTTACCTTTGCAAATGCACATTTCCTGAAAAAAAAAAAATTAAAAAAAAGCACATTTACTGAAAAAAAAATAAATGCATATTTACTGAAAAAAAAAAATAAATGCACATTTACTGAAAAAAAAAATAAATGCACATTTACTGAAAAAAAAAAAAAAATAAATGCACATTTACTGAAAATATCTTTTGGCCAGCAGCAGATGGAGCAATAAGTGGATTTCTTGTAAAAGGATTTGTTGCCAGTCCTGGCACTGATCCACCACCTGAATTCACTGAGGGTTTTATTTATTTATTTTTTTTTCTTCAAATATATTGAATTTTGAGCCATTTTTTTAGCTCGTGTCCTGTCACTCGCAGTGAGCACAATGAGAGGAAAAAGTTTTTTTTTAAAGAAAGAAAAATTTTTATTTTTATTTAGAACCCCACAGATGGTTGAGTAGATTTAGTTGTGAAAAGATTGAATTTTTATTAATTCTTTAAGACACCTCCTAAACCTGAAGCTGGTGCCTCTGACTTTGAAATTCAGTTGATTTTTTTTTTTTCCAACTTTTATTTTACACATTTTGCTCAGCTTAGAAAATAATTTTGAAAATCATGGGGTTCAAATTTTAACCAGCACTGCCAAATCCATCCTGAACCACGTCCTTAAATCCCCAGCTTGATTCAATGCAATAAATCTGCAATAAAAGCCTGAAAATTGAGATTATTTCAGGTTTGATCAGCAGCAGTCCAGGAGAATTCGGGTTCCAAAGGAAAATTTGGGACCTGCAGAAAGTTGGGGAGATGTTAATGGTGGGGAAAAAAAAAATAAAAAAAAATAATATAAAAAAAAAAAAGGTTATTTTATGGATTGTGGTGTAATTAAAGCACCGAATTCACAGTTGGAAATAGAAAATAAATTGTATTTAGGTTTGGACACAGCAAAATATTTGGGTACAGTGAATTGAGCTCTGTGCCTGCTCCTGACAGCTTTTATTTCTCTTTTTTATTTTTTTTTTTTGTCATTTTCTCCCTGAAATTCATCAACTTTTCTCATTCTGTTTATCCAACATCTCCAGCACCGTGGTGCTTTTTGTGTTTGCTGCCATCAGGAAGCACCATTGTAATCCAAATAATAATAAAAATAATAATAAAAATAAAAATAAAAACCAAACACAAAAAAAACCCCCAAAAAAACCTCAGAGCTTTGCAGCCACATATTTTATTCTGAAACCTCTCTGCACTACAAACCCCTGCTTATTTTAATGTCCCAGCTGTGATGTAATCTAAATATTTGAAAGGATTTTTTTTGGTTTTTTTAAATTTTTTTTTTTTTTTCCTTGCTGGAACCTGAGCCCTGCTCTGCTCTGAGGGTGGAGTTGTGTTCCATTTATGAAAATGTGAAAATATGCTCAAGGGAATGCAGCAGGTTTTTGGTTTGCTTCCTGCTGTTCTGCAGTCAGAAAAACAAAAAAAAAACCCCAAATTTACTTCTGTTCATTTCATGAGCACCTCCTCGGAGTGGCTGCAGGATTTTTTTCTTTTTCTTTTTATTTTATTTTATTTTATTTTTTATTTTTTATTTTTTATTTTTTATTTTTTTATTTTTTTATTTTTTATTTTTTATTTTTTATTTTTTTAAAATTTTTTATTTTTTTAAAATTTTTAAATTTTTTATTTTTTTTAATTATTTTTAAATTTTTTTAAAATTTTTTTTTAAATTTTCAATTTTTTCAAATTTTTTAAATTTTTTTTTATTTTGTTCCTTTCCCACTGCTCTCTTTGGGTTTTAAAAAATCCCCACACAGCTCCTGGAAATTGTAAGGAATCAACTACAGCAATTTCTCTATAGGCTGCCTATATCTCTAATTAAAATTTGCCTGTGAAAAAAATAAATTAAAAAAATGAACATTTTAATTACATTAAAATGCAGCCTGGGAGGTGTTGCCTTGGCTTTGTGCATCCTGGCCAATTCCAATTTTTCCTTTTGATTTTAAGGAATTGATTTCAGCTCTTTTGTCCCAGTGCTCGGGTGATGTTTGGGTAAATAAAGGGATTTTTTTCTG
>NW_014650666.1:462376-475819 GCF_001447265.1 Sturnus vulgaris
ATTGTCTGTTCACCTCTGGCTCCTCCTCGGCGAGGTTCTGGCAATAATCCTCCGTGTTCAGGTCAGGCCTGAACACCATGATGTAACACTTGGGCACGAAGTAACTAGCCAAAATGCCCAGGCTGGTGGCCAGGATGGTGCAAATCTGCGTGACTGCCCTGAGCACCGTCCTGAGCGTGGCAAAAGTGACGAGGAAGAAGATCCAGGTGACCAAACAGGTGAGGGTGGCAAAGGTGATGCCCCTGGCCACGTTGTAGCTCCTGCCCGGCGTTTGCACCATGAAGGTGCACAGGAAGCAGACGAAGGCCAGGCAGCTGTTGTAGCCGTGCAGGAGGGCAAAGGCAGCCCAGGACCGGGTGCCACACACCAGCAGAACCTCGCTGGGCAGGGATTTGTAGTCGACCACCATTAAATCGGGTCCCAGGTAGAGGTGGAAGCAGCAGAGCAACACCTGGATGAGGAGGGACACGGCCACCAGCAGCCAGGCCCTGCCGTGGGTCACCCAGCGCAGCAGCCTGGGGGCACAGCGAGGGAATTCCGTCACCAGCGTGATCTCCAGAGCCTTGGGGACAAAGGTGGAGAAGCAGCCGTTGAGGCACAGGGCGTAGCAGAGCTGCTGCAGCCGGCAGAGCTCGGCGCTCGGCCTGCCCACGTACAGGCAGCAGCTGAGGCTCTGCAGCAGCAGCCAGAGCAGGGCAAAGGGGCTCCGGGCACCCCCGGACACCCGCACCAAGGGCGTGTGCAGGTGCTTCAGGAACAGCAGAGCTGCCACACCGCTCAGGGCTGCTGTGAGGGCCGCCAGGGTCACCAAGGCCACGGCCAGGGGTTCGTGCCAGAAGAGGAATCTCTCTCGGCGCGGGTGGCAGCGGGTGCTGCGGGCGGGAGCCCACTGGTGCTGCGGGCACGGGGAGCAGCCGGTGCTGTCTGCAAAGACAGCCTGGTCAGCACTGGCAGCCCCTCGGGGACGGGTCACTCGGGGATTAGGGGGTGTTTTGGGTGATGTTCTGCCCGTTTCCAGTCTGTTGGATGTCTTAAAAGTTGTGGTAGTTCATCCTCTGCTTTTCCACCCTCCTCCCTGAAGGATCCTTGTATTTCTTGCTTCTGTTTTCCTTCCCCAGCAATCCCAGAATTTTATCCTGTGCCTCTCTTGTACCCATGCCCCCAGAACTCCACCGTACCCCTCTCTCTTACCTAAACACAAACACTGTCCTCATTCCTTCCCTCCTCCCAGCAGTGAGGAGCAGAACAGGGAGGGGAACACCTGGCAGTGCTCATGGGGGAGAGCCCCCAGCTCAGCCAGGAGACAGAATAATCCTGTTAAAACCTTTAAATTGCCCAGACCTCACCTGAGCTGCTCCAGAAGGTGTTTTCTGAGCAGTCTGTGCAGTCATAGCAGCAGAGGTTGAATCCTTTTATTCTTCTGAATTGTCCTGGCTGGCAGCGCCTGAAGCACTCGGATGTGGGCTCCTGGCAAAGGCAGGAGAGAACATCAGCCATGAGAATTGTAACCTCAAACTCAAAATCTCAAAACAAATCAGAAAGAACCGTGCCACTTTTACCTTCTTATCTGCAGTGTAGAACTGGATCTGGGATTTACGGATGTACAGGGACTGGTCGTAGTCCCCCACGGGCAGGTAGGTGACAGTGCCATCCCTCCAGGCCCAGAAGATGAGTTTGTACCCCGTGTTTGTGCCGTGGGATTGATCAAACCTGAAGCTCTGGCCGTTCACCTCGAAGGGGAGGCTGTTCATGAAGTGCAGCAGCTGGGGAGGAAATGAAATCAAAACCGATTTTGGTACAGTTGTTCTCGTTTGGAGGATGATAATTCTACAAGCTGAAATCAGTTGTCCTTTAGGTGGGCTAACGTTGGATCCCAGAAATTTGGGGGTTTTTGTGCTTTCAGGCACAAACCCTCTGGAAAACACTGCCTTTGACCTGAGACCTTGGGGACGGCTTTTAAATATGAGTGGTGAAGTAGAAATCACGAGTGTGTAGTGAATTAGGAGTGTGTGTTTTCACAGGGTGATGGGCTTTAAATTTGAAGTTTTTATAGTATAGTAATAAGTATAGAACAAGATGGAGGATTTTGGGTGGTGTCTCTGTTTATCTTTCTTCTTCTTCCCTCTTCATGGTTTTCAAGTAGTAGTTTCTGGTTGGTCAGTGTCACTCTAAGGGTCATGGGAATCTAGTTATTGAGTCAAAAGTATAAATAATATAGCTGTTAATTCTCTATTGGACTGTTTAGCTTTAAAAAACCTTGTAGCAGTTGCCTCTGTGGCCATTTTTCCTCACTTCTAGCAAGGAGCTGGAAGTGCTCTTTGTACTTTCTGATAAGATAAAATAAACATCCAGGCCCAAACACGACAAAAACTCTTTCAGTCATGTTTCTGTTAACCCTGGCTCTGAAGGAAAACAGTTGAGACTGATGACAAACCATTAATTAAGAGCTGCAAAGACCACAAACTGAGATTGTGACAAAAACCTCCCTCACCTGCCAGGACCTGATGGGCGTTTTGGGGCAGCTCCTGGAGGTGCAGCCCAGGGCTCTGTGCAGAGCATGGGCCACGCTGTACACGGCCACCTGCACTGGCTGCACCGTGGTCACCGTGAGCATGGGCCAGATGTCCCCAAGGGTGACACGGTCACACTGCTGGCAGTGCGTGCCCAGCGCCTCGGCGTTCACGAGGCCGCTCAGCTCCCGGGATTTCTGGCAGAATTCCTCCTGCACGACAGAGCTGAAGAGCTCAGCCACGAACTCCTGGAAGCCAGGGACTGTGGCTGTCCTCATGACAAAGCCCAGCACTGTCCCAATGCTCTGGATGCCCGGGGTGGAGGCGGCGATGTCCGACAGCATCCAGGCCTCGGTGCCAACCCAGACCTTCTTCCCCAGCCCCATCCTGATGCTGAGTTCCAGCAGTGCCTGGGCCGGCAGGCTGTGAGCAAACAGCACAACCACATTAACCTGAGTGCTGTTAATTAATTTAACGATGTTTTCCAGCTGCTTTCTGGCGTTGGGCTCGGCCAGGTCTGCGGGGATGAGCCCCTCGAAGGCGATGCAGATGTTGTTCGTGCCAGCCATGCTGAGGAAGAGAGCCTGGGCACCCCGACCATACTCATCATCACTGGCCACCGTGGCAATCCAGTTCCAGCCAAACTGGTTGAGCAGCAGCACCACGGCCTCTGCCAGGTTCTTGTCCCCGGGCACGGTGCGGTAGAAGGACGGGAACAGCTCCGTGTTGCTCAGGGTCTCACTGCTGGCCCCGTAACTCACCTGCAGTGGAACAGACAGGGAGTGAGCAAAACACGGAACTGGCCACGGTGCAGGTCACTCAGCTCTTTTTTTTCTTTCGTTTTGGCACGTTAAGTTTTAAAAAAAAATGATGGTTGGAGTGGTGGTAAAAGAACGGAGTGGCCACGGTCCAGGTCACTCACATCTTCTTTAGTTTCAGCACATGAAGTTTACAAAAATTACGGTCAGGGTGGTGCTAAAAGAATTAAGTGGCAATGTCCAGGCTACTCACTTTTTTTTTTTTTTTTTCTCTTTAGTTTTAGAGCATTACATTTTTAAAAATTATGGTGGAGGTGGGGGTAAAAGAACTGAGTGGCCACAGTCCAGGTCACTCACATCTTCTTTAGTTTCAGCACATTTTTTTTAAATGATGGTCAGGGTGGTGGTAAAAGTACTAAGTGGCCACAGTCCAGGTCACTCACTTTTTTTTTTTCTTTTGTTTTGGCAAATTAAGTTTTTAAAATGATGGTCAGGGTGGTGGTAAAAGAATTAAGTGGCCAAGTCCAGGCTACTCACTTCTTTTTTTTTTTTTCTTTAGTTTTAGAGCATTAAGTTTTTAAAAATGATGGTGGGGGTGGTGGTAAAAGAATTCATCCCAAGGGATGGGGCTGGTGGCTGCATTCATCAATAAGCTGTCTCCTTTGCGTCCCTCATCACTAATGAAGTGATAATTAACTGATTTCTACACAGGGTGACACACCCGAGATTGTTATTTCTTAGCTCGGGGCTAGATTTCCCTGACCATGAGAATTTAATGTGGGTATTTAATCACAGATACATTACACGGGATCCTGCAGGAGCTGCTTTATTCCCGTTTTTGCGTGGGTCAGAGTGGTCTGAGCTGTGCCTGTTCTCTCAGGGAAATGAAACACGAGTGTGTCCAGCAGGGGAGTTAATGACCCACCCAAAAACACTCGGGAAATCTGTGACAGAGGGAAGACTGGGATCTCTGCTTCCCCACCAAAAAGGGAGAAAATTCCCCTGATTTCCATGGAACACAAATTGACTGAGCTGGGATTTGAATGTCCAATATTCCCTCACTTTGTATCTCACACACGGAGCTGCTGTTACCTGTCAGAATGTTCTTTTTACTTCACTTTTATTGGATATATTTGAAAGTCCTTACAAAGCTTGGGAAAGGATTCCTGGATGGAAATCACCAGGAATGCCAACAGGGAAGTGGCCTGGATGAGGCTCCTGGCTCCCACTGCCAGCCTTGAGAGGCTGATGTAAAACATCATTCCTGGAGCTCCTTTCATTAACCGAACCCTATTTTCTCCTCCTTTTTTCTCCCATTGCCACATCCACATAAAATACCAATTCTGGAGCTCGTTTCGTTGCCTAAACTTTAATTCCTTCTTGCCCAGAGAGTTGTTTGGGGTTTTTTTTTTTTTTTTTTTTTTTTTACCTGTGGGATGAGGAAGGAGCTGAAGAGTTTGGCCGTGAGCAGGCACAGATCGGACTTGTGGGGCCCGATGACAGCGGTGACACGGGGCTGGTACTCGGTGTAGTTGCAGAGAACCCCGATGGTTGTGGTTCCTTTTCGGGTC
Organism: Sturnus vulgaris; assembly: GCF_001447265.1. Next base: position 467,216 of record NW_014650666.1, read on the forward strand.
AGGAAGAGCAGGCTGGGCTGCAGGGCCACCAGGGGCTCGAGGCAGGTGTCGTACATGTCATAGCCCAGGGCTATTCCTGGCAGCAGAGAACTGGAATTGTTGATCTGCTCGATGGCAAATCTCATCGCCAGAGCCCAGATCAGCCCGTCCGTGAATAACCTGAGCGTGGGGCAGGGAATTGAAAAGTAAGGAATAAGTTCATTAAAAAAAAAAAAACACGAGGCGATGAGGAACGACTGATATTTATTACTCTTGTAAAATTCGGGAGGAGAGGCAGACTGCTTTGTGATAAACTCAGCCAGGACTTGCAAAGAGGGTGAGGGGAGCAGGGCTACCAGTGATAAAATCCAAAACCCTCAACCAGTGTTATAAACGAGAGACAAATATCGATATTGAGCAGAACTGAGATTGTTTTATTTGCTGCAGACAGAGCAGGCAGCGCTGGGGAACGTGAGGGGTCAGCGCCCACTCCACGCTCCACCCAACCTCGGTTTGCAGCCTCTTCTCACACTGGGGTTTTTATTGTCATCGATAATTTTGGGGTTTTTTGTTGTCCTAAGCAGTGGTGGTTGAATGAACATCCTTGTAGAGACCCAGCAGAGCAGTTCTGGGAGTCTGCTCCTTGAGATGAGCAGCATTGAGCACACAAAGGCAGGAAGGGCTGTTGGGAAGGCTGAGTTTGCAAGCTGGGAGCCCACACAACTTATTTGGAAAATATAACATAATATAACATAACATCAAATAACAAAATATACCATAACAAGGTGATTTTAAACAGAATGACATGGACAGAAAGGACTGCTGTCCCTTGTCACCTTCTTTGATATTTTGGCCCAAACAAGACATTCCTGGCACTGTCAGCAGAGCATCTCTGCACCCACTTGGGAGTTTTTTGCTCTGAGTTCAAGCACCTTTCCAATTTAATTCATCTTTTCTGCCAGCAAAAATATCCTTGGAGCTTCCCAGGAGAAGGAACAGAGGGAAGAGACCAGTTCAGCTGTGAGGGTCAAGACTTTGTGTCCTCCACCCACAAAGCCAAAGGTTCCCCAAGTGTTAATTCAGGAGACTGATTGTGATTGAAATGTGGGATTTTTTTCCTGGGATTTTCCTCCCCTGTGTATCCCAGCACACTGAGCACATTCCCTGCCCCAGGAATGAGAAGATGGAAGGATTTTGGACCTTTTGGAAGGATTTTGGACCCTGCTTTGCTGAGCTGCCAGAGCAGGAGGAGGACACGGGCCTGGCTTCTCATTCTCCTCACCCAGAGCTGTGGTAGGTGCTGATGTGGTGCTGGGAACCACCCTGGTGGAAAAGGGGAGGAGATGCTGCTCACACCTGCAAACCCAGGTGATTTTTTGCTCCTGCTTTGCCCTCTGCCTGGTGCTGAGTGTCCTTTTCCCTCCTAAAAAGCAATAGCACCATCCCAAGGTGTGATCTACTCACCAGTGTGTGGGACCAAAACCAGAATTTACAATTTAGGTGTTTGATTCAAGCCCTAAAGTGCTGCTAAAACCTTTTATCAAGAAGACTCTAAAGTTTGATAGAATGGAGAAAACACAGAAACATTTCCATTTTGGGAGCAGCTGATGTCCCAGTCCCTGGTGCTGAGTGTCCTTTTCCCTCCTAAAAAGCAATGGGTAGATCACACCATCAGTGTGTGGCACTAAAACCAGAATTTACAATTGAAGTGTTTGATTCAAGCCCTAAAGTGCTGCTAAAACCTTTTATCCAGAAGAGTCTAAAGTTTGACAGAATGGAGAAAACACAGAAACATTTCCATTTTGGGAGCAGCTGCTGTCCCTGTGCTCCACCCCTCTCACTCTTCCTCCCCCTGCAGCACAACCATTTAATTTTCCTTTTTTTTTTGCCTCTCTTACCTGTCACAGCGCAGCAGGGTGGGCTCGGAGCGAGCTGTCAGGTTCACCGTGTCCTTCCCGAAGGGGAACAAACCCCCCAGCATGAAATCCCCGGGCCTCCTGAACTGAGCCGAGAGGCACGAGGGGCTCAGGGGGGCGGCACAGCCAAAGCTCAGGCACAGCCAAAACCCCTCAGGGATCTTCATTTTCTGAGAGGGAAAAAGAAACCTGGGGAAAAGGAGGAGAGCAGGAAATGAGGGCTCAGCTATTCCTGGGAAGTGTCTTTTAAATAGAGCTCAGAGGGATTGAAGTAATGGGGAGGAATTTGTTTAGTAAAATGCTTTAATTTAATTTTAATGGGCAATAATCAAATACTCTCTGAGGGTACTGGGTACAAACCTCTGCCCTCATCCTGATTTCCTTTAGTGAGTAAAAACTGATTTACAACTCATTGTAAATAGAACGTGTAAACAACACCCTGTGAGTGATTCACAAATTCATTGTTACAGCTGAAATTTGGGCTCCTCTGGGACAGGTGACAAAACTCAGGTGCCCCACTCTGAATCTGGTAAAACACTTACACAGCACTAATTTTTATTTCTTTATTTTTAAAAATTCGAGGTCACCTCATCACGGAAATAATCAAATTTTCCTTAGGGCAAGGCAGGAATTTGCCTGGAGAGGCCATTCCTGGGTCACAAGGTTGGTGAGCTGTCACTCAGCTGTACTGATATTTTTTTAGGAAGCTGTTGCTGGCTGATCTATTTTTTTTTTTCTCCTCACACCGAGCTGGGACATTAATTTCAGTTAAAAAACTTAAATCCGAGTTCACAGCATGGCAATTTAGGTTTTATTACTGTATTTTTTTCTGTCCAGGGCTGGATTTTAGGACAGCTCTGAATGAAAAGTTCAATTTCCTGCATCAGAAAACTTCTTTGGCTGCCAAAGTGATGTCCAAGGCTGGAATATTTTCCTGGCAGGAAGAGAAGCAGATACAGAAACCTAAATACAGGAATAATTCAGGGAAGCACCAGTTACAGCTGAGTTTTCCAGGTATGTTCATACTGACATTTTAAAAATGATCCTTTTCTTTTACTGGATTATTTAAGTGCCAGCTTTAAGTATAAAAGTTTAAAAAGTAAGTTCTAAACACAATCCTGAATTTTGGGCAAGTTCACCTTCAATATTAATATTTATATTCCTAAGAGGAATAGTTAGAACAAGTGTGACAAGGGAAAAAAAAAAGTATTTTTCTTGTGGTCAGACCATCATTTTAATAGATTTAAACCCGTTTTTTTTCCCTTGACACACATCATTTCATTTAGTTTAAGGTATTTAATTCACTGCCCAGGTGAAAACACCAGCACCAGGGAAACGAAACAGATTTTTCCAGGGAAAGAAAATCTGAGTAGGTCAGAGTTTAAATGGTTTTCCTTCCACCACCACACACCCAGAGTGTGATCCCACAAAGGACACTGCTCAAAACCAGATTATTCACAGAATTTAATATCCAGTGAGTCCAGTCTCCATGAGGTAATCGTGATTTCCTGAATTTCTCAGTGTTACATTAATCAATCAGAGACAATCAGCCTGTGGGATTCCCCCACGTGTCCCTGTCACCCTGCAGTGTTTTTCCAGCTCCCCAAAAGCTCAGCAAATCCCTTCTGCCATCCTTTGGCTCCTCCAGTGGTTTCCAGCAGAAGGCAGAAGCCTCACAAAGCAGTGATTTACAGTACAAGTGTGGATTTCCCCCCCAAAAACAGGCAGAAAAATCCTTTTTGTAGGCATTTGATACATTCATTTAAAAAAAAAATAAAATAAAATAAATAAACACACAAGAGAACACAACTCAGAAGGAAACAGCTCCAGGCTGGGCTGGACACAGGGGATTGTGCAGCACGAATTCCAATCTGCTGCACAAATCCCAAGTGCAAAACCAGGGATTCAAGGGGCTCTGGGTGGATCCCAGAGTTCCAGGAACCCTTTTAAGGTCAAGACATCCACCCCAACTTCCTTCAGCTCCATGAGGAGGCTGTGCCAGGGAATGGAGCTGCTTTTCCCCAGTGCATTCCTCAGGATTCAATTCTCCAGGTGAAGCCCCCTCAAGGTGGGTTTTTGTGGCCAGGTGAGTTCCCATGGGGTAGAAACGTGTTCAGACACCACGAATCAAATTTGTGCTGCCACACGAGGCCACAACTATTGCTGTAAATGCACAGAACCTGCTGAAGTTTGGCTTGATAAGAAAAAAACTTTTCGACAACAACAAAAAAAAATAAATAAATCCCTAATGTGGTTTTTTTTTTTTTTTTCCCTAGCTGTAGAGCTCTACACACAAAGATGTAAAAACAAAAAACAAACCAAAACAACTGGTCCACATTTATAAAGTGAGGCATCCTTCACAGTCTGGGAAGAAAAAAAAAAAAAAAAAAAACCGGGGGAGAAAACAGGGGGGAAAAATGTGATTTTTTTTTTTTTTTTTTTTCAAGGCAGGTCGAGCAGGTCGTGCTGCTCGAAGAGCTGCTGGGTGATGCCGTAAACCTCGCTGATGTAGGGGATGGCTTCACCCAGCATTGCCACAGCCTCCTGGGGCGACCCCACGTTCATGACCTCCAGGAAAGCGTCGCGGCTCGGCAGCGCGCAGAACGCCACGGTGGCGGCTTTGCGGATGAGCCAAGGGTGATGCTCGGCCAGGGAAGCGTTGTAGGCGTCGGTGCAGAGCACGGAGGGGCGGGAATCAGGAGAGAGCAGCCCCTGCAGGAAGAGCTGCAGCCAGCGCAGGGCGCGGTGCAGCCGCAGCAAAGTGCGGCAGCCCGAGTCCGGCCGGGACCGCAGCGCCGCCCGCCCCGCCGCCAGCTCCCGCTGAACCATGGCCTGCACCGACACGAAACCGTGCTGCTCGCAAAGATCCTCCAGCAGAGTCACCTTGGCCACGGCGTCCTTGGAGATGAAGGAGAAGACGGCGCCCAAACTCTGGAGGAATCTGCGGGAAGGGAGGAATGGGTGGAAAAATGGGTGAGGGCGGGAAGAGAATTCAAAAAGACACCTGAGGGGTGGAAAGGGAAACCCAAAATCTATCTGAGGGGTGAAGAGAGAACCCAAAATTCATCCGAGGGGTGAAAAGAGAACCCAAAATACACCTGAGGGGTGAAAAGGGAACCCAAAATGTATCTGAGGGGTGAACCCAAAATGCATCTGAGGGGTAAAAAGGGAAACCCAAAATCCATCTGAGGGGTGAAAAGACAACCCCAATATCCATCTGAGGGTCGAAAAGGGAATCCCAAAATCCACATGAGGGGTGAAAAGAGAACCCCAAAAAGCACCTGAGAGGTGAAAAGAATACCCCAAAATCCATCTGAAGGGCGAAAAGAGACTCTAAAACCGGCTGAGGGGTGAAAAGGGAATGTAAAACCATTTGAGGGGTGAAAAGATACCATGACAGATCCCTGTTGGAACGCGACTGGGATTTGTCCCTCACATCCCCTCCGCCAGTGTGAGGCCACCGCTCCCTGTCCTGTCACCGCATCCCCCTCGGAGGGAAACACCCGCTGGCTCCCGGCAACTCACCGGATGAGCCCCCGCCAGCCGCTCAGGTACGGCTCCAGCAGCACCTCCCGCTGCTCCGTCACGCACCTCCGGAAAGCGTCCAGAACCTCCCTGAGGCAGAAGGCGCCCGGCGCCGGCACGGCCGCCGCCATCGCTCCGCGGCGCCGCCGCCGCCGCCGCCTCTTCCTCCTCGTTCCGCATCCCGCACCGCCTGCTCGGCCAATCAGCGTCGCGTCCGTCACCCGCTGCGCGCCTCGCACCAATCAGATTCGCGTGCGTCACCGCGGCTCGGCCAATCCGCGTGGGGTCCGCGAGGGGCGGGGCGGCGCAGGCGCGGAGGAGGCGCCGGGCGCTGTGAGGGGCTGCGGGCCGGGCCTGGGTGAGCGTGGGGAGTTTTGGATGTTTTTATAGGATTTTTCTGTGGTTTTATGCTTTTTTTAGGCTGTTTTTGTGTATTTCTACATGCGTTTTCCCGGCTCTCGGCAATGATGGTGGATATCGAAGCCAAACAGCGCCGGTTTCCCACAGGTTGTTGTTCATCACCTCCCCCGTGTTTTCTGTCTCTCCTCAGGATGAAGTTTGGCCTCTGCTCCAGCCTTAGGCCAGATCTTGGACAACAATTGAAATGGCGCCTCTAAAACCAGCGAAATCCTCTCTTTTTGTGGCCTCCACGGATCCGCTTCTGGAGTAATTTTCTGCGCGGATTTGGGACCTGGAGTGGGGTAAAAATGCCTGAGATTAAAGTCACTCCTTTGGGTAAGTGCAGCCTAAAATCGCCTTGAAATACAAACACTGAAAAGCTGTGGGATTTGGAGTTCAGGGTAATATCGGCCACACTGCCGGATGTGATTCCTGTCTGCATCTCTCTGCCCTCTCTTGGTTTATCCAGCAACAATTTTAACCATTTGGATTAATTAATCAGAATTCATGAATTCATTCAGGTGAAGGCACTGTGGTATTGTGGTAGAGCATTAATTCACCTACAGTGCTAAAGGAAGAAAATATTTCTGTTTTTTCCGTGTTTAATTAATCTTTTTAATGGGTTCTGTAGTGAGAGGGCAGAGGATGTGCTGAGCAGGAGAGCTGCTTTATCCTCACGGATAATTTTCAGGCTTGGTGTAAATTTAATTTAATGAAGCTTAATGAGGGCAGAGCAGCTGGAAGCTGAGTTCTAATCCTTGCCAGATAAAGAATTCTTTTCTCCCTTGGAAACTGCAATTCAGGAAGTTTGTGCAGATCTTTACCTGCTTTGCTTTTGAAAGAGTTGCAGCTTTTTCCAGACGTGTTTTACCAGTGTTTTGCTGGTATTTTATTGGTGTTTTGCTGCTGGGTTTTTTTGGTGTTTTGCTGCTGGGTTTTTTTGGTGTTTTGCTGCTGGGTTTTTTTGGTGTTTTGCTGCTGGGTTTTTTTGGTGTTTTGCTGCTGGCTTTTTTGGTGTTTTGCTGGTATTTTACTGGTGTTTTGCTGCTGTTTTTTTGGTGTTTTGCTGCTGTTTTTTTGGTGTTTTGCTGATGTTTTGCTGGTATTTTACTGGTATTTTACTGATGTTTTTACAATGTTTTACTGGTATTTTACTGATGCTTTGACAATGTGTTACTGGTATTTTGCTGATGTTTTTACAATGTTTTACTGGTGTTTTACTGATGTTTTGACAATGTTTTGCTGGTGTTTTGCCGATTTCCAGGTGCTGGGCAGGACGTGGGCAGGAGCTGCATCCTGGTGTCCATTGCTGGCAAGAATGTGATGCTGGACTGTGGGATGCACATGGGCTACAACGATGATGTGAGTGTCCCTTGGGCCAGCTCCAGCTGTCCCCTCCTGTCCCCCCTGCATTTCTGGGCTCCTCTCTCACCCACTGGATTATGGCAGAGCTGTTCTTTCCCCTTCAAAAATCTCCCTTCCTGCCCCAAACATCCCTCCCCTCAATATTCCATGAAATGTCACCCTCCAGCCCTCCTTTCCTTGGCTCCTGGGCTTTGGAAAAAATATTTATTCATGCAGTTAGAAATGCTCCATTCCAGGTTTCCAGGAGATCTCTGGATTTCCTGTGAGCAGCAATCCTGTCCTTAGCTTTGGGACAGTTCCTTCCATGTGGGATCCTCACCACATTTCTCCTCTGCAAGGAGAGAGAAGGAAACTCCTGATTTTGGGTTCCCTGACACAGCAGGAGGGGAATAATGGCACAAATATTCTGCAGGATTGTCACAGCAAATGTGCTGTGACAGGAAAGCTTTGGGGCCTTTGTGCCTCAGAGCCAGGATGTGTTCAGCACCTGTTTTACTTGGGAAATAAAATAATTTATTTATCAGAGGGTCACTTCTCTGTCTGTCCCCTCCTTTCTGTCCCTGCACACTAAAGCTGCTGGCACAGTGTTCCAGATCCTTCTCTTCATGGTTTTGTTGGATGTTGGAGTTACCTGGAGAGGCTCAGCACATTCCCAGTGTTCCAGATCCTTCTCTCCATGGTTTTGTTGGATTTTGGTGTCACCTGGAGAAGCTCAGCACATTCCCAGTGTCCCAGCTCCCTCCATCCATGGTTTTGTTGTTGCCTTGAAAGGCTCAGCACATTCCCAGTGTCCCATCCCCGTCTCTCCATGGTTTTGTTGGATTTTGTTATTGCCTGGAGAGTTCTCAGCACATTCCCAGTGTCCCATCCCTTTCTCTCCATGGTTTTGTTGGATTTTGTTATTGCCTGGAGAGTTCTCAGCACATTCCCAGAGTTCCAGATCCTTCTCTCCATGGTTTTGTTGGATGCTGATGTTGTCTGGAGAGTTCTCAGCACATTCCCAGAGTCCCATCCCTTTCTCTCCATGGTTTTGTTGGATTTTGTTACTGCCATGGGAGTTCTCAGCACATTCCCAGAGTCCCATCCCCTTCTCTCCATGGTTTTGTTGGATGCTGATGTTGTCTGGAGAGTTCTCAGCACATTCCCAGTGTCCCAAGCCCTCCCTCCATGGATTTGTTGGCTCACTGATGCATTCCTGATGGGTTTCCTGTTTTCCCATGGCTGCAGAGACGCTTCCCTGACTTCTCCTACATCACCCAGAATGGAAGGCTGACAGATTTCCTGGACTGTGTCATCATCAGGTGAGGCACCTTCCTTGTCCCAGCTCTTTTTGTGCTCTCCCTGAACATCCCAAACACTTCCCAAACCCACCCCTCATATTTTAGCTGCTTTTTCCAGAGCTTGAAAAGATCTGGGAACC
>NW_014650666.1:489505-502724 GCF_001447265.1 Sturnus vulgaris
GGGGATTTGTGCTCGGACAGGTCGGGCCGGGAATTTTGTGCCGCTCCTCGCTCCGAGTCACTCGCGAATGGAGCCCAGAGCTCCGGGCAGCGCTTTGGACTCCGATCGCTGAGCAAAGATTGTTCGGGGAGCACCAAAATAAAAAAATTATTCAAGTGCTGGACAGGAAAATTGAAGGGTTACAGGTTAAGCACGGGGCGGGTTTGGGGCTCTCCCAAAATTCCCGCAGGTTTGAAGGAATCCAGGAAATTCCGCCTCAGCCCTGGGATTGGATCCTGTTCTGGGATTGCCTTCAGCAGCATGGAAAGGTTTCCAAAGGATCTTTTTTTCCAAGCCACAGCTCTTCCCCGAGGCATTCCCTGCATCCAGAGGAATATTCCTGAGTGTTTGATATCTTTTTATTCCTGAGTTTTTGAAATCTTTTTCAATCTCGCACGGAGCTTTGTTTGCAATTCCCGACCCCGCCGCTGTGGGAGGAAATCCTCCAGATGGAAAACAGGGAGTCACAGCTGGATTTATCCCAAAAAAAAAAAAAAAAGCCTTTGTCGGGTTGGGAGAGGAAGGCCAGCTGCCACAGGCATTGTGTAATCACGCTTTTAATTAGCATTTGCTAATGACTGGCTTGGCCTCGCGCAGGCGGCTCCCGGTTTCTTCATCCCCTCCTTCCCTCGGTGCCGCGCTGGAGCTCCTCTTCCTCCCGAGCTTCCTGGATTGATTAATCCCTGGGAATCGCGGCCAAGCCTTGGGAATCAATTCTGGGGAGCGTTCCGGGAGCCAGGATCGCTTCCCAGCCCGTTTTCCAGGAGTTGGATTGGCCGGCTCGGAATTTTTGGCGATGGTGTGTGACATTCCAGGATGGTGGCACCTGGCGTGTCCGCGGAGCGAGGAGCTCCTGGAGTTCTCCGAGCCCTGATTGTCCTGGAATTCCAGCAGCTCCTGCTGCATCTCATCAGACATCGGAGCTGGAGCGGGATAAAAACCCATCCAGGATTTCACCTTGGGAATATTTGGGATTTGAGGGAGGTGACAGATTTGGAGCGCTGATGAAGAGCCGTGAGTAAAAAAACAGGAACAGGAAGAGAATCCAAAAAAAAAAAAAAAAAAAAAAAAAAAAGAAAAACCAGGAATTGTTATTCCAGAGGGATGCCAGGAGCAGCTGCAGCCACCTTCCTCGGACAGGTGAGTGTGTGGAAATGAATAAATGAATAAATGAATAAATTCAGGCCGGGAAGCAGCAGGATTTGGGTGCTGGATTTTAACCCTCTGCACCCCGGGCAGCGCTGACGTGCAGCTGCTCATTCCACGCGGGTAATTAAGGAATATTTCCAGGGCTGGTGATTAGCACATTATTCATGTGCTCGTGGAGGATTTGCCAGGGAGTTTTATTTTGGAAAAGTGGGGATAAAAACGTGACCTGGGAGCCCAGCACGGGTTAAGGGGTGTTCGCCTCTGCCCGGAGCGCGTTTGGCAGAGACACCGGGGACATCCCAAAGCTGCAGGCACGGATTCCTGGGAGGAATTGCACAGAAATCCCCCAGCCAGGGCTCAGAGCGGCACAGAAAAAAAAAAGCAATCCAGGGATTCCCAGAGGAAAAAAAAATTCAGGGATTTGCAGAAAAGAAAAAGGCAATTCAGGGATTCCCAGAGGTAAAAAAAATCCAGGGATTTCCAGAAAAGAAAAAGGCAATTCAGGGATTCCCAGAGGAAAAAAAGCAAGTCAGGGATTCCCAGAGAAAATCTTGGTGTGCAGAGCTCCACTGACATCCCAGGAGAGGAGGAAAGCATCCGTGAAATGCAGGAATTCAGCATAAAAAGCAATTCAGGGATTCTCAAAGTAAAAAAAGCAAGTCAGGGTTCCAGGGGAAATTTTGGTGTGCAGAGCTCCACAGACATTCCAGGAGAGGAGGAAAACATCCAGAAATGGGAGGAATTCAGCACAAAAAAGAATTCAGGGATTCCCAGAGGAAATCTTGGTGTGCAGAGCTACCCTGACATTCCATGAAATGCAGGAATTCAGCGCAAAAAGCAATTCAGGGACTCCCAGAGGAAAAAAAAAAAAAAACGATTCAGGGATTGTCAGGCACCCGGGAAATGCAGGAATTCGGCGCAAAAAGCGATTCAGGGATTGTCAGGCACCCGGGAAATGCAGGAATTCAGCAGCACTTTGGGGGCAGGATCAGAGAGAGGCGTGAAGCAACATCTGGAATCTCTCCAGGGCAGGCTCTGCCTCCTGCACCAACCGGAATTCTGATTCCAGAGCTTTTTTTTTTTTTTTTTTTGGGGAAAAAAACCCAAAATCCCCTTTTTGGAATTCCAGAGCTTTTTTTTTTTTTTTTTTTTGGGAAAAAGCAGAGGAGGCAGAGAAGGAGCACCGGGAAATGCAGGAATTGTGAACTGACTGAGCAGGGAATATAACCAGAGGAGCCTGAACTCATTGCTGAGAGGAAAACTCGGGTGGTACGTGAGGGAAAACGTGGGGAGAGGAATAAATTCCATTTTAGGCAGGGGTGGTGTGAGTTAAAACCAGCTCTGTTAAAACCGAGATTAAATCGGCTGCAGAGCCTCCCCAGGGCAGGTTTATCCTCCTCCACATCCCAGCCTCTGCCGGAGCGAGGGAATGCCCAGGGCTGGATTTCTCCTTTCCCAATCCAGAGGGAAAAGTGGGAATCGCTGGAAAATGGAGCAATGGAAAGTGAGGGAATTGTGAGAGAGCGGGAGAATTTGGAGCAGCGGCAGCCGGGGGGGAAAATTCATGCCCAGGAGAATTTTTGTGGTGAGTGGGCAGCGAATTCCAGCAGAGCCTCAGGGTGGGGAGGCCCAGGGAAAGCTGCTGGAATTGGGAATTTCTGGGATCCCTTCAGGTGAAGTTTTGGGTTCATGTTCCAGCATAAAAAAAAAAAAATTCGGTTTTCTATTCCCAGAGGAATGAGGGGCTGGGATGAGCTCAGGTGGGATTTTCACTCCTCTGTTCTTCTTTGGGGCGTTTTCAATGATATTGGGTAAAATATTTGAATATTTCAGTTCCAGAGGATGGGCCAGGCGTGGGGAACACCCCTGAGCTTCTCCAGGGGAATCTTTGTCACTCAAGCCTCTCCAGAGCGTTTTTTATGTGTAAGGAAATACTTTTAAAAAATGATTATTTGGCAGAAGATTTCCCTGATTTCTTGAGTCCATCCCACCAGGAATGTGAATTTACTGAGTCACTTTCAGGTGAAGGATCTGAAATCTCCTTTGGTGCCTGCAGGGTGATCCTCGTGGCTCTCCTGCCACACTGAATGGCTGATTTTTGGCATCTTTTCATAATTTGATATTTATTTCTGTTCCAGTAGTTTATCAGGTGGCTGAGAATCATTTTATCATCCATCTGAGCCTGTCAAATAAATATTTTAATATTTTATAATATAACAATAATCAAGTGTAGGGCCAAGGGCAGAGCTTGCACGGTTCACACGTGAGAACTTCCAAGCAAAATGGCAAAATTCCAGAATTTTCTTTAATCTCTGCTGCCTTTCTCAATTAAATAGGATGTGATTCCATGAAAAATCAACGAATTAAAAGCACCCAGTGGGAAAAGGAACCTCCTGGACACGTGCAGAGTTGCTGCTCCTCAGGACACACAAAACATTTCCTCCTTCCCTCCCTTGCAAGCCCTAATCAACATTTCCAGCCTTACTCAGAATTTCTAATTACAGCCCTGCAACCCCACAGGACTTTCTCAGGGCTCTTATCTCCAAAATCTCTGCATTTTGAAAAAAAAAAAAACCAAAACCAAACCCACATTTTTTAAGCAGTGAAGTTTGATTTTTTTTTTTTCCCCCTTTCTTTCCCAGTTCAGGATCCACAAAAACGACCCAACAGAACCAGGATTTTTTTATTTATTTTTTTTTTTAAGTGATGCACATCCAGTTGTTTTTGGTTGGGTTTTTTTTTTTTTTCCTATTTCCTGCAAGGAAAAAAAAAAAATTCCTGGAGGAAATTCAGCGAGGATTTTTCCGGGGTGCTGGCACTGTGAGGCAAGAGGAGCTGTGTGCTGCTGCTTGTGCAAGAATTCCATTGTCAGGGATTGATTGTTGCGTTTTTCCATTGCACAACGCGGGGTGAAGAGAGAAGGAAGGGTGGGGGACGGACACACGGACGTGGCAGAATGACTGCTGGGAGGTTTTTAATGAGATTTAACTAATTAACTCGTCACACGGCTCTTTGTTCAATTCGGTTTCTTTTTTTTTTTTAATTAAAAGTTTCTAAAATAATGGTTTTTTTTAAAAAAAAAAATTTAAACCACGTTCCAGATATGTTAGGTGAAATTTCCTTTTAATATTAGAGAGGGGTAGAATGGAGTAATAACAGCTGGTTAATAGGATTTGAATCTTTTCAATAATAATTTAAACATTTGAGAGAAACATTCTATGTGTTTTGGGGTTTCCAGAACAAAATCCAGCATAAATCTGGTGTAAATTGGATTTAAATCAGTGAAAATCAGGGGATTTGTCTCCCTTCATCTTTATCCTTTCCCCCTACTTTCTGGATGGAATTTCACATGAAATTTCCTTTTTTAATTTTTTTTTTTTTTTTTTTGCAAGCACTGATGTTTCACAGCTTCCAATGGGAGAGAAAACCCAATTTGGAAAGGCAGGCTTTGATTTGGGGCTCTAAACTTCCTCTGGATCCCAAATATTCCTGTTTTTACATTTAAAAACTTCCTGCAGAGCTGTTTTCCACATGGGAAAGCATCAAAAATAATCAGGGAATTCTCCAAGGTGTCCTGAATCCATTTCTCCATCGTTTCTGCCACTCTTTAACCTCAGAACCACATCCCCAAAACCTGATTTGAACGGGGTTCTGTTGGTTCTGTTGGTTCTGTTTTCATCTCATGAATCCTGGACTGGGGATTTGGATTGGGATTGGGGATTGGGATTGGGATTGGAGATTGGGGTTGGGATTGGAGATTGGGGTTGGGGAATATTCTTGGAGAAGCAGGAGGGAATCCACGCTGAGCAATTCAATTCCTCAAGAGCACCTTGATGGCTCCAATTCCCTGGGATCCTGCCAGGCTCTGGAAAACAAGGAAAGAAGGAAGAAAGATCCTCCCTGGATGGGAAAATCCAGAGTGGGAAGGACAGAGATCATCCCTAAAAGGGAAAATCCAGAGTGGGAAGGACAGAGATCATCCCTAGAAGGGAAAATCCAGAGTGGGAAGGACAGAGATCATCCCTAGAAGGGAAAATCCAGAGTGGGAAGGACAGAGATCATCCCTAAATGGGAAAATCCAGAGTGGGAAGGACGGAGATCATCCCTAAATGGGAAAATCCAGAGTGGGAAGGACGGAGATCATCCCTAAATGGGAAAATCCAGAGTGGGAAGGACAGAAATCATCCCTAAATGGGAAAATCCAGAGTGGGAAGGACAGAGATCATCCCTAGGAGGGAAAATCCAGAGTGGGAAGGACAGACATCATCCCTAGGAGGGAAAATCCAGAGTGGGAAGGACAGAGATCCTCCCTAGGAGGGAAAATCCAGAGTGGGGAGGACAGAAATCATCCCTAAATATGAAAATCCAGAGTGGGAAGGACAGAGATCATCCCTAAATGGGAAAATCCAGCGTGGGAAGGACATCCTGGAGTCCCTGGTTATTTCCCTGGAAACGATGACTCTGATAATGAGGGGAAAAAAGTCGAGGTGACCACGCCAGCAGCGCTTAAACCCAGCTTAACTCCGCTGTAAGCTCACCTTAACCCGTTTGTCCAGTTTCTTCACTTCCTATTATTCCCTGGATCATGCTTTGAATAATTTCCATGATCTCTTCCTCAAGTCCTGCCCCTTTTGATGTCATCGATTCCATCCATAAAGGCTGGACAGCTCCAGGGGCCCTGCACTCCCAAATCCCCCAGCTTTGGGCCAGGACTTGCCTTCAGCTCAGCTTTAAGCCCAGGGCTGGGTTTAGTGGATTCTCTGCACGCTCAGAGATCAGAATTTCTGTCAAGGTACACTGGGGGGATGGGGCTGTAATTTGGTTTTAATTCCGTTTTTATTGTATTATAAAATGTATTTTTATATTTGTAGCTATCAGTGTTGGGCTGTGCTGTTTTCTGGATTGTTTCTGAATTATTTGGCTTCTTTATATTTTCTTTTTTTCCTTCTATTCGTTTTAACAACGCAGATTTAAATGGGATGAATTCACCATAAACTTCAAATCCCACACAGAAGTGAAAACTGAATTATGTCTGAAAACCAGGCTTTGTCTGGGGGTTTTTAGAGGCAAAATTAGAGATTAAAAAAAAAAATCTGCGTTTGATAAATTCTTTTAGCATTGACATTGGGTAATTATTAATTTTATTCCACATTTCCTCATGGGCAAGAAGCAGATTCTTTTAGCATTCATTTTGGGTAATTACTCCTTTTATTCCACATTTTCCCATAAACAAGGAGTAGATTATTTTAGCATTGACTTTGAGTAATAATTCATTTTACTCCACATTTCCTCATGAGCAAGAAGTCGATTCTTTTAGCATTAAATTTGTGTCATTATTAATTTTATTCCCCATTTCCTCATGAGTAAGAAGCAGATTCTTCTAGCATTCCTTTGGGGTAATT
Source organism: Sturnus vulgaris (assembly GCF_001447265.1). The sequence continues at coordinate 496,096 of NW_014650666.1, forward strand.
ATTAATTTTATTCCACGTTTCCTCATGAGCAACAAGTAGATTATTTTAGGATTTTATTTTGAGTCATTATCCCTTCTCTTCCACATTTCCTCATGAGCAAGAAGCAGATTATTTTAGCATTAAATTTGGGCAATTATTCCATTTATTCCACATTTCCTCACGGATAAAGCTTTAATTTCATCAGCACAGAACCTCTCCCAACAACTCTTTAGTTTCTTTTGCTCTCCTCAATTTCAAACTCTATCCCTCTATCCCTAATTTATTTTTTTTTAATTTTTTTTTTTTAAATTTGGAGCGAAGGTTGTCCCAAAGTTTGGAGTCAGTGAACTTCTCTGGGTGATGTAATGGGCCGGGTGATTCACGGGATATTCACACATTCACACCTTCCTCCCTGTCATGCTCATGGAAATGTGCCAGCGTCACTCCAGTGTCCCCAAATGCCACCAGAGCCAGTTCTCCACGCTCAGAAAGGCTGGGATTATCCCTGGAGGAAAAAAAAAAAAAATCTGGATTTTTATTTGTTTTCAATCGGCGCTTTTGAGTGATTTTCAGTTTCTGTGCTGCCTTTTCGCTGCTGTAAAATGCAAAGAATTAAATTCCTATTTACGTGGCAAAATTAATAACATTAATTAATATTTTGGTGGTCTTCAGAAACACCCCGAGAGCATTTTATTTCCAGTGGTCTCTACAATTTTAGAATTCAATTTTAGCATTAAATTCTGTATCCACACCCTAATTTATCTCATCCCCTCTGTGCTTCCCACGGAGGTGTTTTGCTCCATTTCCATCCCAAAATTCCTGCCTGCACCTCCTGTATTTCCTCTTGGAGGAGAGTTCAGAGATAAATTCACCCTGTTTATTCTGCAGAATGAGATCCTACAGCAAAAATCAAACCCAGGTTCTAATCCAACAGTTGGAAGGTGAATTTTTTCCTGATTCTTTGACATAAGGATGAAGCCGTAGTGGTGGTTTATGAGAAATAAAAATAATATTTAAATTAATAATTTATTAACTAATTACTTTGTTACATTAAGTATTTAATAAACAAGAATGTAATATTTAAGAAATATTCCTCCAATTGTGAACCATAAATCTCTCTGGATCCACAAGGAGTTGACACTTCAGGATTTTAAACCCTGCTCCTTGGAGTTCTTGGAAAGAAGAAAATTCCTGACTTTTTTTGACCTCAAACTTCCCAGGATGAATCCCAAATCCAAACTGGCTGAGAAATCCTATGGAAGTGTGGGAAACACCTCCCAGTTCCTCAGCAGCAGCAGAACTGGAGCTCTTTGTTCCTTCCTGGATGTGGATTTTGGGGATCTCCATGGATTCAGATCCTTGGTGCTTTTATTTTTGGGGTTTTCCTAATTAAAAATTCATTTGGGGCCTGCTTGGAAAAGGTCTCCTTGGAAGTGGCAGCTTTGGAAAAGAAGTGTTTGGAAAATGTCTCCTTGGAAAAGTCTCTTTGGAAAAGGCATTTTTGGAAAAATCCTGTTTGGAAAAGGCTTCTTTGGAAAAAAAAAAAAAACCCTTTGGAAAAGACTTCTTTGGAGGATGTCCATTTGGAAAAAGTGTGTTTGGAAAAGCCCATTTGGGGAAAAACCTGTTTGGAAAAGCTTATGTGGAAAAGGAATTTTTGGAAAAGGCTTCTTGAGGAAAGGCCTGTTTGGGAGAGACCTCGTTGGAAAAGGATTCTTTGGGAAAGGCTAATTTTTGAAAAAGGCTTCTTGGGAAAGATTTCTTTGGAAAAAGCATTTTTGAAAAAGGCTTCTTGGGAAAAGGCCTTTGTGGAAACAGCTTTTTTAGGAAAGGCCTGTTTGGGAAAGGCCCATTTTGGAAAAGGCCTTGTTGGAAAAGGTTTCTTTGGGAATGGCTTTTTTAGGAAAGGCCCGTTTGGGAATGGCTGTGTGGAAAATGTTTCTTTGGAAAATGTTTCTTTGCAAAACACCTTTTTGGAAAAGGCCCATTTGGGAAAGGCCCGTTTGGGAAAGGTTTCTTTGGGAAATCATGGTTGGAAAAGGTTTCTCTGGAAAATCGTGGTTGGAAAAGGTTTCTTTGGGAAAGGCCCGTTTGGGAAAGGTTTCTTTGGGAAATCATGGTTGGAAAAGGTTTCTTTGGGAAAGGTTTCTTTGGAAAAGGCCCATTTGGAAAGATTTCTCTGGAAAATCGTGGTTGGGAAAGGTTTCTTTGGGAAAGGCCTGTTTGGGAAAGGTTTCTCTGGAAAATCGTGTTTGGAAAAGGTTTCTTTGGGAAAGGCCCATTTGGGAAAGGCCCATTTGGGAAAGGTTTCTCTGGAAAATCATTTTTGGAAAAGGCTTCTTTGGAAAACGCCTTTTTGAAAAACCCTTCCCCTCGAATTAACAAGTTTTTCCCTCTTTATTTGCCAGGAAGACACTTAGAGGATGGAACTTCCAGGAGCAGAAGCAGCGAGGCAGGAGGGGCTGATGGAATTCTACGGCTCCTTCCAGGAGCTGTTTGAGTTTTTCTGCAGGAACACCACGATCCACGGCACCGTGCGCCTGGTGTGCTCGGGCGGCGCGCGCTCCAGGAGGGCTTTCTGGACTCTGCTGCTGCTGGCCAGCCTGGCCATGCTCTACTGGCAGTTTGCCCTCATGTTCAGCCAGTTCTGGGCCTACCCCGTGGTGCTCACCATGTCCATGCACTCCGAGCCCAAAATGTTCCCGGCCGTCACCGTCTGCAACCTGGATCCTTACAGGTAAACGTGGCCGCCATGGCCAGCACGCCCAGCTCCAGGTATTGGCAGGGTTGAGTGATTTAGTGTTGATAGTAGTTGTTAATTGAGTTAATAATTTAATTAATTATGTGAATATGAAGTTTTCAATTAGTTTTTGGTGGTGTTAAATGTTTTCGGTTGAATTGATGTAATGATATATAAATATGCCATATAATTATAAATATATGGTATCAGTTAGATATGCATATAAACCTATCTGATATAGAAATATGTAATTATAAATAGATATGTAATATACTATATATAATACAATACATTAACATGTAATATATTAATGAAATTGATACTTTAAATCATTAATATAATATAACATAATATACTATAATATAACATAATATAACATAATATAACATAATATACTATAATATACTATAATATAACATAATATAACATAATATAACATAATATAACATAATATAATATTACTGTAATATATAATATATATAAACAGATAATATGAATAACACAAACATATAAATTATAGAAATAGAAATATAATACAAATTTAAATATATAATATAAAAAATATATAGAATGTAAATATATAAGTATAAATTAATGCATATGAAATAATTTCTATTAAATAAATAAATTAATATTAAATTAACGTTATTTCCATAAATAAGAACTCTAATAAACTGGGTGCTGGGAATGAACAAAATCAATGCAGATTTCTGGATTTTTAAGCCCTTTGTTGGATTTTCCCAAAAATTGCTGCAGGTTCGAGCTGGTGAGGGAACATCTGGAGCAGCTGGACAGGATGGCAGAGGAGTCCCTGACCTTTCTGTACGGCAGCAGCTCCTCCTCAGCACGCTGGTTCCGTGGGAAGGAGCACAATGGGAACGGGAATGGGAATGGGAACCTCAGCAGCTCCGGATTCCAGCTCAGCCACAACTTCTCCCTGGTCAGGATGGCCGAGCTCAGGGCAGGGAGGAGACGTTCCAGCGTGGGATTCCGACTGGTGAGGGGTCAGGGACACGGGAATGGGGAAGGCAGGGGGGTTCACCCCAAAATTCCTGAGGATTGGGGACTGGGATTTGCCTCAAAATACCTGGGGATTTGGGATTGGCCCCAAAATCTGTGAGAATGGGGATTCACACCAAAATTCCTGAGTGGGAATGGGGATTCACCCTAAAATGCCTGGAATGGGATTCATCCCAAAATACCTGGGGATTTGGGATTGGCCCCAAAATCTGTGAGAATGGGGATTCACACCAAAATTCCTGAGTGGGAATGGGGATGGGGATTCACCCCAAAATGCCTGGAATGGGATTCATCCCAAAATACCTGGGGATTTGGGATTGGCCCCAAAATCTGTGAGAATGGGGATTCACCCCAAAATTCCTGAGTGGGAATGGGGATGAGGATTCACCCCAAAATGCCTGGGTTTGGGATTTATCCCAAAATTCCTGGCTGAGATTCAACCTAAAATTCCTGGAGATTTGGGTTCACTCCAAAATGCCTGGGAATGGGGATTCACACCAAAATTCCTGGGGACTGAGGATGGGGATTCACCTCAAAATGCCTGGAATGGGATTCACCTCAAAATGCCTGGGAATGAGATTTACCTCAGAATTCCTGGGTGGGGATTCACCCCAACATGCTTGGGATTGAGATTTACCCCAAAATTCCTGGGGACTGGGATTCGCCCCAAAATTCCTGGAAATGGGATGGGGATTCACCCCGAAATGCCTGGAATGGGATTCACCCCAGAATTCCTGGATGGGGATGAGGATTCATCCCAAAATACCTGGAGTACCCTGTCCTGGAGTCTCTCACCAGCAATTCTGGGGTGACTTTTGTCCCTTGCCCTGTCCTGGAGTCCTTCAGCAATTTTGGGGTGATTTTTGTCCCCCCAGCCCTTTCTCCCTTCCCCTGAGTAAGAACAAAGAAATTCCCTCTGGGCTCTGCTCACAAATTCACAAGCTGGAGAGAATTCCCAACTTTTTAATCCCAAACTCCTCCCTCCTTTTTCCTCTTCCCCTGACATTCAGCATCTCCAAGGATCAAATCCCTGCAATAATCCGAATTTTTCCCTTTGGTGTGAAAACAACAATTCCCCTCCTTGCTGTGCCCACTTTTTCCCTGCCGTGCTGATTTTTTTTTTTTTTTCCCCCTGTTTCCCAGTGCAATTCCACAGGTGGGAATTGCTTCTACAAGACTTATTCCTCGGGCCTGGATGCCATCCTGGAGTGGTACAGGTTCCATTACATGAACATCATGGCCCAGCTGCCCTGGGTCATCAACATCTCCCAGCACGAGGAGCACGTGGAGGACATGGTTTACTCCTGCCAGTACGATGGGGAGCCCTGCAGGCCCAGGTGAGTGGAAATCAGAATTTCCAGGGAATTAGCAGCTCATTCCCAACGTCCCAAACACCTCCAGATTCACATCAGGGTGTAGTCAAGATCAGAATTAAAACCCCATCAAATCTCCCTTGATTTTTCAGTGATTATTCACTACCCAGTTTTTGGGAGCTCTTGCACTTTCAGCAGCTCATTCCCAATTTCCCCAGCACATAACAAATTAAATTAAAATGTCTCTACACATAATTAAAACCCCATCAAATCTCCCTTGATTTTTCAGTGATTATTCACTACCCAGTTTTTGGGAGCTCTTGCACTTTCAGCAGCTCATTCCCAATATCCCAAACACCTCCAGATTCTCATTAAGGTGTTGTCAACCTCAGAATTAAAACCCCATTAATTCTCCCTTGATTTTCCAGTGATTTTATTCACTTCCACCACCCAGTTTTTGGGAGCTGCTGCACTTTTAGCAGCTCATTTCTCTTTTCCCAAACACATTCAGCTTTGAATTAAAGTAATAAATTAAATAATTAAAACCCCATCAAATCTTTCTTGATTTCCCAGTGATTTTATTCACTTCCACTGCCCAGTTCTTGGGAGCTGCTGCACTTTCAGCAGCTCCTTCCCAATTTCCATAACACATCCTAATTTAAATTAAAATGTCTCTACTCATAATTAAAACCCCATCAAATCTTTGTTGATTTTCCCAGTGATTTTATTCACTTCCACCACCCAGTTTTTGGCAGCTTCCACACTTTTAACAGCTCATTCCTCTTTTCCCAAACACTTCCCAATTTAAATTAAATCGTTTAAATTCATACTAGTAATTCACACTCAAAATTAAGATTCATACTCATAATTCACACTCAAAATTAAAGCCCCATCGAATCTCTCTTGATTTTCCAGTGATTTTTGTTCACTTCCATTTTTGGGAGCTGCCACACTTTTAACAGCTCGTCCCTCTTTTCCCAAACACATCCCAAATGAAATGAAATAATTCAAAGTAAATAATTTAAATTCACACTCAGAATGAAAACCCCATCAAATCTTTGTTGATTTTTCCAGTGATTTTGTTCACTTCCACCACCCAGTTTTTGGGATCTGCTACACTTTTAACAGCAAAGGGACAGATCCCTTCTGGACAGCCACAAAACCAGGAATTCCTTATGGTGAGTGAGCTGCCAAAATGGGGTAAAAGAGCTAAAATTCGGTTAATTAATTAAATATGTCTTCAGAGCAGATTTTGTGACTTTTGGCCTGGTGGCACAAATTTTTGGCAGCCACGCCAGCCACATCTGGGCTTCAGAAAGCAGAATATTCTTTTTGGTTTTGAGCAGAATATTCTTGCAGTCTTTATTGCAGAATATTATTGGGGTATATTTATTATTCATTCTTGATTATTTATTAGTTTATTAATCTTTATTTATTTGTTAGTTATTATTTATTGTTTGTGGGAGTATCTAAGGGTTAAAGTGGCTCTTCAGGGCTCCAAAATGAGAGATCCCAGAATCCCAATCTGAGCTCCAAACCCAAAACCGAGGGCTTTGCCCAAGGCTCAGAGTTACAGA
>NW_014650666.1:648918-661366 GCF_001447265.1 Sturnus vulgaris
TTTTTTTTTTTTTTAAAAAGGTAAATTTTACATTTTAATCAGCATTTACACTCATTTTGGTGGCTAAAATCCACCTCTGCCAAAGGATTGATTTGGGTTTTTTTTTCCAATGAGCACAGGCACTCAGATTTTCCCTAAAAAGCTCCTCCCAAAATTATATATATTTTTTTTTTTTGGGGGAATTGATTTCCTGCTTGCCCTATGCTGAGCAGGCAGCAGCTCCTGTGAAGTTTTATTTTTTTTCCACTTTTTAATCAGCGTTTGTGCTCATTTTGGTGGCTAAAATCCAAGAGTTTTTTGGGTTTTTTTCAGCCTAAAATTGAGGAATGGAAGGAAAACCACTGAGCCAAGGGTGCTGCAGGTCCCACCCAGTTCAGACCAGAAACTCTCCCAGCCTTCCCAGGGGATGCTGGTGAAGGAAAATCCCAATTTTCCTCAATTTTGCATAAACAAAACCAAGAGTTGAGGATCAGGTTCTTTAGGGCCAGGTCTTGCAGGTATTGAAATGAAGTGGCTGAATTAAGCAGAAACTGGAATTTTGTTGGTTTTTTTTTTTTTTTTCCCAGAAAGATGATATTTATTTATGATATATTTATTTATGATATATTTATTTATGATATATTTATGAATTCCAGGTAGGAATTGGCAAAGTTTCCCCATTTTGGGGAGCTAAAAAATTAAAATAAAATAAAAATCCCATGGGGGAAGGAGGATGCTCAGGGACACGGGGACAGGAAAATTCCTCAAAAAAAAAAAAATCCCCAAGGAATTTTTAATTTTTTTTGTTCTTCAGGAAGTGGCAGAGCCCTGAGCTCCCCAAGGAGGATCCCTGGGGATGGGATGGGATCAATGGGATGGGATCAATGGGATCAATGGGATCAATGGGATCAATGGGATGGGATGGGATTGGTGGGAGCTCCTCATTTCCAATTCTCCATCTCAAATTCCCCATCCCCAATTTTTTCCCAATTTTCCATTTCCTATCCCCAATTCTCCATCCCAAATTCTCCATTTCCAGTTCCCCATCCCCAATTCTCCATCCCCAATTCTTTTCCAATTCTCCAATTCCCATCCCCAATTCTCCATCCCCAATTCTCCATCTCAAATTCCCCATCCCCAATTCTTTCCCAATTTTCCATTTCCTATCCCCAATTCTCCATCCCAAATTCTCCCATTTCCAATTCCAATTCCCCATCCCCAATTCCCCATCCCCAATTCCCCATTTCCTATCCCAAATTCTTCATCCCAAATTCTCCATTTCCCATTCTCCATTTCCCATTCCAATTCCCATCCCCAATTCCCATCCTCAATTCTCCATCCCCAATTCCCCATCCCCAATTCCTTCCCAATTTTCCATTTCCTATCCCCAATTCTTCATCCCAAATTCTCCATTTCCCATTCTCCATTTCCAGTTCCCCATCCCCAATTCTCCATCCCCAATTCTTTTCCAATTCTCCAATTCCCATCCCCAATTCTTCATCCCAAATTCTCCATCTCAAATTCCCCATCCCCAATTCTTTCCCAATTTTCCATTTCCTATCCCCAGTTCTCCATCCCAAATTCTCCATTTCCCATTCTCCATTTCCAATTCCAATTCCCCATCCCCAATTCCCCATTCCCAAATTCCCCATCCCCAATTCCCATCCCCAAATTCCCCATCCCCAATTCCCCCATCCCCAATTCTCCATTCCCACCTTCACTCCAGGGATGTCCAAAATCAGGGATTTATCCAAAATCTGGGAAAATCCAGCTTGGGGCTGCTCCCTTCACTGCTTTTCCTGTCCCTCATTGTTCCCTTTATTAATCCCTTCCTTTATTCCCTTTATTATTATTATTATTATTATTATTATTATTATTATTATTATTATTATTATTATTATTATTATCATTATTATTAAACTGTAGGGTGAAATTTTGGGTATGGACCTGTCTGCTGTGTGACTCCTCTATCTGTGTGTGGGTTTTTAATAGATTTAATGTGAATATCAGATTTTTTATTTTTTTTTTTTTTTCACATTTTTAGTACAGAATTGTGTCCCAGCAAAGCAGCTTCAGGTGTCCCAGGTGCTGCTTCACCTTAATTGGGGCACTGCAGGTTAATTACTCTCATTCACCTGTGATTTGGGTGGTTAAAAAACCACCTGAAATTTGATTTAATTGGTGTTTTTTTTGTGTTTTTTGTTTTTTTTTTTTTTTAGGGAACTGGAGTTCTGGGAGGTGAAGGTCAAGAGCAAAGCCTTCCTTTACAGACAGGTACTGCCTGCAGGACCCGAATTTTAATTCTGCCACTCTAAAAATGGATTATTTCAGGAATGCTCCACTGGGGGACCCTGACAGGGACAGGATGAGGATCTGGGCTTTTTATTTGATCCATAAACCCCAAATCTCCTAAATTTGTGCCTAAACCCCTCACAAAATCTTTTGCACAATCTCTGCCCTTGCAGTGGTAAAATTCTTTTTCATGTTCTTGCTGTGGCCAGTGGATTTGAACCCAGGAAAAGCTGCCTGGAATTTCACTTTTTTTTTGGAGAAAAAAGAAGAAAAAACTTCTTTTTTAACTGAAACTTCCCTGGATTCTTTGGAAATAATTCCAGATTATTCTCCTGAGGGTTTGCTGTGCCCTCAGCTCTCCCCCAATTCCAGGAATTATTCCCAGCTCTCCTTGGAGCAGGGAAGAGGCAGGAGAAAGTTTATTTTTTGGAGGAGAGGGGGTGTTTTGTGGGAACAGAGAGCAGCTATTTTTTAATTCTGTTTTGATGTTTTGACAACCCAAATTTGTGGGGGTTTTTATCCAGTGCCAAGCAAAGCTCTGGCAGGGGGAGCAAAGGAAGGACAACAAATTTGATGGGGGCTTGATTGGTGCCAAGAAAATACGGATTTTAGTGTTTTAAAAGTTCATAGTAATATTATAATTTTAATCGTATGAAGAATTTTAATGTTTTAACATTGCTTTAACCATTTAGAGCTCTAAAAAGAGAAAAATCAGAAGGGGAAATTCCAATTATTGAGAGTGCAGAGGGAGCAGGAATTCCTGCTATTCCCCCTGGGACAGGAATGGGGTTTGAACCTCAACCTCAGCATCTCCTTTCTCCACACCTGGGGGGTTTTTATTGGACAAAAAGGTGAAAGCACCCCAAAAGCTGAACGTGGATATTTTTTTTTTTTTTGGTGCAATATTTGGGATGAGTGCCGTGGATTTGGGGTTTTTTGGGTTTTTTTTTGGGTGATTCCCAGTGTGGAGGCACCAAAGCTGTGGCGTGCAATGACCTCTAGTGAGGGTGGATAAAATAACACAGGGCAGGGTTTGAGCTGCCTGCAGAAAAATTGGGGCACTCCAAGATCCCAGAATTTCCCTCTGGATAAAAACCCCTTGGATTTTTGGATCTTTTTTTTTTTAATTGATGAGCACGACCAGGTTGCTCAGTGAGCTTTGGTTTATTTATTTATTATTATTTTTTTAATTAATGGGTCACAAACTCAGCCCAGGGGTTGATTCCAGAACTGCAGGAAGGATTTTGGAGAGTTTGGAAAAGGCATGAGGGGAATGGAGAATTGGGGAATGGAGAATTGGGGATGGGGAATTGAGGAAAAAGATAAAGAACATTGTCCCAGCTGATTTTTAACAGCTGGTCATAAGAATACAAACTTTTGGTCACATCCAGCATTTCCAATTTTCCACCCCCAGTTCTCCATTCTGAATTCTCCATTTCTAATTCTCCATCCTGAATTCTCCATTTCTAATTCTCCATCCTGAATTCTCCATTTCTAATTCTCCATTCTGAATTCTCCACCCCGGATTCCCCATTTCCAATTCTCCCATTTCCAATTCTCCCATTTCCAATTCTCCCATTTCCAATTCTCCCATTTCCAATTCTCCCATTTCCAATTCTCCCATTTCCAATTCCCCATTTCCAATTCCCCATTTCCAATTCCCCATTTCTCCATTTCCAATTCCCCATTTCTCCATTTCCAATTCCCCATTTCCAATTCCCCATTTCTCCATTTCCAATTCCCCATCCCCAATTCCAACTTTTGCTCACACGCTGCAGCCCAGGACATTTTTCAGCCCGGGATTGGCTGCTCAGTGTCCCCAGGGCAGCTGCCACCGTGTCCCCGTGCTGTCCCCAGGTCAGGAGGATGGTCGGGGCCCTGGTGGCCGTGGGTCAGGGCAGGTTGACCCCTGAGCACATCCAGGAGCTGCTGGAGCTGAAGGATTCCCGAGCTTTTCCCTCCTATGCCATGGCCCCAGCCTCGGGGCTCTTCCTGAAATCCGTGGAGTACAACCAGGCAGGTGAGAGAAGGGGTTAGGGTTTGGGATTTGGGGTTTGGGCACAGCCAGGCAGGTGAAGGAAGGGGTTTGGGTTTTGGGTTTTGGGGTTTGGGAGCAGCCAGGCAGGTGAGGGAAGAGGTTTGGGGTTTGGGTTTTGGGAACAGCCAGGTAGGTGAGGGAAGGGGTTTGGGTTTGGGTTTTGGGCACAGCCAGGCAGGTGAGGGAAGGATTTTGGGTTTTGGGGTTTGGGCACAGCCAGGCAGGTGAGGGAAGGGGTTTGGGTTTGGGGTTTGGGTTTGGGATTTGGGCACAGCCAGGCAGGTGAGTGAAGGGGTTTGGGTTTGGGGTTAGGGTTTGGGGTTTGGGCACAGCCAGGCAGGTGAGGGAAGGGATTTGGGGTTTGGGCACAGCCAGGCAGGTGAAGGAAGGGGTTTGGGTTTGGGTTTTGGGGTTTGGGCACAGCCAGGCAGGTGAGGGAAGGGGTTTGGGCACAGCCAGGCAGGTGAGGGAAGGATTTTGGGTTTTGGGGTTTGGGCACAGCCAGGCAGGTGAGGGAAGAGGTTTGGGGTTTGGGTTTTGGGTTTTGGGAACAGCCAGGCAGGTGAGTGAAGGGGTTTAGGGTTTGGGTTTGGGATTTGGGGTTTGGGCACAGCCAGGCAGGTGAGGGAAGGATTTTGGTTTTGGGAATCACATCCCAGGGAGCAGCAAGGCCCCACAGAGACCCTCCAAACCATCCCCTAAAGATCCCGGGGGTTTGGGGGTTTGGGGGTGTTTGCAGCAGCTGAGATGGATTAATTGGGGGTTTTCCCCTCTTTTTTGTTAATGAGAGGGGATTTCTGTTGTCAGTGGCTCTGAATGATGCTGTAAACTCTTGGCCATGTCTAAACCCCAAATTTCCTGTGGGCTCCAGAGCTCCAGTTCTGTTCCTTTGCTTCTCCCTTGGAATTTAGGAGAGGATTGTGGAGGCTGGAGGGCAGAGCATCCTTTTGTTCAGATTAATGAAATAAATTCTCTTAATTTAACAGCAGCTGATCCTGGGCAGGTCCCAGGCCAGGCTGGGCAATCTGGGATAGTGGAAGGACAGGGGTGGAATGGGATGAGCTTTTCCCTGTCAAAACCTCTCCATGATGAACAATTTGAACTTTTTCAGCCTCAAAAAAAAACCAAAAAAAAAACCCCAAAACAAGTGGGATGCTGACAGGATGCTCAGACTGCAAGGATTGATGCAGAGCCCGGGAAATGGGGACACAAAACATTTTTTCATCACCCTCAGAGCTTGCCCAGCTCAGCAGACACCCGGGGAGGGGACAAAGAGGGGACAAAGAGGGGCTGGAATTCAGCTCTGAGCTCACAGGCAGCTGCTGCCTCTGTCCCTGTCCTGCCCTGGCGCTTGCAGAGCCGTCTCTCCCCATCAATGAATGTTTTTTTTTTTCTCTCCTGTCAGATCTGGCCGTGCCCGCAGCAGAGGAGCTCAGTGGGCTGAGCTGAAAGGATTCCTGTGGCCGAGGGACACAGCCCGACCTCAATTAAAAAAAAAAAAAAAAATAAATTTTTGTGCTGTTCCTTTTCTGTGTGAGCTGCTGCTGCCGAGGAGGAGGAAGGATGGGGTTGGGTGTTTTGATATTTTGGGGTGGTTTTTTGGTTTTTTTACCTCCTGTGGGCTGTGTGGGAGGAAGGCTGAGAGCAGAGCAGAAAATGCAGCATTTCCTCTCTCCCCCAGCCCCGGGTGAGCTGATTTTTTTTCTTTCATTTCCAGAACATTTCCAGAACAAACCTTTAGCAGTGCTCATTTTTTTTTTTCCCTCTCCACATCTCCCAGTAGCTTTGAGATTTTTTTTTTTTTTTTTTTTAAATCCAGCTTTTTGTGGCCTTGTCACCCTCCCAGGACATCAGCAGGGAGTTTGGTGTTTTATTTTCATTTTATTTTCATTTTATTTTCATTTTATTTTCATTTTATTTTCATTTTATTTTCATCACTCAGCTCTGCCTTGCTCGCCCGGGCAATAAAATAAACGTTGTGCAACTCGTGGGTTTTTTTTGTTTTTTTTTTTTATTTTTCCTGGGGAATGGCACCAAAATCTTGGCGTGTTTGGGTTAGAAAATGTTTGATGAGCTCTGAAGTGAAACCCTCGTGCAGGGGAAGCTTTTTTGGGGTGTCTGTGACCCACAGAACAATCTCGGGGACAATTGAACAGACAGAGTTTTGGGCAGAGCTCCCGGGGACCACGAAATTAAAAAAAAAAAAAAATTCATTTTTATTCCCTCAGGGAATAATTCCAGCACAGTTCTGCTTCCTTTGGGGTCACTTTGTGCTCCCTGCTCCAGCCTGGCTGGATCAGCATGGGAAATGTGGGATTTTTATAATTTAATTTGTGTTTCCAGCCAGGAATTTCCCTGAAAAATGGGAATTTCAGCATTCCCTGGCTCTGTCCCTGTGGGGATGCAGCTCCAGGCTGGCTCAGGGATGGTTCCAGGGAGGATTTTTGGGATTTTTGTGCCTCCATCATTTTTATTCCCAGAGAGAATAATTTTCAGAAGAGTTTTGGAGCAGTTCTGCTCCTTTTGGGGTCACTTTGTGCTCCCTGCTGCAGCCTGGCTGGATCAGCATGGGAAATGTGGGATTTTTATAATTTAATTTGTGTTTCCAGACAGGAATTTCGTGTTTCCAGCCAGGAATTTCCCTGAAAATGGGAATTTCAGCATTCCCTGGCTCTGTCTCTGTGGGGATGCAGCTCCAGGCTGGCTCAGGGATGGTTCCAGGGGGGATTTTGGGGTTTTTGGGGAGCCCTGAGCTCCCCCCCGGGGCTCCCTGCCCGGATTTTGTCACTGTCCCCTTGGTGCTGGTGCCTTCCTGGGTTTTCTCTCAGCTCTCACAGGGACCTCCCCACGTCCCCTCTGCACCTCTGAGCTCTGGTGAGTCCAATTTCCATCCACATTTGGGATTTTTTTTCATCTTTACAGGGCACAGAAATAATAAATATTAATTCTGTTTGGGTTTTCAATCAACCTGCAGGCTCAGGTCTCTCCCATTTTTAGCGTTTTTAGTGCAGCAATTGAAATTTTTGTGGTTTTTTTTCAGCTTCTGGCTCAATAAAAACCCGAATTTATCAAGTGAGCAGCCCAGGCTGGAGTTAAGGAATAAATTATCTGGCAAAAAGAATTATTGTGGGGTTTTGTTTTTTTAAAAAAATAAAGGGAGGGCAGTGAATGAAAGGAGATGTTTTGTAACCTCAGCAGAGAATTTCTGCTCCAGCCCCAAAGAATTTGGATTAATACTCATTATTCATTAATTGTAATCAGTAATTAATTCATTAATACTCATTGGCAGGGGGATTTTCCTTTTTTTTTTTTTTTTTCCTGGTTTTATTGTGAGATTCTTGGTCTTTCTCAGTTGATTCAATTTGAGCGACCCAACCATGGGGAGATTGTGACAGCAAGGCTTGAAAATCAGGAAAAAAATCAGAAAAAAAAAAAAAAAATCAGGAAAAAAATCGGGAAAAAATGAAAAAAAAAATCAGGAAAAAAAAAAAATCAGGAAAAATCTCCACGTTTGTCCAAAGTTCAGAGACTCAACCACAGGTTTACAGGGAAAAAAAAAAAAGGAATTTATTTCATGAACTCCAAATCCAGTGGGAATTTTGATGTTTCGTGGATTTTTGTAAATGAAATAATGTCCAGAAACAGGAGATTGGGGAGCTTAAAATGAAAACACTGGGGTTTTTTTTCTTTTTTTTTTTTCCTCTTTTCTCACGTTCTTTTATCATTTTTTGGTCTCTCATCTTTTTATCTTTTTTGTCTGTTTTCTCATGGTTTTGTGTTTTTCCTCGTGTTTTTCCTCTTTTTGCATGTTCTTTTCTCATGTTAATTTTTACCATTTTTTTGGTCTTTTTCCTCATGTTTTTTCCATTTTTTTTGGTCTCTTTTACCATTTTTTGGTCTCTTTTCTCATGTTTTTACCATTTTTTTTGGTCTCTTTTACTTTTACCATTTTTTAATCTTTTTCCTCATGTTTTCATCGATTTTTTTGGTCTCTTTTTCTCATTTTTCTGTCTCTTTTCTCCCCTGTCTGGGCCACTCTGACTTGCTGAGACAAACAAGCCTGGGAGGAAACGTGAGCTGAGAGTTTCCTGTGGAAACCCCCCCAGCCTTTCTTGTTTTTGTGCTTTCAGTCCTGGGGACATCCTGGGTGACTTTAATTCCTTTAATTAATTCTTAAATTCCCCCCTGTCTGCACTGGGCTCTGTTTAGGTGCCATAATTTGATTTATTTTCCCAGATTTCCAACGGGACAAAAGCCATTTCGGGAGGAAGTTTTGGAGCAGATTTTCAGCATTCTAATGGGACAAATTTCCTCATTTCCAACGGGACAAATTTCCTGATTTCCAATGTGACAAAAGCCACCTCTGGAGGAGGTTTAGGAGAAGATTTTCAACATTTCAACGGGACAAATTTCCTGATTTCCAACGAGACAAAAACCATCATGGCAAAAATGACAAAAGCCAACTCCCGAAGAGCCAACGGAAAAAATTTCCAAAATTCCAACGGGACAAAAGTCATGACGGCAAAAGAGACAAAAACAAACTTGCAAGAAATCAATGGAACAAATTTCCAAAATTCCAACAGGACAAATTTCCTGATTTCCAACGGGACAAAAGCCATTTCGGGAGGAAGTTTGGGAGCAGATTTTCAGCATTCCAAGGGGACAAATTTCCTGATTTCCAACGGGACAGATTTCCTCATTTCCAATGTGACAAAAGCCATGGGAGGAAGTTTTGGAGCAGATTTCCTGATTTCCAACGGGACAAATTTCCTGATTTCCAACGGGACAAAAGCCATGTCGGGAGGAAGTTTTGGAGCAGATTTTCAGCATTCCAAGGGGACAAATTTCCTTATTTCCGACGTGTCCAGTGCCCTCTCAGGAGCCGTTCTGGGAGCAGATTTTCATCATTCCAACGGGACAAATTTCCTGATGTCCAACGTGACAAAAGCCATGTCGGGAGGAGTTTTTGGGGCAGATTCGCAGCGTGTCCCCCTCGCCGTGGCCGTGCTGGGGCTGGGGCTGGGGCTGGCTGGCAGCGCGCTCTGGCTCTGGCTGTGGCTGCGGCCCTGCAGGACGAGGCCTCTGTCCCCGATGTCCCCGGTGTCCTTTGTGTCCCCCGTGTCCCTCATGTCCTCGGTGTCCCCTGTATCCATGGTGTCCCCGGTGTCCCCTGAGTCCCTCATGTCCTCGGTGTCCCCGGTGTCCCCCGAGTCCCTCATGTCCTCGGTGTCTCCTGTATCCATGGTGTCCCCCGAGTCCCCGGTGTCCCTCACGTCCCTCATGTCCCCGGTGTGCCCCCTGTCCCCCTCACGGGTGCTGTTGCTGCAGTTGGCCCTGCTGGACGCGCTCCTGCTGGCCCCGCTGGCCCTGCACGCCCACTCCCGCCTGCTGGGCCCCACCTGGAGCTTTGGGGACACGGCGTGCAGGGTCACCGGGGCTCTTTTCTACCTGCACTGCTCGCTCAGCGTCACTTTCCTCGTCTGCCTGTGCCTGCAGGCGTGGCTGGCGCTGCTGCACCCGCTCGCCTCCCTGCGCCTCACGGCCGCCCGCTGCGGGCTGCTGGCCACGGCGCTGTGGCTGCTGGCCCTGGCTGTCACCGCGCCCCTCCTGCTGCACGGCGGGGAGCTCCGGAGCTGCCTCGGGAGCTT
This sequence comes from Sturnus vulgaris, assembly GCF_001447265.1. The sequence continues at coordinate 658,876 of NW_014650666.1, forward strand.
CCCCGGGAGTTTCTCCGGGAGTTTCCCCGGGAGCCGGGCTCAGCTGCTGGCCGCCGCTTTGGGGGTGTTCGTTCCGTTCGCGGCCGCCGCGCTGGCGCTGCCGCTGGCGGCCGGCAGCGTGTGGAGGAGCCGGCGCAGAGCGGGCCGCAGGAAGGCCCTGGGCACCATCGCCATGGCCATGGGCATCTGTGCCCTCTGCTTGCTGCCCCACCAGCTCACGCAGCTGCTGCAGCTCCTGCCGGCCACCCCTCAGCAGCCGCCGGTCCCCAAAATGCAGAGCGTGACCGAGGTGCTGGCGAGCTGCGGCTGCTGCCTGAAGCCCCTCCTGTACCATTTCCACTCCTCCAGCAGGGCCTGGCGCTGCCCCTGCAGGCTCAGGCTCAGGTCTAAGAGGGTGTTCACCATCTGTGACAGCAATTTTGGGGACCCTTCGTGGGGCTGGCAGAGCCTGGGAGGAAAATCCACGGGCATGGAATCGGCCGATCCACGCCAGGTACACGCAGAGCTGATATTTCCAATTATTCCCTGAAAAAGAAGCCTGGAAATCCCGTTTTTGTTCCATGTGGTGGCTTTTTAAAGCGGGTAAAGATTCTGATCAGAAAACTGGGACAGTCCTTGGGAGCCTCCAGAGCACTCCTGGGTTTGTGTCCAGGGATGTTTTGGGCTCAATCTGTTTCATTTTGGGGCTGGCAGAGCCTGGGGCTGTTTCCTGGGAAGCAGCACACCCCAGGAAAGGGGGATTTGAAGGAAATTCAGGGAATTTGTGGATCCAGGCAGCCCTGCTGGGCTTTTCCCTGTTTTCCTGCTCCCTCCCAGGCTGCTGCCCACATTCCACAACCAAATAGGGGCTTCTGAGCCTGCCTTGGCTTCCCGAGGAATATTCCAGGATTTCCAGGCTGTGGGTCCTGGCTGGACACTGATTAATGGAAGTTTAGAAAGGAGCAGATATTTGATAAATCCCAGGATTTATCAGTCTCTCCACAGGCTCAGCCCAGCTCTTTGCACTGGGTGGTCTTGCAATGTCCAAAGTTCGTTTTTTCACTCGGATTTTGGTGATGTAAACACAATTATCTGACCTTTCCTCACCCCTTTTCTTGGATTAACAGACCCCACGTGGCTTCTGAGAACTGAGTTTCCATCCCCTGTGAAACGTGAGACTCTGCAGAGGATTTTTTTTTTCATTTGTGGGCGATTTCTGAGGCACCAGAAAACCACAGGCCTGGCTTAAAACGTGCTTAGAACCGAGTTTACAGCAGAGGATGTGGGGGTTTTTGGTGTAACAGAGGCACAGGCTCCGTTCTGCTCCTTCAAACATCACCCCAAAACTTTGCCAAAAGCTGAGAGCAACAAAAATCAGGATCTGAAATTCCCCCTGTGCCCAGATGCTTGTCCTTGATTGGACATTTAATTAATTACTGTTAAAACCCCAGGTTCTGGCCTCTCCCTTCCTCTGTTTTGCTCTTAGCTCAGGGTAATTTTTAAATGCTGGTGAGAAAAATCAGCTCCAAACTTTTCCAAATTCTGGGGAATTTTGATGCCTGTGTTCCCTGGGAGGGTTTGGGGAAACTCGTGGAGCTGTGAGAGCCTTGGAGGCTCCTTGCAGCTGGCTCTGAGGGAAGGAGGGAGAATTAAATCAGTTTTGCTGCTTGCTTGGTTTGTTTTTGGTTTTTTTTTGCTTTCTGTATCTCCTGTGATGCTTTTATACTTTGAATTTTAATTGTTGCAGGCAGCACTGAAGGGGGCTGGGGGTTGAGGGTGGGCAGCAAAGGGAGAGCCGAGGTTGGGATAAAATATCCCCCTAAATAATGATCAATAAATATTTAACATGATGCAGTTGGTCTCTGGAAGATGATTTAACCTCCAGCAGGGCTGGGATGATTGAGGTAAAGGTGAGGCTGAAGATGAGGCAGCTGCTCTGGGAGGAAGCAGAAGAGCTCGGAGTGATTTGGGTTCCTTGTGCACCTCAAACGGGACAGCACCTTCAGAGGACACCAAAAAACACCCTGAGAGGGCACAAAAACAGCCTGAGAGGGCACAAAAACACCCTGAGAGGGCACAAAAACACCCTGAGAGGGCACAAAAACAGCCTGAGAGGGCACAAAAACAGCCTGAGAGGGCACAAAAACACCCTGAGAGGACACAAAAACAACCTGAGAGGACACATAAACACCCTGAGAGGGCACAAAAACAACCTGAGAGGACACAAAAACAGCCTGAGAGGGCACAAAAACAGCCTGAGAGGACACATAAACACCCTGAGAGGGCACAAAAACAACCTGAGAGGACACAAAAACACCCTGAGAGGACACAAAAACACCCTGAGAGGACACAAAAACAGCCTGAGAGGGCACAAAAACAACCTGAGAGGGCACAAAAACACCCTGAGAGGACACATAAACACCCTGAGAGGACACAAAAACACCCTGAGAGGACAGGAAACAGCTTCAGAGGGCACGAAAGAACACCCAGGTGAGAGGAAATGTGGGATTTG
>NW_014650666.1:1006401-1021472 GCF_001447265.1 Sturnus vulgaris
TTTTTTTTTTTTTTTTTTTTTTTCTCCTCTCTCCCCGGCGCTCTCATTGACAGGGCCAGATAGACTCTGATACTCAATGCTGTTGTAAATTCAATTGCCCGGCCTCACAATGCCCACCTCATAAAAGAGAATAACTCGGGGTTGTGGCTTTTTCTTCGCCGCTGATCGGGGGAGGGAGGGAGGGAAGGGGGGAACAGAGGAAAAGAGATTTTTTGCCACCCATTCTGACTCACCCCCGGCACTTGAACCGTGGCCAAGTGGAAGCAATCGCAGAACGGAGAATGAACCGCTGCCAATTGTCACCAATTAATAAGGGCCGTGGTGTGGAGAGAGAGAGAAAAAAAAAAAAAAAAAAAAAAAAAAAAAAAAAAAAAAAAAAGATAATTAAGGGGGAATGCTCGGGGTGGAAGGCGAAGCTTTGTGTGCCCCCCCCCAGCTCCCAAATTGGTGAGGTGGGGCCGTGCTGGAATGTGCAGGAGGAACGGCAGGAGATGAGGTGGGAGAGCCAGAGGCATTTCCCAGCTCGGCTTGGGGAGAGGAGGGGGGGGATTTGTGGGATCCTGATTTCCCTGATCCCTTTCCCTTGCCAGGATTGTCCTGGTGGGTGGGCAGGGCTGGGACCAGCAGCGTTTCCCGGTTCAGAGAACGAGCTGATATTTGCGGAGCATCCGATGGCACAAAAACAGGCTTTTAAAATTATATATATTTTTTTATTTTAGCATAGAAATCCCATCCCATCCTTCAAGCTCTGCTCCCATTAACAACCAGGCTGCAGCTCCTGTGAGAACACGGCCTGTGGGCTGTGTGTGCCGGGGGTATAAAAAGCAGATTATCGGCTCCTGGAGGCTTTTTTACAGCTTCCTGATGGCTCAGGCGCGGCTCCATCAAGGAGCTCGGGCTGCTCGGAGCCCGGTACCGATCCACTCCTGCAATTCCCCCCAATCGATCAGTCTGAGTGGCCTCCAGCAGCCCGGCGGGGAGCGAGGGATCCATCGGAGCCAGGAGGTTCCCAGGAGGTTTTGTTATGCAATCACAGACATAAAATCGTGTTACAGCACTTCTGCTCCATCCCCCACAGCCCGGCCCTGCCCCTCCTCCTGTGTCTGAAGGAGGCTCGGCAGAGCAGATGAAAGCCTGGCTGTCGCCTGCCTGCAACCAAATCTCTCCCTGGGGCAAAGCCCGAGCCCCCCACTCAGCGCCCCGAGATCCGGCAAATTCCCTTCCCTGCCAGCGAAGGGCTGAGCGCTGAGGGCAGGCGAAATTTGTAATTCAAAATTCAGAATAATTCGAAATTCATAATTCAAAATCCAAAATAATTCAATGTTCAAAATCCAAAATAATTCAATATTCAAAATCCAAAATAATTCAATATTCAAAAATAAGTCAATATTCAAAAATAAGTCAATATTCATAATTCAAAATAAGTCAAAATTCAAAATAATTCAAAATTCAAAATCCAAAAGAATTCAATATTCAAATTTCAAAATTCAGAAGAATTCAAAATTCAAAATAATTCAAAATTCAAAATAATTCAATATTCAAAATCCCAAATAAATCAATATTCAAATTTCAAAATTCAGAAAAATTCAAGATTCAATCCCCTCTCCTTCCCAGTGGCTTTGGAGCGATGGCAAAACCCCGCACGGAACCTTTGCAGTGACAGCCTGGAATATCGCCACGACCCCAACCCCCAAAAAAAAACCCCAAAAAATCCCCAGAGCCACTTGTGGCCTCGGCAGCTGCCCTGTCCTGCTCCCAAGAATTCCAAATCCTCCCGGGGAATGTCGCTGCCAGAGAGTCCAGGTGGCTTCAGGAGATGCCCAGCTCTGCTCTGCTCATTTTATCCCTTCCAGGTTATCCCGAGCCCCTCCAAAAGCTCCCGAGCTCTTTTCCAGAGGGTTGGAAATTCGCTCTTGTCCCTTTAAAGGTGCAGGGGAAGGACAAAGTGCGCGGAGCCGCAGAGGTGAAAGTCCCAAGGGATGGACGCGAATTCCAGAGCGATAATGGCTCGGGAATTCACGGCGATCCGGGAAGCAGAGGTGGAAAAGGGATTTCTCCTTGATTTATTTGAGCTGGGGGAAAGCGGAGATTCCTCCTCATCCCACCTGAAATGGGGAAAAACGGAGATTTCCTCCTTATTTTATTTCAGCTGGGGGAAAACGGAGATTCCTCCTTGTTTGAGCTGGGGGAAATCGGAGATTTCTCCTTGATTTATTTGAGCTGGGGTGAAGCGGAGATTCCTCCTCATCCCATCTGAGTTCGGGAAAATCGGAGATTCCTCCTTATCCCATCCCAGCTGGGGAAAAACGGAGATTTCTCCTTGATTTATTTCAGCTGGGGGAAAAGCAGAGATTCCTCCTCATCCCATCGAGCTGGGGAAAACCGGAGATTTCTCCTCATCCCATCCGAAATGGGGAAAAGTGGAGATTCCCCCTTATTTTATTTGAGCTGGGGGAAAGTGGAGATTCCTCCTCATCCCATTTGAGTTCGGGAAAATCGGAGATTCTTCCTCATCCCATCGAGCTGGGGAAAAACGGAGATTCCCCCTTATTTTATTTGAGCTGGGGGAAAGTGGAGATTCCTCCTCATCCTACCCGAACTGGGGTGGAAAAAAAGGAGATTTCTCCTCATCCCATCTGATCTGGGGTGGAAAATCGGAGATTTCTCCTCATCCCATCTGAGTTCGGGAAAAGCAGAGATTTCTCCTCATCCCATTTGAGTTCGGGAAAATCGGAGATTTCCTCCTCATCCTCACCCGAGCTGGAGCAGCTGCTCCTCGATCCGTGGGAAAGGATGTGGGGAGAGGCGTTAACGAGGCGGGAATGGAGCTCCAGGCACAAAACTCTCTGGAATGTTCGGTGGGGGCTCAGCTGCATCCCGAGAAATCCTGACCTGAGCAAGGAAAGGAACCAAAGCCCTTCCCAGCTCCAGGGCCTGCCCAGGGGAAAAGGAAAAACACTGGAAGTTCTGGAGGAGATTTTTTCCCTTTCCCGTTTCCTGGGTCTGCCCAGGTCACCACTGGAAAAGGAAAAACATCTGGAAAAGCACTGGAAATTCTGGAGGAGACTTTTTCCCTTCTCGGCTCCTGGGCCTTCACCAGTGGAAAAGGAAAAAAACACCTGGAAAAAAGCACTGGAAATTCTGGATTAGGCTTTTCCCCTTCCCAGCTCCAGGACCTTCATCAGGAAAAAAGGAAAAACACCCAGAAAAGTACTTGAGGTTTGGGATGAGCTTTTTTTTCTTTCCTGCCCAGGAAACCACTGGAAAAGGAAAAGGAAAAGCACTGGAGGTTCTGGATGAGAATTTTTCCTTTCCCATCTCCCAGGCCTTCACCAGTGGAAAAGGAAAAGGAAAAACACCTGGAAAAGCACTGGAAGTTCTGAATGAGAATTTCTTCCTTTCCCATCTCCTGAGGTTCCTTTCAACCCGACCCATTCCATGACCCCGTGACACTTTTTGGGATTATCCTCCTGCCTGCCACGGCTGTTCCCTCATCCTCTGCCTCCAGCAGCCCCATCTCCATCCCTGCTGCCCCTTCCTTCCCACATTTCCCACATTTCCCAAATTTCCCTTGGCCCCACAGGGATTGGGGGATCTGGGGCTGTGTCTGATATTCCAAAGTTTCTGGAGAATGGGACAAACCCATCCCTGCCTTCCCACATTTCCCAAATTTCCCAAATTTCCCAAATTTCCCTTGGCCCCACAGGGATTGGGGGATCTGGGGCTGTGTCTGATATTCCAAAGTTTCTGGAGAATGGGACAAAACCATCCCTGCCTTCCCAAATTTCCCAAATTTCCCTTGGCCCCAGAGGGACTGGGGGGATCTGGGGCTGTGTCTGATATCCCAAAGGTTCTGAAGAACAGAGCAAACCCATCCCTGCCTTCCCAAATTTCCCAAATTTCTCTTGGCCCCAGAGGCACTGGGGGGCTCCGGGGCTGTGTCCCTGACATCCCAAAGGTTTTTAATGAGGGGGATGAAGGCACCCGCGACCCCCGAGCCCGAGGAGGAGGAGGAGGAGCAGCGGGCAGCTTTCCTCGGGCTGTTAAGCTGATTAATTGAAATGAAGTTCCTGCCGAGCCTCGGCGCGTTCTTTGGGGTCAGGGTCACCGCACGGAGACGTTTAATCAGATTTTCCCTTTGAGCCCCTCTCAGGCTGCAATCCCGGCCTTTTCAAACCGGGCTCTCGGCGCCCAATTCCTGCCCTATCTCCTTTTCCCGTTCCATGGGAGCGGCGCTTTCACCAGCAGGAAATTTAAACCGGAGCCACCGAGCCGGATCAGGTGAGGCTTCCACAGCCAGAGGCGCTGGGAAAGGAAATAAAATAGAAAAAAATGTAAAAATTTATAAAATATACAGTATAAAAGGTACAGTAAACAATGTACAGTATACAACATAAAATATACAGTATAAAATATAAAATATACAATATGCAATATAAAATATACAGTATACAATATACAATATGCAATATATAATATACAGTATAAAATATTAAATATACAGTACACAATATAGACTATAAAATATACAATATATAATATAAAACATGCAATATACAATATACAGGATAAAATATACAATATATAATATAAAAGATACAGTAAACCATATACAATATGCAATATACAATATATAATATACAGTATACAATATAAAATATACAGTACACAATATGCAAAATATAATAAAAATGGATTTTTGGCAGCGTTTTGGTGCTAAACCAGCAACTCAGGGACTCTGCTGGGATCCTTTGGGAGCAGCAAGGGCAGGGAATGCTGAGCTGGGATGGAGAGAAGGCAAAACTTTCCCCAGAATCCACCAAAATCCATCAAAATCCACCAAAATCCACCAGCAGGAGCTGATGATTGATTTAACTCCGGTTCTGGGAGCAGCTGTTGACGTTTCCACTTCCAGAGACCCAAAAGCTGGAGATAAATCAAGGCCAAAGCCAGGGGCAGCTCCCAGCTTTTCTCTGGGAAGACAAAACGGGATCAGTGGGAAGAGGGAGGATGGGATCGTGACCTTGGGTGGCAAAAACTCGGTTTAAAACCCGGCCCCTCGCACAGGAGGAGGCCAAAAAATGATCCCAAAACCTCATTTTCCCTCTGGGAATCCTAAAACAAAGCCCTGACCCAGTGGGATGGGAGGTGTGATCCCGGGATTTCTCATGGAGCAATGGAATAAAGCCACGGGATCGCTGATTTAATCAGAATATTAATCGGGAATTTTTCACCCTTCCTGTCCCTGTTCCTGCTCCTGGTGCTCCCGGGGTTTTGGCATTTTTGGGATGTGGGGAAACCTGAGCTCCTGGGGTCTGTAGGAGCTTTTATCCCCCAAAATCCCAGGATTTGGGGGCAAAGAAGGGACAAGGTGGAACAAATAAATCCAGGAGCTGAGCAAAGCCAGTGCTGGGCTGGCACCCAAGACACCCAGAGACATCAGGATGAATTTTTTATCTTTTTGAACGAATTTCCCACTCGAAATCCAGCTGGGAATGATTTTTCCATAGGTGCTGAGCATGGAAATTTTTTTTTTTTTTTTGGTTTTTTTTTTTTTTTTCTTGGGGAAGCTCTGGGAGAGGCCCCCACGAGCTTTAATCAAGCTCCAAACACGCTCAGACACATCCTGGTTATTTTTAGTGGGGACCAAAGGGCAGGACCTGGCCGGGAAGAGAGGGGGGGAATTCGGCTGCCTTGGAGCAGCTCCAGAGGATGGGAAAAGGGCAGAGTGTCCCTGGCGGGGCTGGTGGCACCGCCAAGGTGACCTGGGGACAATCCTCCCGAGCTGTTGACGACGTTTGAAGGGTCCTGGCCCCGGGCAGGAGGGGGAATCTGAGAGCAGAAATCTGCAGGACAAGGTCAGAGAGGGGATGGGAGACACGGAAACGTCCCTTGGGAGATTTTCCTTCTTTCCCGCTGCTTTTCTTCCTTTTCTTCCACTGTTCTTCTTCCTTTTCTTCCACTGTTCTTCTTCCTTCTTTCCCATTGTTTTCTTCCTTCTTTCCCATTGCTTTTATTCCTTTTCTCCCATTGCTTTTCTTCCTTCTTTCCCATTGTTTCTCTTCTTTCTTTCCCATTTATTTCCTTCCTTTTCTCCCCCATTTCTTTCCTCCCTTTTCTCCCGTTGCTTTTCTTCCTTCTTTCCCGTTGCTTTCCTCTTTCTTTCCCATTGCTTTTCTTCCTTTTCTCCCACTGTTTTTATTCCTTTTCTCCCACTGTTTTTCTTCTTCCTTTCTCATTGCTTTCCTCTTTCTTTCCCATTGTTTTTCCTCTTTCTTTCCCACTGTTTTTCTTCCTTCCCGTTGTTTTCCTCTTTCCATTGCTTTTCTTCCTTTTCTCCTATTGCCTTTCCTTTTTCTTTCCTACTGTGTTTCTTCCTTCTTCCCCATTGCTTTTCTTCCATTTTTTCCCATTGTTTTCCTCTTTCTTTCCCATTGCTTTCCTTCCTTCTTTCCCATTGCTTTTCTTCCTTTTCTCCCATTATTTTTCTTCCTTCTTTCCCACTGTTTTTCCTCTTTCTTTCCCATTGCTTTCCTTCTTCCCCACTCCTGCTAAAATCCCTCCTGAACCTCCTCTCCCAGAGCCATGGAACCCTGGAATACCCCTGAGCTGCACCATTGATTTTTTTTTTTTCCTCTCATTTTCCGCTTTCCCGCCTCAAATTCCCCCCGAGGAGCCGGCACAGGGATGAAAATTCCCCTTTTTTCCTCTCCCTGACCCTCCAGGATCCCTCAGACCCCCACACCCACCCCCTCTCCCTGTCAGATCCCATCCCGGGAAGGGCTGGGATGAAGCCGGGAATGATTTGCTCCAGCCAGCTGATAATGAATGGATGCTTCACAATCTCCCACCGCTGACCTGTCAGGCTGGGCCGGGATGACAAATTCCGAGATAACAATCCGGGCTGTCAGTCACGACGTGACAGCTCAGCCTGGCAGCGGCTCCGAGTGACAGCCGGGGGGATGGCGGGGGCTGAGGGATGGCAGCGCTCGTCTCCTGCCCCTGGAACGCTCCAAACCCCGGGAAAACCGGGACCAGGTTTTGGGCCACAGCGCCTGGCCGTGGTAATTCCCGCTGGGAATGCTCGGGGATGTTCCGTGCGAGTTGGAAATCCCAAATTCTGGAAGTGCCGGCAGCGATTCCTCACCCTGCAGGAGCTGCCTCCCGATTTTATTTTTGGGGAGAAGTGGCTGTTCCCCAAAATCCGAGCAGCCGCCAGGGATCCTCTGCCGTGTCCTGGAGGTGGCTCCGGCTCCTTTGTCCCCTCTGTCCCCACCTCTCCCTGCCCAGGGGGGACAATTTGGAGAGCACAGAATTCCCTGGAGCAGCGGCTGCTCCTTCTCCTTTCGGCCCCGGGGCTGGAGCACAGCTCGGGAAATTCCACCTGGAATTCTGGGTTAAAGCAGGGAGAAGCACGGAATCATGGAAACACTGAGGGTGGAAAATAAATTCACCGTGACCCAGCACTAACCCAACCCTGCCAGGCCAGACTTGTCCCCAAATGTCACATCCACGTTTTTGGGGCGTTCTCAGGGGTGAGGATTCCACCAGGCCAGTCTGATCCAAAGCTTCACCATCCTTCCAGGGCAGAATTTCCCTCTGATATCCAACTTAAACATCCTCTGGTGCAACCTGAGGATTTTTCCTCTTTTCCTCTGCGGGAGGACAGATTGGAATACCAGGAAGGACGAACGTGGGCAGCCAAATCCGGCGATTCCTGCAGATTTTTTTTTTTTTTTTTTTTTTTTTGCCATATCCCCACCAGAAAAAGGAACAGCGTTTTTCTCCTGGAGCTCTCCTCCAGCTTTCCCCATCCCTGTCCCCTCCTCCCCGAACCCTCTCAGCTATTTCGGGCGAGTGACAGAATCCGGCTCCGTGTCCCAGGAGGGGCAGGGGAGGGGAAGCAGCTGCTGAATCACCGGCAGGCCAAGGCACGCTCAGGGCCGTGCCTTCAGGGAATTTATTCATCTCCTCCTTCAGCCCGGCTTCCCTAAACCCGGCTTTTGGCTTTTCCCACTCATTGTGCAGCTATCCTGCCGGAGCTGTCGGGCTGGGAGCGGCTCTTCATTCCCTGATGGGAAAACTGGAGCCTGCCAGCAGCCGGGAATGCTGATGGAATTGTTACAACACACGGGAGCAGCAGGTTTCGCCTCCCGAGCCGCTGAGGGCACGGGAGGAGGGCGGGGATGGCAGCGAGGGATGCGGGAGAGGCGGCCGGGAGTGGGAGCTGGCACCGGCAGGGCACGAACCCTCCGTGCCCGGGGCCAGGGATAGCCCAGGGGCCACCCAGAGAGGCGTGTGGGCCACGGGAGATTTGGGATGAGGAGTCTGGGATGGTTTTGAGGCTCTGGGAGAGAGGAGTCGATGGGAAGAGGGGGGAAAAGGCGGCGGGAAATCCTCAAGGAGAGGCTCCTCAATCCATTTATTGCCCTGCTGGGAAATCAGGGAATCCTTCCCAGGGGATGAGGCAGATCCTGAGGGGTGCTGAGCCCCCAAATCTCCCTCCTGCAGGGATTTGGGATGGCTGGGTGCTCTCCAAACCCACCCATTCCCCTGATAGGAAATCAGGGAACACTTCAGAAAATCAGGGAACCCTTCCCAAGGGATGAGGCAGATCCTGGCTGGTGAATCTCCCTCCTGGAGGAATTTGGGATGGCTGGATGCTCTCCAAACCCACCCATTCCCCTGTCAGGAAATCAGGGAACATTTCCCAAGGGATGAGTGGTGCTGAACTTCCCTCCTGCAGGGATTTGGACTCCGTTGTGCCCCAAAATGTGACCAGAGGAGGGGACAGTCCCACCAGACCAGGCAGAGACACGGAGAGAGAGGGGACAGAACCCCCCAAAAAAAGGGAATGAAAATTCAGGAAGAGCATCCAAACATCCCAAATTCCCTTTTAGGACACACCCCGAAACAAAGGAACCACAGCAACCACGCGTTCCCCTTTTCCCAGGGCAGGACACGCTCCTCTCCCAGCGCTCCCAGTGCTCCCAGTGCTCCCAGTGCCAGCCCAGTGGCACGGACTGGTTGGGAGGCACGAGTGGCTCGCGTGGCGATGTCCCGATAAGCCGAGCAGGTCCCGCTCCTTCCCTGTTTCCCAAGCTCATCCCGGGAATGTTGCTCATGGCTCACCCCGCTCCCAAACCCTCGGGGGCAGCGCTTTGAACCTTTCGACACCTCCTTTTTTTTTAATGATTATTTTTTTTTTAAATTTTAATTTTAATTTTAATTTTAATTTTAATTTTAATTTTAATTTTAATTGTAATTTTTAGTTTTTAATTTTAATTTTTAATTTTATTTTTTTATTATTTTTTTATTTTTATTTTTATTTTTGGGGGGCTTTTCCTCGCAGCCTCTTAAATCAAACCTAACCCAGCTCCGGCGAGAGCTGCCGAGGGAAATCCGGAGCTGCTCGGGGCAAGAGTTAAAATGTGTTAAGCACCGAGATCCAGGCCAGATGTGGAACTCTCCGGGGCCACCACGGGGCTTTGAGCCGCTTGTTTGACACCTCTGCTTTCGGCATTAAAAATCCCAGCGGGGAGGAAATCCTCCCGGCCTGAGTTATGTGCGATTTTCCGAGGGGGGCTCCCTGAAAGGAGAGCCAATAAAATCTGGAATAAGAGTAAATTATTAGCGTGGGTTGGGAAAAGAGGGTTTGGTTTTTAAGGCAGCTGGTTTTATGGATTTTTTTTTTCTCTTTTTTTTTGCAGTGCTGGATGAATATAAAAATCCTTTTGCCTCTGAGGGATAAGGGAATGCTGGAGAGGAAGGGAAGTGTGTGAAAGCTCCAGGTCCTGGCAGGGAATAAACCCCAGTTTGGGATAGCAGAGGCTTCTCCTCCCTGGTTAGATGTGGGGAGGAAAAAAAAAAAAAATCAGGAATTACTGGCTGGATACTCCAACTCCCCACTGGGAATTTCCCCCTCTCTCTGCTCCTCTCTGCTCCCTGTGGTTCAGGCACGTCCAGGGAAGTGCTGGAATCGCTGGAAATGTCCAAAAAAATTCTTGGAAGCTGCAATTGGGGACGTGGCTTCACGGTGACCACGGTTAAAGGTTTGACTCCATGATTTTTTTGGGAGGTTTTCCAATTTTATCCCAGGGTTGTGGGACAGATCCCAGCTCCTGCCCCATTAGCTCTGGGAACTGGGAACTGGGAGAGCTGGGAAAAGAGATCAAGGATCAAGGATGTGCTCCTGCCTTTCACCAGTGAAATCACGATGGGTTCCATTATTCCTGGCTCTCTTAAAAATAATAATAATAAAAAAAAAATTTAAAAGGAATGACCCTTAAGTTGTAGGAAAAGGATTCTCCTAAACTCGGAGGGATCAGGATTTTTTTTTCCAGGGGAAAAAATGGAATTCTCGCCTGGGAATCCCACCTGGATCAGAACACTGGCAGAGGGTGGTGACAGGGCTGGATTTTGAGGCAGGACTCCCAAAATAAGTGAGCAAACCACTCTGGCTCCTGGCACAAACCCTCCTGATGCGATTCCCGACCCCTCTTCCCATGGATTCCACCCCCAGCTGCCAGAATTCCCTGATCCTGAGCCTTTCCAGGATCCTAAATCTGATCCTGAGCCTTTCCAGAATCCTGAATCCCACCCTGAGCCTTTCCAGAATCCTGAATCCCACCCTGAGCCTTTCCAGGATCCTAAATCTGATCCTGAGCTTTTCCAGGATCCTGAATCCAAACCTGAGCTTTTCCAGAATCCTGAATCCACCCTGACCCTTTCCAGAATCCTGAATCCCATCCTGAGCCTTTCCAGGATTCTGAATTCAAACCTGAGCAATTCCAGGATCCTGAATCCCACCCTGAGCCTTTCCAGGATCCTAAATCTGATCCTCAGACTTTCAGACTTTTCACCCTGGCCCTTCCCAGGATGCTGGATCCGTGTCTGTGCGGATTTTCCTCTGCCCTGACATGACTGGAAGTGGCACCACAGCTCCTGCCCGTCACTGCTGCCCTTGAGGTGTCTCCCAGACGTTTTTTTTTTCCCCTTTCCCGGGTTTGATTTCCCTGCTTGTTTGTTTTGCTCCCTGCTCGGTGTCAGAGCAGCTCCAGGGCTCGTTCCGAGGCTGACAGGATTTAAGGGATGGTTTGGTTTTGGGTTTTTGTTTGTTTGTTTGTTTGTTTGGTTGGTTTTTGTTTTGTTTTGTTTTGTTTTTTTGTTTTTTTGGGTTTTTTTTCTGTTGGGGAAACGCTGCTGTGGAGAAATCCTTCTCTTTTTTTTTTTTTTTAGCAAAAAGGACACAGGGATTCACTGGTGCCAAAAACTCGCGGGGGAGAGGAGTCACGGCTCTTCCATCCCCTTTTCCACCTGGATATCTCTCCTGAGAATTCCCAGCATGCACGAAAGGATTTCATGACCGAAAAATACCCAGAAACCAGATTTTCTAGAGAGTTCTGCTCAGAAATAATTACCAAATAAAGGCCCTGCCCCAGAAAAAAAAAAAACCCAAAGGTTTTCCCTCAGCAGCTGAGATGAACAGGAATGAAAGGAATTTTGGGTGGGATATGGGGAAGGGATTGTTCCTGGAGTTTTGGGTGGGATAGGGGGAAGGAATTATTCCTGGATATTTTGGGTGGGATAGGGGGAAGGGATTATTCCTGGAATGGATTTCCTGGAGGAGCTGTGGCTGCCCCTGGATCCCTGGGAGTGTCCAAGGCAAGCTGGGATAGGGAAATGTGGAATGGGACGAGCTTTAAGGTATTTCCAACCCAAACCTTTCCATGATTCTGTGATCACTCCTCTGGAATGCACAAAGCAGAGTCAGGGAGGAAAAACCTTGTGGGGTCACAGCGAAGACCCCACGAGGGTCACAGACCAACCCCAGGGTTTCCCAGACCCCACTGTGGGTGAAAATCCCATTTCCCACGGGATCACCCAGCTCCTGTCGCCTGAGGATTGGGAGGGAACCACCCAGAGAGACCCTCGGAGAATTTCAGAGGAGCCAGCAGGGAAATGGAGCCCGAATTCCAGCGGGACTGCGGGAATGTGGGGACAAGGGGTGTCCTGGGAGTGTCCCAGTGACGTCCCGGGTCTGTCCCAGAATGTCCCAGTGATATCCCAGATTATTCCAGGTCTGTCCCAGGTTTGTCTCAGGCTGTCCCAGGTTTGTCCCAGGTTATCCCAGTATGCCCCAGGTTTGTCCCAGGCTGTCCCAGTGATATCCCAGATTATTCCAGGTCTGTCCCGGGTTATCCCAGGTCTGTTCCAGGCTGTCCCAGTCTGTCCCAGGTCTGTCCCAGGCCTGTCCCAGTGATATCCCAGGTAATCCCAGCTCTGTCCCGGGTTATCCCAGCTCTGTCTCGGGTTATCCCAGGTCTGTCCCAGTGTGTCCCAGTCCTGTCACTGTCCCGAGTCTCTCCCAGCCCAGCCCAGCCCGGTTTCCCATGGCCAGCAGCCTCCGTGCCCCTCCTGACTCAGCCCGGACCTGCCGGGCCGGTCCAGCCGGTCCCTCTCAGGTGTGGCCGCGTTATTTGCTCTCTGATTGCCGCAATTAAACCTTCATTAATTAAACCCGCGCTGCCACCCCGCCGGGCGTGTGCCCCTGTCTGCTGCCGTGCCCTGATCCCCGGGATGCCCCAAATCCACCCCGGGCATCTCCAATTCCATCCTGGGCACCTCCAAATCCACCCCGGGCATCTCCAATTCCATCCTGGGCACCTCCAAATCCACCCCGGGCATCTCCAATTCCACCCCGGGCATCTCCAATTCCACCCCGGGCACCTCCAAATCCACCCCGGCCACCTCCAACTCCACCCCGGCCACCTCCAATTCCACCCCGGGCATCTCCAACTCCACCCCGGGCACCTCCAACTCCACCCCGGGCATCTCCAATTCCATCCTGGCAACTCCAACTCCACCCCGGGCATCTCCAATTCCATCCTGGGCATCTCCAACTCCACCCCGGGCATCTCCAATTCCATCCTGGCAACTCCAACTCCACCCCGGGCATCTCCAATTCCATCCTGGGCAACTCCAACTCCACCCTGGGCACCTCCAAATCCACCCAGGGGTGCACATAATATAATAGAATATAACATAATATATAATGTAATGTAATATAATGTAATATAATACAATATAATACAATATAATACAATATAATACAATACAATATAATACAATGTAATATAATCCAATCCAATCCAATCCAATCCAATCCAATCCAATCCATAGTGTAACACAAGGTAGATAATATAAATGAAATATCCATATATTATTCGATAAATAAATAATAAACATTATATATTGATTTTAATGTATCATTTATGTGTTATACAAATGTTATCTTATTTATAAAATAAATACTAATATTTAAATTTTTTTTAGGTGTTAGCTCTTTATTGGACTGTTTGGATTTAAAAAATCCTTGTAAGCAGCTTGGTTCTCCTGAATTTTGGTTGAAATATTGCAAAACTCTCTGTACCATAAAGAAGATTTTATAAACAACCAAGTGCAAACAAAAAAAGTTTATTGTGCTTTAAACCTTACTCTGAGTAAAAGCAAAAAAATAGAAAGAAAGCAAAGCAATGCAAAGCAAAGCAAAGATAAAAATAAAAATAAAATAAAATAATAAAAAGACAAGAAAGATAAAAATATTATAATATAATAAAAATGCGAGAAAAATAAAAATAAAAGAAAATAAGATAAAAGAGAAGAAAATAAGAAAAAATAAAATAATAAAAAGACAAGAAAAATAAAAATAAAAATAAAAATAAAAATAAAATAAAAATAAAAATAAAAATAATAAAAATAAAAGAGATAAAATTTAAGAAAATAAAATAAAATAAAATAAAATAAAATAAAATAAAATAAAATAAAATAAAGACGAGATAACCCAAGGAACCCTCACAAATCACCTCCAGGAATTCCATTTTCCCAAGGGTTGGTGCCGTGGGGGGTTGGGAGCAGTAATTCGGGGAGGGAAGAGGAAAAAGCGATTTCTGAGCAGCGCAAAGGTGCGAGCAGGGCGGGGCTGGGGCCATAAAGGACCAAACGGGCGCCGTAAATTCGGGATTTTCTCCTTTCCTCGCGCTCCTTTCTGCCTCTCTCATCCCGAACCAAACCCCCCCTTCCTTCTGTGCGGGTTTTTGTGAACCGAGGGATGAAATTCTTGATGGGGATGGGAAAAATTCCCAAATTTCCAGCGGGAAATTCTCCGCTCTGGGCAGGAATTCCAAGGAAAAATTGAGATTTTGTGATTTCTTCCCTCCTCATTCCCGAGCAGAGAGGGATTTGGGGATAATTCAGCAAAGGTCAAATTTCCTTCCCAAATTTCCTTCCCAAATTTCCTTCCCAAATTTCCAAACTTTCGGAATTTCGGGATGTGAGGCAGGATTGGCATCCAGCCTCATCTCAACACCTTCCTTTTCTCTTATTTTTATTTATTATATTTATTTTTATTTTTAATTTTTAAAATATTTATACTTATATGTATATTTATTTGTATATGTCTATTTATATTTATATTTATATTTATATTTATGTTTATATTTTATTTATTTTTGTTTTTATTTTTATTTTTTAAATATTTATTATTATTGTTATCATTATTGTATTTTATTGTATTGTATTATATTATATTGTATTGTATTGTATTATATTACATTACATTACATTATATTCTATTACATTACATTATATTATATATTTCTCCATTTATTTTCTCTACAATATTTCTCTGTAATATTTTCCCTAGAATAATAATAATTATTTCTTTAATTCTTGCTGATTAAACCATCCTGGGGATGTCCTGCACCACCCAAATCCTGCTGAAAAAAAAAAAAAAAAACCCAAACCCACCAGAATTCCAGTCTGGGATGGGAAAATCCCACAAATCTTGCAGCTGGAAACCTCTGGGCAGTTTTTTTCACCTCCCCTTTTGCTCGGTGTTGTTTCTCCTCCTGCTCCCATCAGCTCAAAAAAAAATTTTTTTTTCCTTTCAAATGCAAGGCCTGGCCATAAACTTGGCAGGAAAATCCCTCTGGAGCAAATGGCAAAGAGAGGAAAAGGAATTTTTGCTGCCTGGTGCCCTCCAAGAGCAGCATCAGACTCCTCCAAAAAAA
>NW_014650666.1:1073255-1093913 GCF_001447265.1 Sturnus vulgaris
AAAAAAAAAAAAAAAAAAATACAAACAAAACCTCCTGTGGAGGCACTTGAGGGAAGATTTCCCCATCCCTGCTCCGGGAGACAATGGTGGGAAGGAAGTGGGAGTCATCCTCCTCATTGTTCCCAGGTTCACCCCGCTCCTGGGGACTCGCACCTCGGGAAAGGGCTGGGAAAGGGCTGGGAAAGGGCTCCGAGCACCCCTGTGGGGCACGGCTGGCTCCTGCTGCTTCCCCTAAAAGGGTTTTGCTCTCTCCTGAACCCGGCAATGGCTCCGGGCAGCACAGAAAGGCTGCGGGGGTTTTTTGGGGATGCTCCAAGGCTTGTGGGGACACACGAGCCTGCCCCGGCCGCGACAGAAGCAGCCGGCGGGGGGGTGTTTTTCCTCAGAACCTGTTTTCCAGATCCCCTGGCATCCTTCCACCAGGCTCTCGCCGCCTGCGTCATCCTTTTACGAGGCTGCCTGGTTCCCCGGGAGCCCCTTCCCCTCCCCTTCCCTCGCAGCACCGAGATTTTATTTATTTGTTTATAACACTTCTCCTCCTGTCCCCAGGATGCCTTTGATCCTGGAAACGCGGAGCGGTTTCGGTGACAGGATGGAGGGAGGGAGGGGAGGGGAGGGGACAGCCTGGGGACACCGGGAATTGCTGTCGCTCCCTGGGGATGCTGCAGAGGCTGATCCCGGTGGGATGAGCTGTGCAGGAGCGGGGACAGAGGCTCCCAAGGACACCCGGCCACCCTCGCGCTGGGGGTGTCGCCTCCAGGCACCAACTGCGCCTCTTGGCTCCTCTTTAAAGGGAATTTTCGGTCACGGGTGGAGCAATAATGAGGGGTGGTCCTGCTGCTCTTGATGCTTTGAGAGCGGGGCCATGGGCAGGGGGTGCCAGGCATTATCCCAGGTGGGTCCAAGAACATTTCCAGGGATGGGGAAGCCACAAAAACAGCAGAGAAAAGCCCAGGTTGGTCCAAGGGCATTTCCAGGGATGGGGAAGCCACAGAAACAGCAGAGAAAAGCCCAGCTCAAGCTGCTGAGGAGGCGCAGAGGTGGCAGCGGGTGAGGGCAGGGCCGGACTCCGCCACTTCCAGCACCCCCAGCGGGATTGGGGGCAGCTGAACCTGCCAGCCTGGCGAGTGTCAACAGCAATTAGCGCTTCACACCCGGCCTGAGAGGGGGATAAAGACCCCAGAGCAGCCGGGAATGAGCGCCAGACAGGCCGGGAGGAGGCGACCCCGAGGGACAACGCCTGCGGTGCCACCGCCGGTCGCCCTTTGTTTGGCAAGGGAGGCTCGAGGTTCTGTGGCAAGTCCCAGACATTTTCCTGTCTCCCTTTTTGGGATCCCTGCCCGAGGGGGTGGCCCAGGGGTTGGTTTTTGGTGCCCTGCAGAGCTCCGGAGGGGAGGGGGTGTGGAGGGAGCGTGGCTAAAGCGGCGCTGATGGGGGAATCACAGCATTGATAAGACTTTATCAATGATCAGCACGTCCGGCCGTTCACCCAGCGCCAAATCCCATCAGGCAGAGCTGGGATGTGCCCTGTGCAGAGAACACCTTCATTTTTCCGTGCGGGGAATGTGGGACAGGTACAGCTGCAGCCCGACAGGAGCTGAATGCACGCATTGTCACGGAGCCAATTCTCATCCTCCTTCCCTGGGAGCTGACGCAAATTTGGCTTGCAGAGCTCTCCCGTTCCTCCTGACAGTGCCCAGGAACCGTGGCTGCCTCTCTCCTGTTTGGCGAAAAACAAAAAAAAAACAACAACAAAAAAAAAAGGTGCTGAGCGCTGGGGGAGGTGGGATTTAGGATTCCACATCGTTGTTTGTTATTTTTTTTTTTCCTGCTGGAGCCCCATGATGGGGTGAGAAAGCAGCGCTAAGGAGCTGCCACCGCACCAGGTCTGGAATTAAATATTAAACCTGTCTCCCTTGCAGCCTCCACAGCGCTAATGGCATTTCCTGCTGGCTCTGATGGATCCGAGCCCTGCTGAGCCAGATGCTGCAGCCAGGCCCTGCCATGCAGCTGCACAAACGGGGCAGCAAAATGAAGATTGATTCACTCCTTGTTCCAGCACCGAGGAGCAGAGGCCCGGGCAGAACCAAAACTCCGAAATGTCAGCGCCTGAGTGAGGAGATGTCTCAGGAGGAGAGGGCCTGGCTGGGTCCATCCCAAATGCAGCCTCAGGAGGCTCAGCTCCTGCCCCCAGGGCTGGGGGTGCTGCAGGCCCTGGAGCTCTGGGGTCAGGCTGTGCCCTGCCAGCCCCATCTCAGGTCAATGTCCCTCCCTGAAATGTCCCTTCTGGCCACCAGCCCCGAGCTGCTCGGGGCTGCACCAGCATCACACAAAGAGGCTTTGTGGGCATGAGGAGAAGGCAGGGGGGCTCTTCAGGAGCCTGGCAGCAGCGAGTCCTGCCTGTCCTGCTTCCCTGGGTGCCCATCCATGGCTCCCCTGCTCCCCCAACCTCCTCCTCTGCTTCCTTGGCTCCCCAACCTCCTCCCCTGCTCCCCCAACCTCCTCCTCTGCTTCCTTGGCTCCCCAAACCTCCTCCCCTGCTCCCCAAACCTCTTCTCCTGATCCCCAAACCTGCTGCCCCTCTCCCAGCCCTGCCTGCCCTCCTCCCCTGGTTCCCTACCCCTTCCTGCCTTTCTTCCTTGGCTCCCCATCCCTGTCTGCCCTGCTTTTCATTCCCACCTGCCCTCCTGCCCTGGTTCTCCATCCCTGACTGCCCTCCTCGCCTGCTCCCCAAACTTCCTGCCCCTCTCCTCAGCGCTGCTGCTGCTGCTGTGGAGGGGGAGCTCCCAAAAGCAGGGATCTGCTCCTGCTTCCAAAGCCCAGCAGCTGCCGTGGGGAGCCCCACTAATGCCACCCAGGGGACAGCAGGGAGCATCCAGAGAATCCCCACTGTCACTGCCCATGGCTGTCACTGCCCATGGCTGTCACTGCCCATGGCTGACATTGCCCATGGCTGTCATTGCCCATGGCTGGCACTGCCCATGGCTGTCACTGCCCGTGGCTGACATTGCCCATGGCTGACATTGCCCATGGCTGGCACTGCCCATGGCTGTCACTGCCCGTGGCTGACATTGCCCATGGCTGGCACTGCCTATGGCCGTCATTGCCCATGGCCGACATTGCCCATGGCTGGCACTGCCCATGGCTGGCATTGCCCATGGCTGTCACTGCCCATGGCTGACATTGCCCATGGCTAGCCCAGCCCAGGGCTGACATTGCCCATGGCTGTCACTGCCCATGGCTAGCCCTGCTCAGGGCTGGCATTGCCCATGGCTGACATTGCCCATGGCTGTCACTGCCCATGGCCAGCACTGCCCATGGCTGTCATTGCCCATGGCTGTCATTGCCCATGGCTGGCATTGCCCATGGCTAGCCCTGCCCAGGGCTGGCACTGCCCACGCCTGGCACTGCCCAGCTCCTCCCCGGCAGTGACAAACAGCAGCCGCTCCCTGGCAGATCCCCGGGCTGTTCCCCCGCGGTCACACGGATCCCATTAGAGCTGGGTTTAACTGGAACCAGCACAGCCACAGCCACAAACCCCGCCATGAAACCAGCCCAGAGCTCCCTGCCCTGGCTCCAGGGCACGCAGGGGCCACCTGGAAAATTTATCCTTGGGGAGGGAGAATCCGCCCGGGGCAGCTCGCTGGTGTCAAGTGGTTGTTTTTTAGCTGCCCTGTAATTCCATGGGTTTCACTTTGGGGATGGGAACTCTCTGTGCTCCGCACGTCCTGGTTATTCACCCCGTGGAGGGGAACAACCTCGCTCCGTAATCCTTGTTTTCCGCTTTATGGATGGAAAATTTCTTTATGGAGTCCATCCACCCCCTGCCCCCTGCGAGCCCCCGGGGGTCCCGGGCAAGCATCACAGGCTGATGGCTTTGCAAACATCCCAGGGCGTTCAAAGCCACCAAAAGTGGGATTTTCTCTCCCTCTCCACCTCCCTTTATTCGTGCAAATCCACATGAGCACAAAAGCCTCGGAGCTGCCGCGTCTGGGATTGCAACACCGAGGGTTGGGCAAGAGTCCGGCGAGCAGAGACAGGCGCGGGCCACCCTCCCGCAGGGACAGCGGGCGATGGTGACAGCTCTGACACAAGTCACCCCTCGGGGGTGGCCCTGGCACAGCCCCGCGGGCTCAGCGTGATTAACCGCGCTGTCAGGCAATTAACTTTTTCACACTTTGCAGCCTCTAAGACTGGCCCATAACTCAAGAGGCGACAGACCCGGTGTTGATTTTCTGCTCCCGACAGGAGCCGGGTGCAGCTTCCAAAGGCAAACGAGCTCATCCCGGATTTACAGCGGGGCACGGGGGAGGATGAGGGGTCGCAGAGCTGAAGGATGGCACAAAGCGACATTGAGGGAGCGATTCCATGGGCACAGAGCCGGGCCAGGCTCTGGTGAGTCACCGTTCCCTGAGTCACTGTCCCCGCACGCGTTGGTGACACCGATTAGGACGTGACAGGGTCTTGCTGTGCCCTCGAGCGCCCTGGCGAGGCACAGCTGCTCACCTGGCAGGGATTTTTATTTCATTTTGAGGGCAGGGATCTGAATTTTTCCAGCAGGAATCCTGAATCCACACACAGCTGCTCACCTGGCAGGGATTTTTATTTAATTTTAAGGGCAAGGATCTGAATTTGTCCAGCAGGAATCCTGAATCCACACACAGCTGCTCACCTGGCAGGGATTTTTATTTCATTTTAAGGGCAAAGACCTGAATTTTTCCAGCAGGAATCCTGCACCCAAAGTCAGGGTTTTGGGTTTTGCCAGGATGGGAATGGGGGTGTCCTGAGCACTGAGCCCCAGCACAGCACCAGGCTGTTCCTTCTGTGCACACAGCCCTGCACAGCTCCCCTGGATGCCAGGGCTGGCAGATGCTGGATCTGGACAGGAATATTCCCAGCTCTGCCTCTGCCTGGGCCCCGTGGTGGCTCTGGGTGAGGAGGAGGAAGAGGAAGAGGAGGAGGAAGAGGAAGAAGAGGAGGAGGCTGGGGCTGGGTTGGCAGCAGGTGTTGCTCAGCTTTGCCACCCTCTGTTTATTATTTTTCCAAGCTGGGGGATGGTTTGTGCGCTGCCACAGGCGGGGGGTTGCATAAAAACCAATATAAAAAAAAATTAAAAAATCGATTCCAATCAGGAATTGACTGAGGACAGCCTGGCCAAAGAGGGACACCAGGGACCAGAAATCTGGAACCAAAACTGGGCCTGGCTCACGAGTGAGGGTCCTGATGCTGCCAGAGGGGCCAAGGAATTTGCTCAGAACATCCATATTTTGGTTGGAAGCAGCAGCACCTTCCCAGTCTGCTGTAAGCACTCCAGTTGCTGCACAGGGATTGTTTTTTTTTTTATAGCAACATCTCCAAGGCCTCAGCCTCGTTATCCCCATTTTTAGACACGCAGAAGGAAGCAAAGGGAGGTGCTGCTGCTCCCAGAAGATCTCCTGAGGGGCCGGCAGCACATCCCAGCTTCCCTGGAAGCCCCAGGTAGTTTTGGGATCATGCTGGGGGCAGCTCCCAGCTCCCAGAGCCATTCCCTGCCCTGCAGCTGCTGCTCTGAAGGTTAAAAACGCTGCCCGTGGGGAGAGCAAAGTCTGGCAGTGCCTGCAGCGAGCTCCTCGCCTGCAGTTATTGCCTGGGGATTAGCAAAGGTCAGGGTTTAGTGCTCCAGCCCTTCCCAGTCTCTTCCTTTACTGCAGGTTCGGAGATTTTGTTGATTTAAGGCTGAGCATGGAAAAATTCCCACCCAGCCTGGGGGAGCAGAATTCCTGCAGCAGATGTCATGGTGCTGGCAGGGGGAGGGAAAATACCCCACCCACCCCTGGCTGCCGGAGCCTGGGTGGGAATTCAGAGGATCCTGGTGGCCAAAAAATCTCCTTATCAGCCCGGGCTGTGCCCTCCCTACCCCGGGCACCCTCCCTCTGGAAAAGCTGGATGCTGCTTCACCCTCTGCTCCTCCTCCTCCTCCTCCTCCTCCTCCTCCTGCTGCTGCTGCCTTTTCAGTCTTTTCATCTCTTTCCGCCCATGTTTCTCTTTGCCCTGACAACTTTTGCTGTTGCCGTGCAGGATGTGGGAGGGATGGGAGCTGCAGATAATGAGCAGCCCCGGCGCTGCTGGGCTCTGCCTTGCCGGGAGAGCTCCGACATTCCTGCTGCCTCCACCTCAGCCCCAGCCATGTGCTGTCTGTTCCCAGAGCCTGATAAATCGCAGCTGGCAGCTCCCAAAAACTCCGCTTTGCTGGCTTTGGATGCGGTTTGAGCTCAGCAGCTCCTCTCTGGAAAAGGGGTCACCGCAGTTTATCCACAGGAAGCTCCGGTTTGGCAGCAGCAGCTCCTCGCTGTGGGTCTGGGAGGGCTTTGCTGAGATTTTGGGTGGGAGAGGTTTCTCAATCGCCCAAGGAGAGCAGGAATTGCTTCTCCTGCCTCTGTCCCTGCTGCTGTGCCCCTCCCAGCCGCTCTGCAGGTGGATCAGGCTCAGGGCAAAGGCTCCTGATCTTCCCTTGGTGCTGCCTCCGCTGCTTCCCTGGCCTTGGCTCAGCTGTAAAGAGCTGAGCTTTTTATCTGGAGAAAAAAAAAATGATCCAGAAAGGCAAACTCAGGACAGAGTGGAGGCCCGGGCACAGAAATAAATCAGTGCTGGTGCAGAAATACCTGAGCAAACAGCAGGAAAGCCCGGGCAGAGGCCGAGGAGGAGCTGCTGATAAACCCTGATCCCTCCCCACGCTGGATCCACCCTGCCAGGCTCTGCCTGTGAGAACCCTGGGGACATTCCCAGTGCTGTGGATGCCACCAGCAGCTCCTCCAGCTGTGCAGCTCCTCCAGCTGTGCAGCTCCTCCATCATTCCCGGCTCCACTGAGCCGTGCTGCAGAGCTCTGGTGTTTTTATCCAGCTGAATGGATTTTTCCAGCTCAATGTTCCATGGGCAGGAAGGAGCCTCTGGCGTCCCTGCGGGGAGGGGGAGGCTGGGGAAGGGCCCCCTTTGCTCCAGAAACCCCTTGGATCCCAAAAACGAGCGGCCCTTCCCCCAGGCTGACCCCTCTGCAGGGTCTGGGGTTGGGGCTGGGCTGTGGGGCAGTGTCCTTTGGCACATCCCATCTCCCCAGGAGAGGCTGAGCCCAACTGGATTCTCCAGGGACATCCAGCCTTTCATCCCAGCTTGCCGGGTGTGGAGCTGGGGGTGGACGTCTCTCAGCTCCAGATGTTCACACCTCTCTCAGCTCAGCTCCAGATGTTCACGCTGTTTTATTTTGGGTGCTTCCTTGGCTCTCTGTCCCTTTTCCTTTTCCCATTCCAAGCACTGGCACCCTGTGGATTTTTTTTTTCCCCCCATTTATGGCCCGACTTTAATCACTGTCCCAATGTCCCTGGTGCAGGAATTGAGCATCCCAACACTTTTTTTTTTCCCACCTTCCCCCCAGACCAATATTGACCCAAGACCCCTTGGAAGTGAGGGAGAGGAGGTGAGGACACGGCTGCTCCTCAGGGGGGACCATCCCAGTGGGATTTTGTGTCCCCAGGACACCCCAAGTTCC
Organism: Sturnus vulgaris; assembly: GCF_001447265.1. The sequence goes on from NW_014650666.1 coordinate 1,080,779, forward strand.
TTCTCCCCATCCAGAGCTGCTGCCTGCAGATCCCCCTGCTCTGGCAGCACAAGGAGCTGGATCCTCCCAGAGCAGGAGCAGATTTCCACATTCCCTCCTCCCAATTAGGTTCAATTAAGGAGCGGGGTCAGTGCCACACAATATCCTGTTGACATCACACGAGGGGCAATTCCAGAGGGGAAGGGGCCTTGCTGAGCACAAAAACCTCCTCCTGCCTCCCCTGGCTCCATTTTCCACCATCCCTAAGGAAAAAGTGGATTCCTCCTTTTCCCCCTGGCTCGTCCTGGTGGGGAGGGGGTGCCGGGGGTTTGGATAACCTGCCTCATTAGTGGCTGTATGACATCATTATCTCACATTAGCCACACTCTTCCCGAGGTAATTGGGAAGCCTCTGGAATGGCCCTGTGACCTTTAATTAATGCAGAGGGGCCTTTTCCTTGTGCTGCTCCTCGCTCTGCCTCCAGCAGCTGCTTCTTGTTAAGATGCCAGAGCAGGGGAGCCTTGGTCCCATGCCGGGATTTTCTCTGAACCTCTCTTCCCCCGGGGGAGGAATAAAAAAAAAAAAAAAAAAAAAAAAAAAAAAAAGGAGCAGGAACAGCCTCAGCTGCTGCCTGGCTCGTTCCTGCCTCTTTCCAGCAGCCCCTCGCTGGCTCCAGGCACTGCCTGGGCAATTACCCAGGAGCTGATTAACCCAGCCAGGGCTCCTGCCCTGCCCACCGTGCCAGGGAGGGCTCGTGGAAAAGTGGGCATGTGGAACCGACAGAGAGACCCCAGGGGTTTCGTTTGGAAAAGGGAAAAATGAGGGAGGAATTTGGGGTGGGGAGGTGCTGGCACGGGGTACCCAGATCTGCCCCTGGATCCCTGGAAGTGTCCAAGGCCAGGTTGGAAGGGCTTGGAGCAGCCTGGGACAGTGGAAGGGATGGGACTGAGCTTTTTTCCAACCCAAACCATTCCAGGATTCCATGAGCTGTCCCAGCTCTGGGTTTTTGTGTTTGCTGCTCTGCTGGGAGCCCCCCGGGGCACTGGGGTGGATAACCCAGAGTCGTTCCTGTGGCACCAGCTCGAATCCTAAATCTGCCTCAGAAACCCCTGAAAAAAAACAAAACCAAACTCTAAAAACCCTCCAGCCTGGGGAGATCAGGGCTGGCTGCAATTCCCCGCGGGGGTTTTGTCTTCAAACCCGTGGAAACAAATTAAAGGAAGCTCGGTTCAGATCTTTTCATTCCCAGGTGAGTGAGGGGCGGATTTTTGGGATCAGGGGAACGATGTCCTTGGGAGCCATCAGGTGGCACAGAGGAGCTTGAGCTTTTCTGCCAGAGCCATTTGGGCTCCTCAGGCCCCGGGGCTGAGCCTGGCGCTGCTCTTGGCACAGCTGGCACGGTGTCACCGTCCCTGGCTGCTGGCACGGTGTCACCGTCCCTGGCTGCTGGCACATCCACAGGGGGCTTGGAACTGGGATTTTCCCTTCTCCCAGCAGCTGGATGGATGCTCAGGAGATCCCCCAAACCTCTCCCCTGGCTGCTCCCCACACCCCAGACTCTGTTTTTAGGATTCCCACAGAGAATTTTAACCTCTTGGAGAGGAGGTTAAAAATCCGGGGAAGGCGCTGACTTTGTGGCTGTAAGTGACATCTAGTGGAAACGGCAGGAAAAGGAGGGCACAGGTAAAAAAAAAAACAAAAACAAAAACAAAAAACCAAAAACAGATCCTGAAGGATTCGGGGGAGGGAAATGGATTTCTGGGAGCTGAAACTTCAGCACACAGGCCTCTTTCCAGGGCTTGTAAAAAAAATTAAATGGAATAAATAGAATAATAATGGAATAATAATATGAGTTAATAATGGAACAATTAAAGAGAATGAAGAGATCTGAGATCTGTGCCCAGGGACAGCTCAGGGACAGTGACAGGGACAGTGTCCCACAGCCCCACACCAAGCTGGGGACACACAGACCCTGTCCCCCGGGGGCGGCGCCTCCCTGCTCCGGGATCCTGAGCCCATCCAGCCCATCCTGGCACTGCCACCCTGGCACTGTCACCGTGCTCCTGGCACTGTCACCGTGCTCCTGGCACTGTCACCCTGCCTCTGGCACTGTCACCCTGCCTCTGGCATTGCCACCCTGCTCCTGGCGTTGTCACCCTGCTCCTGGCATTGCCACCCTGCTCCTGGCGCTGCCACTCTGACATTGCCACTCTGCCCCTGGTGCTGCCACCCTGACATTGTCACCCTGCTCCTGGCATTGCCACCCTGTTCCTGACACTGCCACCGCGTCCCTGGCCCTGCCACCCTGCCTCTGGCATTGTCACCCTACTCCTGGCCCTGCCACCCTGACATTGTCACCCTGCTCCTCGCATTGTCACCCTGCCCCTGGCACTGTCACCCTGCTCCTGGCACTGTCATCGTCCTCCTGGTGCTGCCACCGTGCCCCTGGCACTGTCACCCTGGCACTGTCACCCTGGCATTGCCACTCTGCTCCTGGCATTGTCACCCTGGCATTGCCATCCTGCTCCTGGCATTGCCACCCCGCCACTGCCACCGTGTCCCTGGCACTGCCCGAGGGGTCCCGCGGGCAGCCCGGGGCTGTTTCTTGTGAGAGCAAAGCCAAAACTTGCGCAGAAATCCGAAACCCGGCGAGACTTGGATTAAGAGCCCGAAACTGCGGCCAGGAGCCGAGCTTTGGGAAGAGCTTGGCTGAGTTTCAGGCGAGTTCGGGCTGGGTTTCAAGAGAGCCGAGTGTGACCTTTGCATGAGCCCGCTGCTGGCGGCTCGGCGAGCATGGGCTGGAATTTTAACAGAGCCTGGGGAGGGAAGTTTCAGGCAGAAAAAAAAAAAAAAAAAAAAGAAAAAAAAAAAGTTAAAGGGTTTGGGCAAAAAACAAAGCGGAGCTCGGGTGGTTTGGGGGTGATAATTTGCTGCTCACCTGCCCCCAAACCAGCAGAACCAGCCGGGTGGTTGCGGCTTCACTCGGAGTTTCAGTGCAGGGTTAACCCTTTCCTCAGCACCGAGCTGCTCCTCCCGGTGGATCCCAATTTTTTTCCCCCCTCCGTGCCCATCCCCAGGGAGGTGTCCTGGTTTTGTGGAAGGTCGTGTGCAGCTCAGCATTCCCAAATCCCTCTGGCAGGTTGTACCTCGTGGGAATTTGTGGGAAGGAGGGGATGAATCGGATCGGGGGCAGATCCCGAGGTGAGAGGGCAGGGAGAGCACAGGACGAGTGTCCAGGAGCAGCCAGACATGGACACAAAAGTGCCTGAGGCTCGGGGATCATCCAGCTAAAAATGAAGGAAGAACAAGAAAATAATCACAAATAAACCCCAGGCCAAGGTTGTCCTGCTCCTGAAGCTGTGGACAGATTTCTTTTTCCATTGTGCTTTATTTATTTTTTTTTTTCCCTTTGCTTTTCCTCCGATCTCTCCCTTCCTGCCGTGCCTCACAGCGTGTGATGGGTGTAGATCAGGGCAGGGAGGATCTCCCTAATCAAAGCCACATTTCTCTGCATTGTCTGCGTTTTCTCACGGGGAATTCAGCCAAACCCCCACGCTCCTGGTGTTTCAGTGCCGGCTTGAGAAGCTGCACGAAGGTAGAATATTCCCAGATGGAATTTCTTGGGGGTAAAGGGAATTATTCCACATTGCCCTGAGAGCTGCTTTCCTAAAAAAATCGAGGTTCCTTTACGTGGGGAGTGGTGAGTGCTGAGCCTGGAGCTTAGGCTCAAGGCTAGGCTCAAAGTTTGATCCAGATCAAGGTGTCTCTAGCCCAAAGGAAGTGCCACTCCCACTTTTCCTGCCTTTTCCATGCCCTTGATCCTGCCCGTTTCTCCCACGCCGTGTCCCACCCGGCACGGGGTGGGGTGGGGGGGGTCACATCTCTGTTTATTTCGGGCCCTTCTCTCATTACAGCCTGACTTTGGTTATTTATATCGCGTCCTTAATCCCACAGCGACCATCCTGGAGGTGCTGGGTGCTGGGATGGGGCTGCAGCAGCCTTGCAGCAGCCTTGCAGCAGCCCTGCAGCAGCCCTGCAGCAGCCCTGCAGCATCCCAGCATCCGGCAGCGTGGAGCTGCAGCCAGGAATCCCAGAGAGACACGCAGAGGGAAATGGGACACGGGCTCTGCACTGCCACTAAATGTCCTTGGTGAGGTGGCACCGTGTCCCTCTGCCACCTGAGGGGCTCAGGGACAGCTGGACGTGCCCTTAAGGCCACGCTGGGATTTTGTGGCCCCCCCTAAAAGGAAGGGAAGCGGTCTCTGAGGTCCCCATGGACGCTGTGGGGGCTTTTCCCTGGCCAGGCAGAGAAATCCTGGGCTGTGTCCTGCTCCTGGCCGTGTCTGTGACCTTGGGTGGGACGTGTGGCTGCTGTGGATGTGTGGCTGGGATCCAGGGTGACACCGACACTCCAGGGTGACACCGCGGCCACCACGGCCCCGGCTGTGACCTCTGGCCCTCTCATGTTCCCTGCTGGCCGAGTTGAAAGGTTTCTGTGCCTCAAAGGGAAGGAAATCGCCTGCAGCCAAGAGGAGGAAGCCGCTCGGTTTCCCCTCCGCGTCTGCGGGGGGAGCGGGGCGTCGCCAGATGTGGGACGAGATAGGGTGGGAAGGCAGCGGCTCTTCCCGTCCAGATGTTCCCGGAGTGGTATTTCCTCCAGCTGCGCCTGGGCTGGGCTGTCCCGGCTCTCTGCAGTGCGGGACAGCAGCCACGATGGGGAGCTTCCATCCCGCGGGATGGGGACACGGCCAGGACAGGACAGGGAGCTCTGCTGTCCCCTCCCTGTGGGGACACGGCCAGGACAGGACAGGGGACTCTGCTGTCCCCTGCTTGTGGGGACACGGCCAGGACAGGACAAGGAACTCTGCTGTCCCCTCCCTGTGGGGACACAGTCAGGACAGGACAGGGGACTCTGCTGTCCCCTCCCTGTGGGGACACAGCCAGAGCTGTCCCCAGTCTCCCTGGGGTCACCACCTGGCCCTGGGGGGACCCTCGAGAGTTTGTGGGACCCCCAAAGGGTCACCCTGGCCACAGCCATGTCCAGCTGGTGCCCAAGGGGGTGGCTGGGGCCTCGGGGCAGTGCTGGGGGCCAGCAGGGCCTGGGGCTCACTGGCCCAGCCCCTGCCCTGCCCGCAGCTCTTCCAGGGCAGCTATTTCTGGCCCTGGCATGAGGAGGAAGGTGGGAGGAAGGCTCCGGGGAGCTGAGGGTTATTTCTGGCTCGGCTTCGTGACCTGCCAGGCCTCCCTTGGCCACTTTGTCACCCTCCCCCCCCGTGCCAGGCTGTCCCTGAGCCCGCAGCCCAAGGCTCCCCACACGTGGCCCAGGTGGCCCTGGGTGGCGTGGGACAGCTGCCACACGCCCTGCCAGGGAGGTTTGTCACAAGACCGTGATGCTGGCTGCCATCTCCTGATGTCACCCGGCAGCAATAAAAGCTCTGGGAGTGCCCTAAAGGGGTGAACCCTGCCCCTGAGGTGATTTCGTGTCACCCTGGAGAGGGTGACTAAGGCGAAAAAGTGGCTCAGTGGGAAAAAGGGGACAGTCAGTGCCAGCCAGGTGTGCCAAAGGCTGGCAGCTCCATGGCCTGGCCACCCCACAGAGGAGCAGGGGCCGCCAGGAGTGGCCCCGGTGCCCCCAGCCGTGGCTGTGGCACAGTCACACATTGGCTGGCACCCTGGCATGTCCCCCACCAGTTCTATATATGGCCCTGCCCTCTCCGGACCGGTGGCACTGTGACATCTCAAGTGACACCGGGGAGGGAGGGGGGGGTCTATTTTTATCCCCTGAATGGATCGGAGCTGGAGCCGGGCTCTCTGCCCCCGTGGCATCATGTTGTGCTGGGAGGGTTCTCCTGCGTGGCTGCTCGAATGGCTCCGTCCCCGCCTGGGGCTGGGGGACAGGTAGGACGGGCTTTGTCACCTCCCTGCTTGTCCCGCTGCCGGGTCCCCCCCGGGCTGGGCTGGGCCTCCCTCCCCAGGGCTTGGCTGGGATGTCCCGATCGCGCTGTGCCCCGGGAATGCTCCGGGAATGCTCCGGGAATGCCCCGGGAATGCTCGGGAACAGCTTTTAGGGTGGATTGTGAGGCAAAAGGAGAAGGGGAGAGGGGTGTGAGGTGAGAGGGGGTGTGGAGAGAATGCCAAACCTTCTTTGCAGTTGTGGGGAGCATCCCAAATCCCTTGTGCAGCTCTGGGAGAATCCCAAATCCCTTGTGCATCTCTGGGAATCATCCCAAAGCTCTGGTGCAGCTCTGGGGATCATCCCAAAGCCATGGGGATCATCCCAAAGCTCTGGTGCAGCTGTGGGGAGAATCCCGAAGCTCTGGGGATCATCCCAAAATCCCTGTGCAGCTCTGGGGAGAATCCCAAACCCCTGGGGATCATCCCAAACCCCTGTGCAGCCCTGGGGAGAATCCCAAAGCTCTGGGGATCATCCCAAAGCTCTGGGGATCATCCCAAACCCCTGTGCAGCCCTGGGGAGCAGAGGGGGTGGCAGGGGTCTCCCTCCCTGCTGCCTGGCTTGTGTTCCAGCACGGCCATCCCCATCCTGCTGAGGTTGCCAGGGGCTGGAATTTCCAGCTGGAAACGGGTGAGGAGGAGCAGCTGGAAGGGAGGAACTGGCACCAAGGGAGGGATTTGGGGCACAGATGTCGCCTCCGTGTGCCCACAGCGGTGCCACCCGCTCCTCCCTGACGTGTCCCCGTGTCCCCGCCGCAGGCATGGATAACTTCGAGTACAGCATCCAGCTGAACGACCGCGAATGGGCCGAGTTCTTCCAGGCGTCCGAGGAGTGCAGCCTGGCACCCGCCTCGCTGGCCACGGCCGAGGAGCAGAGCCTCAGTGACATTGAGCAAGGGGACACCTCGGGACGCGACTGTCCCCGCAGCAGCGACCCCGGGATCGCCGCCAGGCCGGGCAGCGAGCCAGCGGCTGGCACGGGCAGCCCTGCCCCACGTGGGGTGGCCACTGACACCGCCCTGCGCTGGCCCCAGCGTGGGCACCTCTCGGTGCCGGAGCTGCTGTCGGGCAGCGAGGACGAAGCGGAGCTGGGCTCTGTGGGCAGGTTCCTGTGTGACAGCGACAAGCCCGGCCTGGCACCCGCTGCCATGCCCAGCGCGCAGAGGAGGCAGCCACCAAGGCCACCCGCGGCCACCACGGCTGGTGGCACAGCCCAGAGCAGCCCCGGGCAGGACACGGCGGAGAAAGGAGCGGCCGTGGAGACCCCTGGACCCCCCGAGCAGGGCGGGCAGGCAGGAGGGGGACAAGCCCCGGTGACACAGCCAGGAGCGATGGCACAGCCAGGAGCGATGGCACAGCCACAATCGGTGACACAGCCAGGAGTGGTGGCACAGCCAGGAGCGATGGCACAGCCAGGAGCGATGGCACAGCCGGGAGCGGTGGCACAGCCAGGAGTGGTGGCACAGCCAGGAGCGATGGCACAGCCAGGAGCGGTGGCACAGCCACAATCGGTGGCACAGCCACAATCGGAGGGATCGGCCGAGAGAAGCGCTGAGCTCGGACTGCGGGGACCCGCGGGGGACCCCCCGAGCCCGGCCCTGGGGTCGGTGCCCAGGGTGGCACCGGACGAGGAGAAGGCGGCCACGGAGCCGAGCTCCCCGGGCGGATCCCCCAGCGTGGTGAGGCCCAAGGTGCCGGCACAGCCCAAGAAGAGCCGCAGGCAGCGCGGAGCCAGCGGCACCGAGGGGGACCGGGACCCTGCGGCACCGGGAGCGGCCGGAGCCGGGAAGGCCCCCCCGGGCTCCCCGGTGTCCCCTCGGAAGGGCAAAGGGAAGGACAAGGCTGCCAAGGGAGCGCTGGTGAGGCTGGGCAGCGAGGAGGCTGCGGACAACAAGCGGTCACTGCCCGGTTCTGATCCCGGCGATCCCGGGACTGCTCCCCCAAAACAGAGGGGGAAGGAGCCGGGGGCGCAGTCCCCAGGGAAGGCAAAGGCCACCAAGCACCCCAAGGCAGGGCAGGCCGGTGGCTTGGGCGTACGTGACAGTGTCCCAGTGGTCCCTGGCGATGTGGAGCCGTGCCAGGAGATGCCAGGGAAGCCTCTGCAGCCCGGGAGCGCGGCAGCGTCTGGAGGGAATGCTGCTGGGAGGGCTGGGGGGGAGCCTGCAGCTGAGATCCCTGGAATTCCTGCAGCTGAGATCCCTGGAATTGCTGCTGCTGAGATTCCTGGAATTGCTGCTGCTGAGATCCCTGGAGCTCCTGCTCCTGAGATTCCCAGGAAGCCTTCAGAGATCCCTGGAATTCCTGCAGCTGAGATTCCCAGGAAACCCTCAGAGATCTCTGCAGTTCCTGCAGCTGAGATCCCTGGAATTGCTGCTGCTGAGATCCCTGGAGCTCCTGCAGCTGAGATTCCCAGGAAGTCTGCAGTTGAGATTCCCAGGAAACCCTCAGAGATCCCTGCAGTTCCTGCTGCTGGGATCCCTTGGGAGCCTGCAGCTGCCATTCCCAGGAAACCCGTGGCTGAAATCACTTGGGAACCAGCAGCTGACATCCCCAGGATTCCTACAGTGGGGATCCCTTGGGAGCCTGCAGCAGAGATTCCCAGGATCCCTGCAGTTGAGATTCCCAGGAGCCCTGCAATGGAGATTCCCAGGAGTCCTGCAATGGAGATCCCCAGGAGTTCAGCAATTGAGATCCCCAGGATCCCTGCAGCTGAAATCCCCAGGATCCCTGCAATTGAGATCCCATGCGAGCCTGCAGCTGGGATCCCCACGATTCCCAGAGCTGGGATCCCTTGGGAAGCTGCAGCTGAGACCCCCAGGGCCAGGAGCCCCCTGTGCTTTGCTGATGGAGCCTCTCCCAAGTCCAACTCTCTGGATGTGACCTGGCCCGAGATGTACGAGTACCTGTTCTGTGATTCCCAGGAGGAGGAGGAGCTGGGGAGCTCCCTGGAGGGGAGGAAATCCCCCTTGCAGAGGGAAATCTCCTGGCCTGAACTCTACGAGTATTTGTTCAATGAGCCAGAAGGAAGCAGGAAAAAAGTCAAAGCTAAAGACAGGAAAAGAAAGAAGTTTAGCGGCTTGGAGCGTGCTGGGATGCAAAAGGAGGCTCCCAGCTCGGCCCCAGGCAAGGACAGCGTGGTTATCCCAGTCCCTGATGTCTATGAACTCTTCCCAGAGAGAGCCCAGAACAGGATGGGCTGGAGAGGGATTTTCTCCATGGCTCCGGCCTCCGAGGTGAAGAAAGCTGTGAGGGCTTTGAGGTCCCTGCTGCAAAGGCAAATGCAGCTGGGAGGAGAGCAAGGCTCCAGCTCCCAGGCCTTGGTGCCCAGAAGATCCGGAGAGGAGCTGGCCCTGGTCCCGCTGGGAGGAGCCCCGGTGTGGCCAGAAGATGGAGACACGGCCCTGGCACTGAGAGGTAAATCCTGTTAGCCCCTGCAGGGACGTGGCCTGGGCTGTGTCACCCTTGGGATGCTCCCTGTGTCACCCTGGCTGTCCCTTGGGATGCTCCCTGTGTCACCCTGGCTGTCCCTTGGGATGTTCCCTGTGTCACCCTGCCTGTCCCTTGGGATTCTCCCTCCCTCCATCCCCTCGGACATGGACAGGAAATGTGGGACTGCAAACCCCACTCTGATCCCAAAAACACCCTCTGGACACCTCAGAGGTCACCTGAGCGTTGTTCCTGGAGGCAGGTGACAGAAATGGGAATAAAGGGAAAAACTCGACCCACAAAGGCCCAGGGAGGGGATTTGTCTTTGAGCTTAAATGATGCTCAGAGTTAATATTAAACCCAAACAAAGAGGGAGCCATCCCAAAGGAAGCTTCATCTGTTTGCACAGAAAAAAACCCCTCTGAGGTGGTCAGAGCTAATTAATAAGCCAGTTTTGATTAAAGACCTGATCAAATGAATAGGAGCAGAAATAACCTGATTTTGAGATATGGCTGCAAGTTGTTCCAGGCTGGAACTGCAGTGGGGCAGGGAATGCAGCAGGGTTGGAACTGCAGCAGTGCAGGGAATGCAGCAGTGCAGGGAATGCAGAGCACTCAGGGATGTTTTCACCCCTAGAGGAGGCAGGAGTGGGGTGGGATGCCCAGAGGGATGCTGAGCACTCTCGGATTTGTCCTGAGTGTGCCTGGGGACACTGGTGACAGGAAGGGGACCTTGCCTGTGTCCCCAGGAATTCTCTGTCCTAAATGTGCTCCTCCCCAGAGCCAATCCCAGCCGCCACAGGGAGCTGAGAAGGTCAGCAGGGAGGTGACTTTAACAAACATTCATTCCCTCGGGGTTTCCAGCCAAGTGTCAGACTCAGAGGGGTGACAAATGTGCCACCGTCCTTTGGGAACACTGAAGAACCCTTTTGACTTCACCCCTGGTTCAAAAACCCCCTCGGGGCTGATTTTCCTGGGATTCGCTGTCCCGGAGGGAGGGGAGGGGTGGCAGAGGGGGTGGCACAAATCCCCCAGAGCTGTGCCGGTGTCGTGGCAGGAGCAGCAGAGGACCCGCGGGTGCTGAGCCACAAGGACATGTGCCTCGTCTTCTGTGCCTTCGCCTCCTGGGCTGTGAAGACATCTGACCTGCAGGCTCCGGATGCCTGGAAGACCAGTACGTACAGTGCCCGCCCGGAGAGGGGTGGGAAAGGCTCTGGGGGACACTTGGCAGGCAGAAAAAATCGGGATATTTATACCCGCAGCTGCCCGTGGGGAAGTGCAGCCTTTTCCTGGTTTTCCAGAGTCGTTCCCGTGCCTTCTCTGTCCTCTAATCCTGATTCCTGCTCGTTTCTTTTGTGCTTTCCCTACAAAGTGGAGCTGAGCTGGATCCACAGCCGTGGTCCTGCTCCCTGCACCTCCCTGACAGGGATCAGTTTTGGGATCAGTTTTGGGATCAGGATTTCCTCAGGACCTGGAGTGAGCAGGTTTAGATTCCCCCATCCCAGCTGGAAGGAAATTCCCGAGTTTCCCCGATGTGCTCAGGTTTAATCTTCTCCCCAAACACAGCTCATCCTCCTGCACTGAGCCCTGCAATTCCCTGGCGATCTGTGGGATCCTCTCCCCTCCAACCCCAGCATTTGGGAGCTGCCGGGGAGAGAGGAAGACGAGGAAACACAAATTCATGGAATCCCACAGGAGTGGGGATGGCTGGATGAGCAGGGAATGGCTCTGGGAGAGCAACATTCCCAATTCCTGCCCTGAACGCAGCAGCTCCAGCCCTGGAAAACCTTTCCAGAGCAATATTCCCAATTCCTGCCCTGGAAAACCTTTCCAGAGCAACATTCCCAATCCCTGCCCTGGAGAGAGCCCCTTCCATGGGAAGAAATGCCAGGCTCGAGGTTTTCTGCTGCTTTTCCAGGTGAGGAATGTTCCCTGCTAAGGTCACCAGGAAGCTGACACCGCTGGCTGGGAATAGCTCCTGAGCTCAACTGCTCGGTGCCATCGTCACAAGCAGCTCTTGGCTCCTTCCCCCCTCCCCGCTGAGGTTTTGGGATGGAGGACGTGGCCCTGGAGAGGTGTGGAAAGAGGGAGACGCTCCTCGTGCCCCGGGGTGGAATAACCGGGAGAGGAGGGAGGGAGGGACGAGGTTCCACAGCCCGGAGCTGCTGTTCCCTCTGGGCATTTATATTTTGATTTTTATCTTATTCTAATATCTAAATCCAAATCCAGTCTGATTTTATCTTCCTCTAATGCCCAAATCCAAATCCAGTCTGATTCTATATTCCTCTAATGCCCAAATCCAAATCCAGTCTGATTTTGTATTCCTATAACACCTAAATCCAAATCCAATCTGAATTAATATTCCTCTAATGCCTAAATCTAAATACAGTCTGATTTTATCTTCCTCTAACACCTAAATCCAAATCCAATCTGAATTTATATTCTTCCAACACCTAAATCCAAATCCAGTCTGAATTTATATTCTTCCAACACCTAAATCCAAATCCAGTCTGATTTTAAAGTCTGGATTAAACACGTCTTGGATTCCCAGTTTTGCTTGGGAATTGAGGGAATTTAATGTCTCTTATAAACCAAATCAAAAATATTGGGTGCAAGCACAGAGCAGAGCTTGATTTGTGTTTCATCCCCATCAGTTGTTTCTTGTGTCCCTATATTTTTTGATTCGAGGTTTTGGATATTTTCTGCTTTTGGCTGGGACCAGAAAATCCCCAGAAAATCCCCAGAACTGGATTTTTCTTGGAGTCCTCGTGGTCCAAACAGAAGCAGGAAATGAAGGTGCTTTCCTGGAGGCCTGGTGGGATTTTTTTAGTGTGTCTTTCTAATCCAGGATTAAATCTCCACCTGAACCCATGACTCCAAGCAATCCATGAAATTCCCATGTGGATCTGTGCATCCACCCAGTCCATTAAATCTCCCTCTGGATCTCTGTATCCAACCACTGCACATCACCAGTGAAGCCTATTGGGTATTTCCCTTAAAAAAACTCATTTTTTTTAATGGAATGATGGTGTCTCCATGCACCCAAACTCTGGGATTCCCAGTCAGGCTGGGAACAAAATCTGTTTCCATATTTAATTTCAAAACCATTGTATTAAGAGTATAAATTCTGTACACAGAATGATTTTCTGATTCATATTTTATTGTTTAACTTGAATTCTTTCAGCATTCCAAGTAAATTCTAGAAAACCTCCAGACAAATCCCTGAATCAAATGTATGAAGACAATCAGTTAAGCTGCAAATTTAATATTCCTTTGTTTTCATTTTTATTAATTCTCTCTCTTGTTTCAGCAGGTCTCCTATGACCTGACCCTGTGCTGTCTCATAATTTTAAGTATTTTTCAAAGTTCCAAGAAAATTATCTGAGCTTCATTGAAAATCTCTTCTGAATTTTTAGTCTTGTGGTTTTCCTCAGTTATTATTACAGAAGTATTCCAGCAGCCTGCCATGTTCAAAGCATCTCTATCCTGAGGAAAAACTTCAGACAGAACAAAACTGCTGGAGGGGTTTGATTTCTTTCTCACCCTGAAATGTTTCATTGTAGCTTTTGCTCTTAAGAGTCTGGGGTTTAAAACAAAAAAAAAAATGTCAGAGAGTTCTCTTCCAATTAGAATTTAGGCAGTGGCCAGGCCTTAATTCTACCTGGAAGGGAAATGGTGCAAACCCAACATTTTTGGGTGGTGGGAATGAAAAGCCAAGGCAGGAGGGGATTGGGAAGGGAAGAGTTGGTTTGAGAGACAGGTGTCTGCCAGGAAAGGTG
>NW_014650666.1:1112090-1132961 GCF_001447265.1 Sturnus vulgaris
CCATGGATCCTTCCCCCATCCCTCCCCAGAGCCGTGTCTCACCTGGAAGGGCAGGTGCTGGAGCTTCACCTTGGACACACAGAGGACTTCTCCCAGGGATTCCCGCTGGGTCCCTCTCCAGTCCTGCACGGGCAGGTTCTGCACGGACCAGCGCAGCTCGTCCTTGGCACCGGCGCTCTGGGGACAGCCCACAGTGACCAGAGTGACCACTGACCACACCACAGTGACCGGAGTGACCACAGTGACCACAGTGACCACAGTGACCACAGTGACCACAGTGACCACCCTGACCACACCACAGTGACCAGAGTGACCACTGACCACAGTGACCACCCTGACCACAGTGACCACAGGGACCAGAGTGACCACCCTGACCACACCACAGTGACCAGAGTGACCACAGGGACCACAGGGACCACAGGGACCACAGGACCACTGGCCACAGTGACCAGAGTGACCACACTGCCCATGGGCACACCCAGCCTCCCCTGCCCCCACCTGGGGACACTTTTGTGGTGTGGCAGGAGCAGGAAAGAATGAATAAATCTGGGCAGGAGGCAATTTTCCAGCTGGGAATGGATAACCATCCTCCATCACCTGGAAATGCCTTTCCAAGGGAGACATTTCTGTTTGACAAGTGGGGAGGGAATTAAAACACCCCCAGAGAGAGACTGAGGCAGAGACAATCTCTTGAATCTGGGCCTGTTTTTTAGGCTTCAGCCTCCTCCTCCTCCTCCTCGTGATGTTTTGCAAGCTCTGGGTGGTTGCACAAGCACCCAAAAGCGTGAGAGCTGCTCCGAGCCAAGCTCTGACCCCACGGAGCTTGTGCTGCTGGTGGCACCCGTGGGTGGCAGCTCTTCCTTCCAGCACATCCCCCCTTGCTCTCAGAGCCCTCTTGCGAGCTCCTTCTGCACCCTTTATTTCCCAGGAAAGCCTTTCCCGAAGGGAATCCACCCATCCCAGTGTGCCAGCAGTGGGACACGGCCAGGGACACCCACCTGGGACAGCAGGGGCAGGGCCAGGCTCCTTCCACAGAGCTGGATCTGCTTCTCCAGGTGGTAAAGCCACAGCTTGAGCTCGGCCTCCGAGGGGCAGAACACGACCAGGGGGTTCAGCAGAGGCCCTGGGGGTGGGAGAGGAGCAGGGATTGCAGAATCCATCGGGAACCTGCCAGCAGAGCTGCAGGGCACTCACAGGGTGTGGGGACACCAAAGCTCAAAGTGTCACCTCCCTGCAGCTTTTCCTGCCACCCCCTTCCAGCCCTTTCTGCCACCCCCTTCCAGCCCTTCCTGTCACCTCGTTCCAGCCCTCCCTGCTGACCTTTAGCCATGACAGAGCTGCCACGCTCTGCACATCCTCACTGGGGGTGTGGGGACACCCCTGCCCTGCTGTCACCCCCCTCCTGCCCTTCCTGTCACCCTTTAGCCATGGCAGAGCTGCCACGCTCTGCACTTCCCTCCAAAGGGTGCTGGGGACACCCCTGCCCTGCTGCCACCACCCTCCAGCCCTTCCTGTCACCCTTTTGTCCCATCACCCTTCTGAGACTGCCCCAGCCCCTTCTCAGCCCCTCCCAGACACTTTGTGACCCCAAACCCGAGCTAAAAACAAATCCCAAAGTCAGCCCAAAAGCCAAGCCGGACCTCCAGAGCTGGATTCCATCTTCCAAACCACCCCCATCCCTTGCAGTTCGTGGCTCTCTGTGGGCAGGGACCGTCCCCAGGTGCTGCTCCCTCAGCAGAAATCCCCACCTTATCTCCCAGTTTCACCTTGGCTCTCTCTATGTGGAGCACCAGCAGCTTTCTGACACACTTTGTTTATTTATTTATTGCCTCACCAGTGCCAGCCAAGCCGGGGATGGCTCCAGGCACCCCCCGAGAGGGAGGGACAGCCCTGCTGCTGGTGGATTTTAGGATTTCCAGCTCTCTCTGATCTCAGGGCACGGGCACAGCCTCCCACACCCTCTGCTCCCCACTCCTGGCCGGGGCAATCACCACTCCAGGCAGGATGCAGAAGGGATGTTGTGATTAATCATTTACCACTCGGCCCAGATGAAACCCTGCAGGCTCACAAGGATCTGCCTCTGTGGGACTTGGAAGTGCCCAGATAAGCCCGGATAAACCCGTGGGACTTTGCCCTCCCGTGATATCTTTAGTGCCCTAATTCCTGCATTATTTATAAACAAGGTTTCCCGGAGCCTTTGAAGCGTGTCTGCCGTGCAGGAAATGCAGGGTAAACAAAGCTCAGGTGGGGAGCAGGGGCAGAGGCTCCCCCGAGTGACTCCAAACCCATGACAGCAATTTGGTGTCGGGAATTTTCCTGCCCATCCACGTGCCTGCACCTCCGGCTTCTGCCGTTTCCTCCTCCCTTGGTTTCCCTGCCCTTGACGAGCAGCCAGGGCAGCGATGCTGCTCGGCTCCTCACGCCAATTATAAATGCTAATTAAACCCAGCTAATTAAACCCGTGCAGACCCTCACACCCCGAGGGCATCACCCATTGCCACATCCCGGCAGGGCCAAGCAGGAGGAGAAAACGAGGAAAGGAACGCCCGGGACACGCCTGGGAGAAGTCTGAGCTGTGAATTCAGCCCCTGCCATTGCCCTGGGCCCCAGGGCCACGTCTCTGTGCCCCAGCCAACCCTTCCTCTGTCCGTCTGTCCTTCCCCTGTCTGTCCTTCCCCTTTCCTTGGGGACACTCCCAGGGGAATGCTGGAGCCCCTTGCCAGGGTGGCAGCAGTTTTGTTCCCACCCAAACCCCTCCAAAGGGGTGCCCAGGTGTTCCCTGAACCCCTCAGCACCCCAGGCTGGGGTCCAGCCACCCCCTCCCCGGGCCCTGCAGCCCCCACACACCCACCTGAGATGTGGAAAGCGTGGTGCTGCTGCCCTGGGCTCTGCCCAGCCCCCAGCTCATGCACCTCCAGCTCCTTCAGAGGCAGCAGCCCCTGGGGAAGGACAGCAAGGGGTTAATTTTGGTTATTCTGGTTATTTTGGGCTCCATCCTGCACCAAGCCCCTGCCATGCTGAGGAATATCTTTATATTTATATATTTATATTCCCTGCTTGGTATTTTTTGTTGGTTTTTTTATTTTTTTTTCTTTCCATTTTTAGAGAAACCTCAGCAGAACCAACGGTGGTTTAACAGGAGAAAGCCAAAAATTGGGATTGACCCCAAAGGAAAACGGAGCTGCCCAGTTCCCAGACTCGGGATGTTCAGATTCCCACTCTGACAAAGGTGACAACTTTGTCCTCCCTCTTCTGGGCTCCCCAAACAACCCCCATAAAAGATGCTAATGGCCCTAATGCCTTGGGGCACATTAATTCCTTGTTAATTCCTCCCCAATTAATAAACTCCGGAGCTGTTTCTAAAGGAGTCGCGAGAGGTTGAGATGTTGTTTGTCTCCTGACGTGGGAATTTTCACTTCAAGGCTGCCTCGGGGGTGACTGGAGAGGTTTTACTGATGTTTTACATCAACCCCAACTCACCTAAAGGCTAATTAATCATTTCTAAGAGGAACTAATTTTACAATCATCTCCCAAACACGCTCAGCTTTATTTCCTCACTCGTGTGGAGGAAGGGAACACTCAGGGGCTGTTGTTTTACAGCTCTGCCTGTTTGGCTGTGGTGCAGAACAGCTCATTCATTATTTGCAACTCCCCAGCACCGCCAGGTTAAAAGATTCATGAGTGGTTTGCCAGCAGAGCTCCCCGAGGCTCAGGTTTCTCTTCCACAGAATAATTAAAATTGGATTCTGCAGATGGAGAACTCCCCCTTGGCCCAGAAGCCAAGACCCCCCACGAGCACCAAGGCCAGGGGGATTTGGGGATTTTTTTTTCCCAAGGCTCAGCTCCCTGTGCTTGGTGCTCAGCAGCTCCAGGACACCTGAGCAGCTCCCACCTGCCTGTCCCTTTATCCTTTTATCCCTTTATCGGGTTCCTGACCTGCTCTGGGGACAGCCTTAGGGACAAAACATCCTTTTGGAGTTTGGCATTCCCAGGGAAGGGACTTGGGGACATCTCCTGGGGTCTGCCTGCCCGGTGCCCCCCGTGCCCAAAGGGCTGCACACCCAGGTGATGCCATACCTGGTAGGTGAGGCCATCGGGACCCGTGGACTGGAAGTACAGGTGGGACTGGAAGAGCTCCAGGAAGCAGCTGTTGACCTCCTGCAGAAGGGAGAGCTTTGGGTTATGTCAGGACACCTTTGGGGTTATGTCAGGACACCTTTGGGGTTATCTCAGGACACCTTTGGGGTTACCTCAGGACACCTCCCAGCCTCCCTCTGCATCCCGGGCTGATCCCTGCATGGAAAAGCTTCTCCCAGGGCCACTCTGTGCTCATGGAAGCCTTTCCCAGGTGTCCACAGGGATGTGGCAGCCCAGGGAATTCTCTCTGATCCCATTTTCCAGAATTACCCCTCCCTTCCCAGTCCTGCACACCATCCCTGGG
Organism: Sturnus vulgaris; assembly: GCF_001447265.1. Next base: position 1,116,532 of record NW_014650666.1, read on the forward strand.
GCAGAGGAACCCCCCCAAAGAGGAGCCTCAGGTTTACCTGGCAGTGCTGGAACTTAAACTTGACCTTGGAGTAATAAATCATCTTGCCCAAATCCCTGACAATCATTTTCCTCCGGCCTTTCTTGAACAGGCTGGGGAACCTCTGCTCCAAGTTTTCCTTCTGGTTTTCCTGCTTCTGAGCAATCTGCACCGAGGATAGAGAGGGAGAAGAGATCAGAGACATTCCCAGGACATCTTCCCAGCAGGGATTCCTGAAAGGAGCCCTGGGCAGGTGCCCAGGAGGGGCTGTTTGTTGTCGGGTCTCCTTGCCAACGTGGGGCCAGGGCTGGGTTACTGCTGGGAGCCTGAGACAGATCCTGACCTAAAGCTGGGGCTTCTGGGCTGGGAAAGGGGGACAGAGGCACATTTCACTTTGAGGGTGTCCCAGCTCCACAGACAAACCATGCCAGAGCACCCTGAGTGTGCCTGGGACGAGTGGAAAGGTTTCCTCTGCTCCCATTCCACCTGGATCCCTCAGCTCTCCCACCTGGGATCGCATCCCTCGGTTTCTCCAGGGGCCAGGACAGTTTTGGGGCAGCCACAAAAGCAGCTGCAAGGCAGGATTTTGTCCCTGCAAAAAGCCTGGAAAAGCTCAGGGGTCCAGGAGAGCCGGGGCTGAGGAGAGGAGGCAGCGCTCGGGGCTGGGGGATTCCCTGATTTCCTGCTTTGATGGGAATTCTTCCTTCTGAGCACAGCCCCACACCCCTCACTTCTCCCCACCCTGGGGGATGAAGCTCTTCCCGCAGTTTTTCTGGGATTCATGGATCCCTGGGGGCTGCCTGGTGTCCTTGGGGAGAAGGGAAGGGCTGAGCACGGATCCCCTGAGCTCCACACCTTAAAGCCGAGCTTAGCTCCGGGCTCATCCACACCCGGGGAATTCATCCCGGCTGGGCGAGGGGAGCTCTGGGGTGGCTCCCTGGGGCTCAGCAGGGTTGGTGACATTCCCAGCACGTCCCCACTCCTGGCATGTGCCCGATCCCGATCTCATTCCTGCTGTGCCGTGCCAGGGACAGCTGCGGGTGCCCGTGATGGATGGGACAGCGACAGCGACAGGGACAGGACAGAGACAGGGATAGGGACATGGGGATGGGGACAGGGACAGGACAGGGACAGGGATAGGGACATGGGGATGGGGACAGGGACAGGATAGGGACATGGGGATGGGGACATGGGGATGGGGACAGGGATGGGACAGGGACAGGGATAGGGATAGGGAAGGGACAGGGACCATTACGGACACCCCGACCCGACCTGCGGGGCCCCTCGGTGACTCAGCCCTGTGGTATGGATGGGATCAGCCCTGCTGGGACATCGAGGGGAGAGGGAATGGAGCTGGGAATGGAGCTGGGGAACTGGGAATGGAGCCGGGAAACTGGGAATGGAGCTGGGGATGGAACCGGGATTGGAGCTAGGAAACTGGGAATGGAGATGATGGGGAACTGGGAATGGAGCTGGGAATGGGGCTGGGAAGGGAGCTGGGGAATTGGGAATGGAGATGGGAATGGAACTGGGAATGGGGTTGGGAAACTGGGAATAGAGATGGGAATGGAGCTGGGGAACTGGGAATGGAGATGGGAACGGGGCTCCCATCCTGGAGAACCAGGAACAGGAGCCAAAAGCCATCAGGACCCTTTCACCTGCAGAGCACAGGGCTCCCTCCAGGGCCTCCCTGAATTTGGGTCGCTGTTTTTAGCACACGAGTTAACCCTTTCCTGCCGAAATCCTCCCTGCAGCCATGGAGCAGAGTTCAGGGAACACACTGGGTGCCCGGTAAAGCTCTCGCTCAGCGTAGGGAAAATGGTATTTGTGTCACAAAAGCAGAGCAAAGAGCAGCTGGTCACGGGTACAGCAATAACAAAACACAGCTCGGATAAGGCACCAGCAGCACCTGGGAGTGGGGAGAGGGCGAGGTGATAAAATCGTGGGCACGGAGATAAGGAACAGCAGCAGCAGCTGCTGCTGCCGGGGACGTGGCAGCCAAAATTCCCAGGAATGAACGAGGCATCGAGAGGAAAAAGCAATGTAGGAGCTGGGAATGCAGCAGGAGTGAGGGGAAAAGCTTCCAGAGGAGGGAGAGGGAGAGCTTCCAGTGGTGTGGCAAGGAAAAAATGGAATATTTCCCTCTCCCAAGCAAGCTTGGAGGGGTGGAAGTGAGACTGAGGAGATGGAGCACAGGAGCAGCTCCAAGGCCACGGAAAAACGGGATCACATCCCTGAAACCTGCTGCCCTTCCAGCTCCCAAACCATGGCAATGCCTCAACCAAAGCTGAAGGGCTCTGGAGGTTTTTTTTTTGCCTCCCTCTGGAATCCTCCCCAGCCCATTCCCGTTATCCCAGCGCTGCCTTCCAGGCACTGCCCATCCTTGGAGCCCTGGTTCCCGGGGCTCTGGGAGGTGCAGGTGCCCTGACACGTTCCCATCGTACAGGTAGAACGAGTTCCTCCCCTCTGAACTGCTCAGCCCCTGCAGTGAATCAGCAGCAGGAAGAGCTCAGCTCCTGCCCCGGGGCTCCCAGAGCTGCTGTTTCATGGGAAAAACCCCAAATGAGAGGCTCTGGCTGTCCCTGGAAGCTCTGGGAATGAGGGCAGGGGGTGCTGGGGGTGCCAGAGGGTGCAGGGATGGCACCTGCCCCGCTCCCAGGTCGCCTGGTTGGGCGATGCCATCTCCTGGGAGGTTGCCCTGTGCTGGCAGCTCAGCTCTGAGCCGGCCCTGCTGCTGCTGCTGCTGCCAAAAACACAGCAGGGAGAGAGGGGAAAAGGCCAGGAATCCTCCAGGCCACACAGGGAGCTGGTGGAGTTTGCATCCCCTGTGCCCCGGGTGAGGGTAAAGGATAAAATCCTGTCCCACCCTCCTTCCTCTGGAGAGACCCTGCACTCCCTGGTGAAGATCTCCCAGTGATTCCTTCCCCAGGATCCACTGACAGCCCATCGTGCTTCCCCAGGGAATATCCAGGATCCATCTGGGACCTGTTTTTTTGCTGCCTGGTCCCTTTGGATCCAGCTGATTCCCACAGGGAGCTTTCCCTGCAATTCCCTCTGCCTGGCACTGGGGCCGTGCCTCAGTTTCCCCTTCCCCACACGCACAGGGCAGGGATTGATGAACACCCAGCAGAGCCCAAAGCCTCCCAAAATCCCACCCACACCCCTGGCCCACCCAGCAGGACCCTGGGGGGCTCCTGGCTCCCCTCTGCTCCCCCTGAGCAGTGCTGGGAATGGGAATGGGGCCATGTGGCCACGAGGCTGGGCCGTGCCTGGGGCAGCCCTGCCCTTCCTGATTCCCTTTCCCAGGCTGATCCAGCCCTGCTCCGTCTCATTCTGGCGTGGGAATGAATCATCCCACCTGCCAAAGCTCGCCTGGATTTTCCCTTTCCTCACAGGCGACCCAGAAACAAAAGAACCGAGAGCAAAGGGTTGGGGAGAAGGGATTGTCCCCATGTCCCCATGTCTCCATATCCCCCTGTCCCCATGTCTTAAATCTCCATATCCCCACATCCCCATGTCGGTCCCCATGCCTGTATGTCCCCATGTCCCTGCTGGGCTCCCAGCACCACCCCAAGTCCCCTCCACACCTCCCTGGGGTCCCTGGGCAGGTCAGGGAGCTGCTGGGAAGGGCTCATCCCTTCCTGGGATCCCCTTGGGATGGAGCTGCTGCTGCTGCCCCCAGACCCAAACCCAGCGTCCCTCCCCAGGGCTGTGCTTGGGGCGGGTGGAAATAAATCCCTGGAGCAGTGGGGAGGGGGCTGGAGCTGCTGGAACTTGCCTTTGCTGGAATATACTGCAGGATTTTGTCCGTGGTCGTGTCTCTCTCCTGGCCTCCATCTATCCCAAAAAAGCTGGGCAGCTTTTTCTTGCCATTTTGTCTACAGAGGGACGGAAAAAAAAACCAAACCAAAACAAAATAAACACGGAAACACAGATCCAGGCTGAGGCATGATTTCCCTTTTCCCAGAAATAAGGAAGCCAGGACACCAAGCAAGCAATTTGTCACGGGCTTTCGAGTCATCCCAGCCAGACAAAGCCTGGGAGAACCAGAACAGGATTTTGCTGCGTTTATTGGGGTTTCTCTGCTTTTTTTTACAGCTCTTTGCTCAGCAGCTTGGCTCATCTGTGTCCCCAAATCAGCACAGGGCCCGCAGGTTCCATGGCAGAACACAAACCCAGCCCTGGCACAGCCCCTGCAGTGGGGCAGATCTTCCCAGAGGGGGCTCATTCCTGCCTTGGTGACTTCCCTCTCCCTTTCCTTCCACTCCCAGTTTCTCCCTGCCTGCACACCAGTCCCAGGAAGCCAATGGTGCTGCTGGGAAGGGCTGGGAACTTCCCAGCAGTTCCTTCCTCAGAAAACCAGGATAATCCCCACGAGCGTGGGGAGCTGGGAGTCAGCGGGACAGGAGCAGCTCTGGGGCTTGGCTGCTCCACCACAGGGCCCAGATGTGAGACCCCAGAGCCCAAATTCCCTGAGAAATCCCCTCTCTTTTACCCCAAACACCCCCAGGGATCCCCTCTCTTTTACCCCAAATTCCCAGAGCAATCCCCCATTGTTTTACCCCAAATTCCCAGAGGAATCCCCTCTCTTTTACCCCAAATTCGCTGAGCAATCCCCTCTCTTTTACCCCAAATTCGCTGAGCAATCCCCTCTCTTTTACCCCAAATTCCCCGAGGGATCCCCTCTCTTTTACCCCACAGAAATTCCTCAGGTTCCTACAGGTTTTCCCCTCATTTCTGGCAGCACAGAACACCAAGGGGACAGCTCAGGGTCTCCTTTTAATCAGAACTCCCCCAGCCTGGCAGAGTTTAGGGTTTTTTTTGGCACAGCCCTGACTCTGAACCCAACACAGACAGGCCTGGCAGGTTCATGAGGAATCACCTGGTTCCCTCCAGAGCTCTTTCCCAGCTCTGATGGGAGCATTGGGAAAGCTGGGAAGCTGCAGTGAATTCCCTGGAAGCTCAATTTTGGGACCTGAGCACTGCCCTGACGAGCCCAGCCCCAAATCCCCAAAGGATTTCACTAAAGGATATTTTCTGCTGCACCTCTTTTGGGGTTTACAAACATAAATCCTACAGCGGGGTGCTGGGATTTGGGGTTTTCTCCCTAAAGCCTGAGGAGTGGGAATGTTGTTTCCACCACAACTCGGAATAAAAACCAATCCCAAGTGAAATCTGGGAATATCAGATGTTCTGCACCTTGTCCCGCCGAGGGGAGCTGAATTACCCAAACAAAAATTAACTCAGTACCGCTTGTCCCGAGGGCTGCCGGCTGAGAATTCCATCCCAGGCACTCGGGATCCAGGGGTCTGCACCCCAAAAACCACCGGGAAATGAGAAATCCCCTATCCAGGGAGAGATCCCGCAGGAAACCCAGCCCTGCTCCCACATCCCAGAGCCGGAGGGGGGAACTCGGGGTGCTCGGGGAACTTGGGGAACTTTGGGAATTTGGGGAGCTCGGGGAATTTGGGGAGCTCGGGGAACTTGGGGAGCTCGGGGAATTTGGGGTACTCACTTCTTCAGCGAGGGTTTCCTTCGGAAGGAGCTCCTGAAGCCGCCGGGAGCCTGCGGGACGCAGGCGATGTTCCCCATGCCGGGATCACTGCGGGATCGCTGGGATCTCTCTGGGATCTCTCTGGGATCTCTCTGGAATCGCTGTCAGATCTCTCCGGGATCTCCCCGGGATCTCTGCCGGCCGCTCCTCTCCTCCTCTCGCCGGGACTCGAGTGGGTGTGGGCAGAGCCCAAAGCCCGATCCTGCCCCTCGCTCCCGCCCCGCGGGCTGGGAGGGGCGAGCCCGGTACCTGTTCCCAGGGAACGGAGCCTGGGAAGCGCAGAGCGAGCCGGTGTTCCTGAGACACCGGGGTATTCCCGAACACGGGAGGTATTCCCGATCCCCGGGGCATTCCCGAGCCTTCCCCATTCACCACCGGCATTCCCGAGCCACGGCCGGTATTCCCGAGCCACCGGGGCATTCCCGATTCACCACCGATATTCCCGAGCCTTCCCGATCCACAGCTGGCATTTCCGAACCCCCGGGGCATTCCCGAGCCCCCGGGGCATTCCCGAGCCCCTGGGGCATTCCCGAGCCCCTGGGGCATTCCCGATTCACCACCGGTATTCCCGAATCTTCCTGAGCCACCGGGGGCATTTCCGAACCCCCGGGGCATTTCCGAACCCCCGGGGTATTCCCGATTCACCACCGGTATTCCCGAATCTTCCCGAGTCCCCGGGGGCACGGAGCCGCAGCCGCCGGGAAATCCATCCCGGAGCGTTTTCCCGAATGGAATTCGGCCGCCGAGAGCGCGGAGATAAGGATGGAGCGAGATAAAGTCGGCGGTTGCTGTTTAAGCATTAACAAAAATCTCTGGGGTTGCTGCGGTCCAAGAGTTCCAAAGGCTGCCCCCGTTCCCGGAGGGGTTAAAGATACAAAATTGAAATATTTTATCCCAAACTCCCCATGGGATCCCCTCTCTTTTACCCCAAATTCCCCCAGGGATCCCCTCTCTAAAATCAATGGGCAGCAGGATAAAAGTATCAGACAGGGGACACTAATCAAAATCTAGGGATGATGGATAATGGATGGAAAGAAGCAAAGGAGATGTGCATGAGCAGCAAAAAAAAAAGAGTATTTGTAGAAATAACGCTTTTAAAGGAAGCAAATGGAAGATTTCTGACCGTGCTGTGACCATGCCTCACTGCATGGAAATATAAACAATAAAAATGAGAAGTTCATGACAAAAGGTAAATGCAGACTCAGTATTTCTGTGCTGAATAAAAACCCCCAGGAATTACAGCCATAGGAAACGAGAAACCCTTTTCATTTTTCGGGTGGAAGAAGTAAGCACAAAACTTGAATGCTCTGGGTCAAAAAAATCGGGAGAATTCACGTTCAGAAAGTTTGAAAGGGCTGAACACAAAGGGCTTGGGTGGCTGCTGCAGTTCAGTCTTGCAGCACCACGGAATTTGCAAAGAAATTGCATAATTTAACAGGGATATCAGTGTTTCCATGGGTAAAAAAAACCACCCTGGTAATTATGGGGTTGCCAGTTGACAGCAATTCCTGGGAAAATGATGTAACAGCTGTGAGGGAGTTGGATTAACTTTGAGAATTACAGGAGGAGAAGTTAATTAATACAAATCAACACGGGGCTGTGGGAATCAGGTCTTGTCAAACTAATAGAGTTGATGGCCCGTTTGAAAAAAATAAATTCAGATTTATTGAATATAAATAACACAAGAAGCACCGTGAAGGGTGTGTTAAACATCTCCACGTTATTTTAGGAGGGCTCTGAGAGGTTTTCCTGGAGAATCTGCTGGAATCAGGCTGGGGCTGATGGTCACACAGGCTGTGCTGGGCTGTTCCCGTCAGTGCAACAAAATATTCCCCAAAAAAAGGGATTGCACGGTCAGGCCACCCTCGCCAGGAGAGAGCAGCTGAGAACTGGATGTGCCATAAAATTTCTCCCCATCTCTGGCTCCTTTATCCCCCTCCCCTTTCAGCCCAGAATCCATTAACCCTTCCTGGCCCAGCAAAGCACAGAGCCCCCACCACAAATTCCCTGATTTTCATGGCCCAACAAAGCAGCAGCCCAGCACCTCCTGGCCGAGCTCAGCCACTGCAGCCAACAGCCCCAGCTGTGCTTTGAGCAGGAAAAATGTGATTTAATTCCTGCTGGGAGCCGTGGCTAACGTGCTCAGGCTGTGACCACAAGCCTGCTGCTCCTAAATGAAATCTCCCAGCTCGGAGCAGGGGCTCAGCAGCTGCTGCTGTCACAGGTCCTTGTCCCTGTTTGCTCACTGGGACAGCAGTGACACCACCAGGGCTGGCAGGGCCAGGTGGCACCGGTGGCTGAGGACGGGTCTGGCACATGGTTCTGCTTCCAGGAGAGCCTGAACTGGAGGGAAGCAGAACTCCAGGGAGGTTTTTAGAGCTCAGCAGTTATTTATAGGAGCCAAAGCAGGAGCAGGAGCAGCAGGAAAGGGGACACGAGGGGCTGCAGCCAGGCCAGGAATTCCTGCTCCCCCTCGGGCCCCAGGGCTGGTGCCAGGCTGCTCCTGCTGCTCCTTCATTCCCTGCTCCATGGAAAGGGCTCAGAATTCCCTCCCTGGGCACACAGGGACGGGCTGAGGGTGGGAGAAGCGAACAGAAAAATCTGGATCAAAAAATAGAGAGAATTCGCATCAGGAAGTTGGAAAGTTTCAAAGGGCAGCACGAGGTTCCTCCTCTGCTTCTCCTCCCCGCTGCAGGAAAGCTCCCAGCAGCACTGGGAGCTCTGGGGAGGCTGAACTGGGGTTTTATGGCAGGAGAGGTGTAAATGAGCCTGGCCCTGGAGCCTCTGGGGCTTTTCCCAGAGGTTTCCAGCACCAGCAGCAACTTTGTCCTGGGATAAGGGCAGGGTGACACAGTGGGGACGCTCCCAGCACCGAATTCCCACTGGGAATACAAAACCCCCCACACCCACCCAGGCCCCCAACACCTTCAGCTGAGCCTGGGGCTGGGACTGGGTATAAAAAAAACTTCATTTTAACTCGGCTGTGCCACAGCAGAGCCCTCCAAACTGGTCTGGGCCCCTCTGGCCTCTTGTACCAACACCCCCAGCAGCAGGGCCAGTCCCAGCTGGGCTCTGGGTGGGAGCTCTGAGCAAACCCCTGGAGCAGGGACCCCCAGATCTCACAGAATCACATCCCAAGGCATCACATCCCACTAAATCCGAGTCCAACCCCAGGCCCTGCCCAGACCCGCCCCCCCAGGAACCCCACCCTGTCCCTGGGAGCGTTGTCCAAATCCTCCTGGATCTCTTGGACCCCTTTCCTGGGGAGCCCAGCAGTGCCCACCACCCTTTGGGGGAAATCCTTTCCCTGATCTCCATCCCAAACCCTCCCCTGGCACAACCTGGACTCCCCTGGCTGCTCAGGCAGATGCAGAGCAGTGCATCCTCTGTCTGGGGGTCCCAAACCCCCCCTGGGAAGCAGGGAGCAGCCAGGGAAAGGATGCAGGAGGCAGGATCCAGTATCCAAGAAAACGTCTTTATTTATTGTACACGTTGGCTTCTATTGCTTGGATCCCCTCCCCAGCCCCATGTAGTGCAAAAAATTCAGAGAAACAGAGTTCCACATAAATAAATTACAGAGAAATCAAAGTGACAACGCTTGGACATGGATCTGGACCAGGTGTGCCCAGCAGGGAGGCCAAGGGAGCTCTGCCCCCACATCAGGGCAGGGGTTCCTGCCTGGCCCTGCTGGGAAAATCCCCCAGAGCTGGAGCCCCCCTGGTTTGGGGGACGCTGCTCGATTGGGAATTCAGACAAGGAACATCTCAGGTGAGACAGCACGGACTAAAAACTGGCAGGGAAGCCACACAGAGTTGTTCTCCTCCCCTCACACAGGGTTGCTACACACAGACAGACAGACAGACAGACACGCGTCCCCTCCGAGCCCTCCTCCTCCTCCTCCTCCTCCTGCTGCTCGGCAGGGGACGTGCAGCACCAGGAGCAATCCCACCCTGGAATCTCCAAATCTCCCAGGGCAGGTGCTGACACCTCGTGTCCACACAGTGTGGGTCAGGGGGCTCGGGACCCCCGGGAGATGCTGGGGAATTGTTGAGGAATTATTGGGGAATTATTGAGGAATTGTTGAGGAATTATTGGGGAATTATTGGGGAATTGTTGAGGAATTGTTGGGGAATTGTTGGGGAATTTTTGGGGAATTGCTTGGGAATTGCTGGGCAATTATTGGGGAATTATTGGGGAATTATTGGGGAATTATTGAGGAATTGTTGGGGAATTGCTTGGGAATTTTTGAGGAATTATTGAGGAATTGCTGGAGAATTGTTGGGGAATTATTGGGGAATTATTGAGGAATTGCTGGGGAATTGTTTTGCCCTTTCCTTCCAGCTGCATAGTTGGGGCAGCAGAGACAAGAGGCTCCTCCTGGCTGGGTTTCCATGGCTCAGGCTCAGTGGGATATTGCTCAGGACCCAGCCAGGGGGGACAGGAGTCCCCCTGTCCCTGTCCCTGGTGCAGGACAGCACCACACACGATTTTCAGACCACTCAAGCCTCACGTGGAGGCCAAGGGAACTTGGCACCAAAATTCTCCTCTGCTGCTGCACTCCTCCCTTCCCTCAGGTTTTGCTCCCAAGGCACAGCTCCCTCTTCCCTCAGCTGGGGCACTGCCACGTCTCATTCCCAGGTGGAAATTCTCTGTTTCCTCCACTCCCCTTCCATCCCTGGCTCCTCCTGAGCTCCTCAGCACCTCGGGCCAAGCCCAGCACCAGCCCCTTCCACCTCTCCATGGGGATTTTGGGCTGATCCTGGAGCCAGGGACACCCTGATGTGAGCCCAGCAGGAAAATCCTGATGTTGGTTTCAGGAATGGGATGGGAAGGGTTGAGAGCTCGCATGGGTGGAGGCACATGCACGAAACAGAGCAGATCTCACTGATTTCAGCATTTTTTTTGCACCAAGCAGATTCCTCTGACCTTCCTGGGGCAGGAAACAACTGCAGAGCCTGGACACTCACAGGGTCCTCTGCAGGACAGGGAAACAGGAGAGCTCTGAGCTGTGACAGGCTGGGGCAGTGAGAAAGGGACAAAAAGAAGATTTAGAGATTGTTCCAAAAGTCAAAAAATCCTCCTCAGCCTGAGAAGCTCAGGCTGTGCTCGGGGAGAGGCCAGAGGGGGAAGCAGCCCTGGTTTTCAGAAGCTGCTGGGAATTCCAGGTGTACAAGGTGAGGCACTGTGAGTGGGCTTGGAAAACCTGCAGGCACCTGTCCAGGGAAAATCAGACTGCCAAGAAAAGGATCTGAAAGTTGGGGAGTCCCTGTCTCATTTTAAACTCTTCTTTCACCCCCCCCAAAAAAAAGGAGAAATCTCTTGCTACTCAAAAATTCAGCCCCACAAGTACCACAGGAGTGAAATCTGAGTTCTGTGAGTGAGAACTGGAGAGCAGGGGTGGAAAAAAAGGGAGAAAGGGATGAGTTGCAAAGAGCTGGAGCAGATTTCCAATGCTACATTTGAACATGAGGTACCAGTGGTTGAGTCGTTCCTCTGCGGTGTGGAGAGCACCTGGTCTGTGCCTCAGCTCACACACACACAGCACACCCTGAAAACACCACACCACGGGGGTCTGCCTCCAGGACAGGCCTTACTGTGCTAATTTAGCCAACCTTTAGTTCATTAGGGTGGTTGTTTAATTGCCGGGGAGTCGTTGATTGGGAATGGTCCCTCCCGTGCTGCTTTTGGCATCTCACACACGCACACACCCCACCCATGCAGAGAGAACTTTTTCCAGGGCACAGGAATCATCTCCTCAAGTAATGAGAAAAGGAACTGCATCCCTTCTGCTGCCTGGAGAGCAGAGGGGATGGGGAATACCAGGGCAGTGTAAAAAATAAAGGGATATGAAGTCATATTAGCGTTCAAACGAAAAAAAAAAAAAAAAAAGGCAAAAAAATTAATACCCAACAAAGTAATGCCAGGCAATCCTCCTCGTTCAGAAGGCTGAGCTGTTCTTTTTCCAAGACCTGATTCCTTCCCACAAACCCAGAGTCTGCTTTGCAGAGAGGGGAGCAGCAAACAGGCCAGGCCATTCCCAGGACCACGTGCAGAGTCCAAGGCCTGGAGCTGGGCCAGCCACAGCAGCCATGGCACCAAGGTCGCCCCCTGGCCACCTGCACTCCCCAGGAGTGGCACCTCGGTGGGTCAGGGGAGCACTGGAGGGGTCAGGGAGCTTTGCCTCTGACCCTCCCCATCCTGCAGGAGCTGAGATCTTCTCTTGGTGTGGTTAAGGCATCAAAGAGACACCCTCAGAGCAGAGCACGCAGCCTGGGGCTGAGTTTGGCTACAGTGACATTCAGGGTGGCACACTGGCCGTGTCCCCAGGGCCACCACGGGGCTGGCAGTGCCCGGTGGCACGGCTGGAGCGTGGCAATCCCAGAAGCAGCAATCAATGGTTTCAGGTTCCCCCCCTGCCCAAAGGAGCTTTTTTTTTTTGGGGGGTTGGGGGGATGCTGGATGAGTCTGGCCAGAGGGAGAGCCCGCTCTGGGAAGCCTGGGAGCACATTTGGTGTCCCCAGAGGTGTCCCCACGAGGTCTGTGGGGTCTGTGGGGTCCGTGCTCCCTGCTCAGCTGTCCCCTGGGGCTGAGGCACGGCCGGGCTCGGTGTCAAAGGCTCGTGGAGGACACGGAGAGGGTGGGAGAGGAGGGAGGGGGGAAGTTGAGCAGCTCCAGCACGGCCACCCCCACGCTGCTCCGGCGGGTGAACATGCACGAAGCCGCCACCCACTTGTTGGTGCGGGGGTTGTACTTCTCGATGGAGTTCAGGCTGGAGCTGCCGTCGTTGCCTCCCACGGCATAAAGCCACCCGTCCATGGCCACCAGGTCGTGGGTGCTCCTGGAAGGGGGGAGCAGAGGACACAGGGGTGAGGGTGGGAGGTGTAGGGGGAGCTGCTCAGAGCTCCAGCAGCCCCAAAAACAGCCCCCAAAACACCCCCTGAAAATGAACTATGGGGGCACAAACAGGCACGGAGCCACAGATGGCCCCCTTCACTCTGACACTGTCAAACATCATCTAATACCAGACCTCATCAAATACCAAACCTCATCTAATATCAAACCTTATCAAATACCAAACCTCCTCTAATATCAAACCTCATCTAATATCAAACTTCATCTAATATCAAACCTTATCCAATACCAAACCTTATCTAATACCAAACCTCATCTAATACCAAACCTCATCTAATACCAAACCTTGTAAAATACCAAACTTTGTCAAATTCCAAACTTCATCAAATACCAAACTTCATCTATTATCAAACCTTATCTAATACCAAACCTTATCAAATACCAAACCTCATCAAATACCAAAATCTCTGAGCCCAAAATCCTCGGACTTGCAAGCCTTAATTTCCCCCACAGCCCAGCAGCATCTCCGTGGGCTCAGCCAGATCAACCCCTGGTCCTTTATGGCCACACAAACTGCTGAGGATAAATCCCTCTACAGAATATCCCTTCTGTGCCCTCCTGGCACACCCTCCAACCCCTCTGAGCACAGCAGGAGCGTGGTGAGCCAGCCACAAAAACCCTAAACCCCCGTGCTGTGCCTGTGTTTTATGGCTTGTGAGGCACAGCCAGGTGGGCTCCCCGCTCCTGAGGCTGCAGAGGGGACCCAGCCCCCCCTTACCTGCGGATGTTCATGGGGGCCACGCTCTCCCAGGTGTTGGATTTGGGGTTGTAACGCTCCACAGAGTTAAGGCAACTGGTGCCATCATTGCCACCAGCCACGTAGAGCATCCCCTCGAGCACGGCCACGCCCGCGCTGCTCCGGCGGCTCAGCATGTTGGCAATGGGGCTCCAGGTGTTCATCTGGGGACAGCAAAAACCTCTCAGCATCCACGGGGCATTCCCCACACACCCCTGCCAGAGCAGTCCTGCTCTCACCACACTGCTCCTGCCATGGAAACGCTTTTGGGGGATCTCAGTTCTTTCCTCTCTGCCCCAGTTCCCAGGAGGAATTTCTGCTGTCTGGAGAGAAGAGCAGCAGCTGGCAGGAGCCACCCCAGGGGCACAGAAATCCCCTGGGCCACCAGTTGTGTCCCAGCTGAATGCCAGCCCAGCCACAGGGGTTGAGCTGGATCTATTTCCAATCTGTGTGAGTGCATCTGGGCGTTTGCAGCTCAGGAAAAGCCTCCAGGACCTTCCCTTTGATCGTCCTGCTGGAGCAGAGCTGTGTGTCCCCGGGCACAGGGCACATGTCCCCAGCCTGCCACGCTGCCCAGGCTGGGTGTGCAGTGAGCAGGAGCTCAGCTGGGAGCTGGGAACAGCTCAGGGCATGGATGGGATCCCTACAGAATTACAGACAATGGGGACAGAGGCTCTTTTGGTGGCCAAAACCTCACAGAGAGCTCTCACAGAGGAGCTCTGGGTCATTTTGGTCAGGATTGTACCCTGTCCCTGCTGATCCCCTTCACCTCACAGCCATGCATGGTGGGTTAAAGCCTCCCAGGCACCCCAGAACAGAGGAGAAGCAGAAGAGTCACCCAAATCTCCTGTATTTACCTGGGGCTCGTACTTCTCCACCGTGGCTAAGTGTGACGAGCTGTCGTAGCCCCCGACTGCATAGAGGTTGCCTTCTGCAAAAACAGCCACAGAAGCACAGGGATGAGCTAAAGACACGTCCCTGTCCCAGCACAGCCCCCCACAACGTCACGGGGGCCACTCTGGGGGTGCCCACACAGGTCCAGGCTGAGCCTCCCCAGCTCCTCCCAGCACGGCCAGCCCGGATCCCTCCCCTTCGGGCAGCTCCTCGGCAAAGCTTCCCAGAGAGTTCCTTCTGCTTCTCCCTCTGCTTCTTGGCCTCCTCTAGGAAGCTGCCAGTGCTCCCTGCCGGAGCCCCGGGGTATTTTAAGAGCAGGGGAATGCCAGGATCGGCTGTGGCAGGCTCAGGAGGAGCTGGGGATGGAGGGGAGGGAAGCTCAGAGTCAGCAGCGAGAGCTGAGGGCACAGAGCAGGGCAGGGGACAGGCACGGGGACACTGGGACAGGTGGGAAACATCCCCAGGGAGATCCAGCAGGGGTGAGAGTGGGGCTGGGATCATCACTGAAAGGATTGTCCTGCTTCCACGGTGCACCAGGCTGTCCCTTCCTTTCCAGGGACAGGTGATCACCCACAGGCAGCCCCTTGCCCCAGAATAGAAGGGAACGATTTTTGGGTCCCCCCAGCCCCCCTGGCAGCACCCACCGAGCGTGGCCACACGGACATAGCGCCTCCGGGTGCTCATGGCAGCGATGGAGGTCCAGGTGCCTGTCAGGGGGTCGTACCTCTCTGCACTGCAGGGACACAGGGACAAAAGGTGGGACACTGGAAAAGCCCAGGTTACGGCTCAGGGACACAGGGACAAAAGGTGGGACACTGGAAAAGCCCAGGTCACGGCTCAGGGACACAGGGACAAAAGGTGGGACACTGGAAAAGCCCAGGTCACGGCTCAGGGACCTGTGTCCACGCAAGGAGATGGGGATAGATGGGGTGGAACAGAGGGAGGAACTGGCACAGGCTGGGCTCTGTTGGGACAGAGGGCTGCAAAGTGGGAGGATTTTCCCACTGGAAGAAGGAGCTGAGTTGCAAAACATTTACTGAAGGGCTCCCAGCTCCGAGGACAGTGCATGCAGCAGCAGGGAGGGCTGGAGCAAGGCAATCCTTACCTGTTGAGGCACGAGGCCCCATCGTACCCCCCAGCAGCATAGAGGAGCCCGTGAAGGGCTGCCACGCCCAGGCAGCTCCTCCTGGTGCCCATGGACACCTCGGGCTGCCAGGAGTTGGTGACAGGGTCGTAGGACTCCACCGTGGCCAGGTCAGAGGTCCCATCGTAGCTGCAAAGGGGAGAAGGGGACAAGAGGCTGCTCAGAGAGAAGCTGGAAGCGTCCAGGCTGGGTGGGGTTTGGAGTGAGCTGGGATGCTGGAAGGTGTCCCTGCCCACGGCACGGGGTGGGATGAGATGAGATTTAAGCTTCCAACCCAAACCAACCTGGGGTTCTAAATAAAACGAGGGGGAAACACCCCAATCCAGGAGGCAACCAGCACAGGGAAGGTGCTGTTCCATGGCTACCCCAGAGCCTGGGCTCACACTGACTCCGGGATGCCCTGCTGACCATCCATGCCCCCACAACAGCCCCGTGCCACCCTGCCGTGCCCCCCTTACCCTCCCACGGCGTAGAGCTTGTTGCCAATGGCCGCCACGCCCACGCGGGCCCTGCGGGTGGACATGGAGGCCACCATGTGCCAGCGGTCCGTGCGCGTGTCGTACGCCTCGCAGTCGCCGTGGATGGCAAACAGGCTCCCTCCACCTGCTCGGGGAGCCATCAGGTAGGGAATGGAGGGGGAAGGAATAAGCTCATGAAAAATCAACACCGTGAGGAATGCCTGGTGTTTGCTAATTTCTAATTATTTTTACGAATTTACAATTTCCAGAAATCGGGGGGAGAAGGCAGAGTGGTTTGTGATGAACGGGGAGCTTGCGAATAGGGTGAGTGAGGGGTGATAAGTGATAAACGCAAAACTTTAAAACGGCAAGAACCAATCTCAAGGTGTGGAATGTGCCCAAAAGGCTCAGACGCTCCGGAGACAAAGTTGAAAAGTTCAAGTGTGATGAAGAGTTTGGAAGCCTTCATCAGAGACCCTTGAATTGGGGAAGAGCGAGCACAAAAGAACTTTTGGTTCATTTGAATACAAAGCGAGGGTAGGCGGGGCTAGGCATGAATATGTATGAGGGGTATTGTGCAATCCTAGGCTTTTAGGGAATAAATAGAGCAGGAGTTTGAAGTTTCGGCGTGCACGCTTTGGGAGGAATTATCCCCGTGCACCTCAGCGCTGAATAAATGCATTCTGCTTTATAACTCTCATTTCTCACGAGTTA
>NW_014650666.1:1141923-1164827 GCF_001447265.1 Sturnus vulgaris
TTTTTTTTTTTTTTTTTTTTTTTTTTTTTTTTTTTTTTAATGAATTAGGCATAACTGACACGCACTGAATCCTCCTGTCTAGACATCTGCAGAGAAGTGACAAGCTGCCAGGGAGGATGTGGAGCCTCGGCAAAGGGGGGTGGGGAGGACAGGCAAAAGCTGCACTCGGTCGCCAGCTCCAGGCACAGAGACTGTGCTGGCTCCAGGCAAGAAGGGCACTGAGCTCAGCTGAGCCTCTCAGCCCCTCCCCGGGCTCCCCCCGTGGGCCCTGGTGCACACATCAGGCTGGAGGTCCCTCCTAATTAAAGCCTCGCTCCTCGTTAGTCCTGGGGAGTTTCGTTTGGAAGCTCCAAGTCGCTCTCAGTCACCCCAAAAAGTGAGAGGAAGGAGCACGAGGCAGAGCTCAGTGGCCTGGGATATTCTCATATCTCAGAGGGATGAAGGGCATCCTCATCTCAGCCTTCTCCTCACCTCCCACGGGCAGCAGCTCTTCCTTCAGACACCTCCAAACTCAGCTTTTGTCTCCCGCGTTTTGCAGCTCCAAGCAAGATTCCATGGTTGAAGGATCCTGAGGCACCTGTGCCAATATTTGGGTCATCCTCAAGTAATTGGTTGTGAGGGTCAGCACTGGAGGAGGTTTGGGACTGCTGAACTCCCAGGGTAGGGAGAAAGAAGGAATGGAAATGGATTCTTGCTTTGAGATGCTCAGCAAAATGCTCAGGACCCCAGCTGCACTGGGGCTCCCACAGTCCAGCACACAGCACACCCAAATCTGGGCAAAACTGGCTCTGAGAGGAGCTGGAAATGTCCTGGTCCCCCTTCCCAGTGTCCCCAGCAGCCACAGCAGGTGCCCTGCCCGGGCTGCAGTGCCAGGGCCCATCCCTGTGCCCATCCTGCTCTCTGCTGTGCCACGATCTCTGTCCCCAGCTCATTTTTCACACAGTTAAACACGAGGGAGGCAGCCTGACCTGAGCACGGCCACGCTCCTGGCTCCCACACCTCCCTGTCTGCAGCCTCCTTGCTCCAAGGAGGGATTGTCACCTTCACCTCCCTGCTCTGGGGGCTCCAGGTGACAGGGGGCCAGCTCAGAGCTGCTCACCCGTGCCCAGCAGCGCCCTGATGTCACAGGACAGCGATGAATTTGGGGACACTCAGCAGGAGACACCACTTGGCTTCTCAAGGGAAGGATAACTCCATGACATGAGGCAGCAGGGAAAGCAGGATAAAGCACCCAGATCTGCTGGCTGCAGACAGGAAAGGAGATCTTTTACAGATGGGCTGAAATAATTCTGAAATAATTCTGCTGGAGGTCACTGCTGGGCATCAGCCCTTCCAGGGATGGTTCCCAAAGCCTCCTCCAGCCAACACAGCTCTGCACCTCCTGCTCTCCACAAGCTCTGAGCTTCTGTGGAGCAGTGGGAAAGTCTTTCCAAGGCAGGAAACAAAAGAATTCCCTCACATCTTCTGGCAAGCAGCAGCACAGGCCACATCCCCCAGCTCTGAGCTATGAGCAGCATGTGACACCATGGCCTTGAGCTCCCTGGCACAGCGGGGACCTGCCAAGGCCAGCAGGTCCCAGACCCTGGGAATTGCAGCTGGAGGAGCTGGAATTCCTGTCCCTGAGGAGCCACATCCTTTAGGGGTGGTTTGCAGCAGCCAGGCAGAGCAGATGGAGCCTGTCAGGCCTCCCAGCCCCAGGTTTTGGAGGCAGGGCTCCAGCTCCTGAGCAGATCCAAGAGGCAGCACTGGGGACTTCAGAGGGGCTGCTCGAGTTTTGGAGCTGCTGAGCCCGAAATGCAGCAAAGCAAGGACCCAGAGCAGCGTCCCCAGCAGATCCTGAGCCTTCAGAGGACTCCTGCTTTGATTCCCACTCCATCTCCAGACAGCCAGGCTGGAGGGAGCAGGGGCAGATGGCCGCTGTCTGTGCTGGCAGAACAAAGACGTCCCCACTGCCACCCCCACCGAGCTGACCTCGGCTGGCAGGAGGCACCAGGGACCCTCCCAGCTCCCTGCCATGCTCAGGAGAGCAGTTCCATTTGGATGCTGGGCTCCAAAGCCAAGAGAGCAGGTGCCTGTTCTGCCTGCCAGCTCCTGGTGTGCTCTGAATTAGCTGCTCTTTGCTGTGATTCATTAATCACTCAGTGCTCAGGAAGGAAACTCAGATCTCTACACCCAACATCTCCCCGAGTCTTACTCACTGCTGTGCTGAATAAAGGATTTCCAGCAGATGTTCACGGGTCAGGAGAGAAACTCGGGGTGCAGGGGGAAGGGATTGCAGAGAGGGCTTTGCTTTGGCTGCAGGGCTGAAAACCAAAAGGATTTCACTGAAGGGTCAGTGAGCCCCAAAACCCTGGACCTGTAACAAACCAGCACCTCTTGGTGCTAAAGGCACCCAGAAAAAACATCCACGTGTTGCTGAATCACTCCAGAATCACCTCCAGCAGTGCAGAGTCCCCCGGAACGACGCCGTGGGACAGCAGGAGATCAAAGGAGTGAGAGCTGGAATCCTGCACAGAGACCCCACAGGGCAAGGCCACTGCTCCTGCAGGCTGGCACAGAAGGGACAGCGCAGGGACAGCGCAGGGACAGCGCAGGGACTTCTCCCCCCTTGCCGAGGTGCAGGGCTCTGTTCCCCGGAGAGGGAGGCGTTTGCTCAGCCAGCAGAACCAGCCCAGCCTGGCCCGAGCTCCCGGGACCAGCTCCAGCTGCAGCAGCAGCAGCGATGCCGTGGCTCAAGGAGAGCCCTCTGCCCTGACAGCCACTGCAGAGGCCACACAAAAGCTGCATCCCACGGTCCCCACAAGTTTCCAGAAAAGCCGAGGCAACATTTCTTCCTCCCCCGTGCCCTTCAGCTCGCCCGGCAAGCGCCAGCACCGAGCCCCGTGTGCGGCACCGAGGGCAGCGGGCACGGCCGGGCCAGCCCCGCTCTGCGGCGGCTCCCGGGGCTCCCGAGCTGCGGCTTTTCCCTTTTCCAACGGGATCCCTCGCCAGGACTTGGCAGAGGACAGGGAAGGAGGGCACAGCGATGCTGCCGGCCCCGGAGATGATGCCGCGGTGCAGAGAGAGCGGCCACAGAGGCTGGGAAGGGCATCGGCTGTTCCAAACCTCTGCAAATACTTGGGAACGACACCGGTTGTGTCAAAACCTTTGGAAACGGCGCCGGTGGTGCCCCCCGGATGTGCTGCGGGGTCCCCCGAAAGCAAACTTGCTCTCTGAGGAGGGAGCAGCGCTGGGAGTGATGGAGCGGCAGCTCCTCCGGGGGTCCCCCCCATCATCCCCCGGTGACCCCTCCGGTGTGTCCCGATCCCCGGTGACCCCTCCACTGTCCCCTCATCCCCGGTGACCCCTCCGGTGTGTCCCAATCCCCGGTGACCCTTCCACTGTCCCCTCATCCCCGCTGACCGCTCCGGTGTGTCTCGATCCTCAGTGACCCCTCTGCTGTGCCCCCATCCCCGGTAACTCCGCTGTCCCCCCATCCCCGGTGACCCCTCCGCTGTCCCCCCATCCCCGGTGACCCCTCCGGTGTCCCCCCATCCCCGGTGACCCCTCCGCTCCTCCCCGTCCCGCGATTCTGAGCGCTCCGGCCCTGGCGGGAGCAGGGACAAGAGGACAGAGAGAGGAGGAAGAAGAGGCAGAGGAAGAGGCAGACGGAGAGGAAGAGAACAGGAGGCAGGGCCGTGCCCCGGCGGTACTCACGGCTCCGGGGCGGCCACGGCCCGCGCCGGGTGATGCTGCTGCGGGTCCCGCCGGGGATTCGGGGCGGGCCGGGGGCGGGCAGGTGCTCGGCGGCGGCGGCGGCGGCTCCGGGAGCCGGGGCGGCCCCGAGGCTGCGGCTTCCTCCGTCACCCGGAATAACCCCGGGGGAGGCGCGGCCCGGCCCGGCCCCGCACGTGTGTCCGTGTGCGGGCCCAGCGCAGCGAACCGAGCGGCACCGGCCCCGCTGCGGGCCCGGCACCGGCACCGGCACCGGGGGCGGGGCCAGGAGCAGGGGCGGGGCTAAGCGGGATAAAGGGGCGGGGCGATGGGGACAGGCCACGCCCACTGTGGATACGCGCCGCACAAAGGGCGAGGGGGCGGGGTTTATGTGGGGCGTGGTCAATACTAGGGGGTGTGGTTTGTTTGGGGGCGTGGCCTGAGCGGGGTGTCCCAGGATAATTTAGGCGTGAAAATACTTTTGGGATCGCGGTGACACGCGGAAAAGATTCTATAGCTTGTGAGAAATGAGAGTTGTAAAGTAGGTGTGCAGTTATTCCGCGCTGAGGTGCGTGGGGATAATTTCTCTCAAAGCATGCACCTCGAAATTTTAAACTACTGCTTTTTTGTTCTTTAAAAGTTTAGGATTACGCGATACCCTTAACACATATTCGTGTCCTAGCCCCGCCTAGTTTCGCCTACCCTGGCTTCGTATTCAAATGAACCAAAAGTCCTTTTGTGCTTGCACTTCCTCAGTTTAGGGGTCCTTGGGGGGTCTCTGATGAAGGCTGCCAAACTCTTCATGACACTTGAACTTTTAAACTTTGTCTTGAGAGCATGTATCTTACCCCTTTGGGCACATTTCAGGCCTTGAGATTAGTTTTTGCGGATTTAGAGTTTTGGATTTATCACTTATCCTTGCACCTCACACCCCGTTTGCAAGTTCTGGCTTTGTTTGTCACAAACCAGTCTGCCTCTCCTCCCGATTTTTGCAAGCATAGTAAATGTTAGGCATTCCTCATTGTCTTGGTTTTTGATGAGCTATTCCTTACTTTTCAATTCTCTGTCAAAATGGAGGCCAGCTTGGGACCGATCCTCACCTTGTCACCAGCCCAGAGTGGCACCTGCAGGAGTTCCTGGGACACCTGCAGGGATGGGCACTCCAAAGCTCGCTGGGCAGCCCCTGCCAAGGCCCGGTCATCCTTTCCATAGAGAAATTCCTGCTGATGCCCAACCTCAAACCAGCCCTGGAAAAGCTTAAAGCTCCGTCCTCGTGCCCTGTCTCTTGTTACGTGGAGGAAGAGACCATCACTACCTCGCTGCAGCCTCCTGGCCGGTTTTTGGGGACAGTGAGAAGGTTCCCCCCTGAGCCTCCTTTCCTCCAGGCTCAGCTCCTTCAGCTGCTGCTCATTGGATGTGTGGTGCAAACCCTTCCCCTGCTTCATTCCCCTTCCTCCGACACACAGCACCCCAATATCCTTCCAGTGGACACACTGCAGACCCTGAATGCTCTTCCAGTGGACACACTGCAGACCCTTAATATCATTCCAGTGGACAACTGCAGACCCTCAATGCCCTTCCAGTGGACACATAGCACCCCAATATCTTTCCAGTGGACACACTGCAGTCCCCCAATGTCCTGAGTGGCCCAGAACCGGGCCCAGCACTCGAGGCACGGTCTCTGCAGTGCACAGGACGCAGATAATCCCTTCCCTGACCCCGCTGGCCGCACCATTGCCCATCCTGGCCAGCAATGGCCAGCACGGAGGGCTCGGCCGGCGGGGCGGGGCCAACGGCGCGGGGCGGGGCCACCATTGTTATGGGGCGTGACTGAATAAGGAAAGAGTTCATTTGCATAAATGTGGGTGTGGCTCGTTAGCCCCGCCCCCGCCGCGGTACACGCCGGGAGCGGAAGCGGCGGCCGCGTGGCGGAGGCAACATGGCGGCCCCCGGCAGGAGGTGAGCGCCGCGCCGGGAGCGCGGCCGGGACGCGCTTTCCTCGCTTCCCACGCTCTTTTTCGTCCCAAGTTCCTTTCCCTTCTCACTCGTTCCTTTCTCCTCTCACCCGCTTCTTTCCTCTCTCACTGTCCTTTCCCTTTCCTCGCTCTCTTTTCCCCTCCTGTCTCTCCTTTCCCCTTCCTATCTCTCATTTCCCTTCTCACTCTCCTTTCCCCTTCCTCGCTCTCCATTCCCCCTCCTCTCTCTCCTTTCCCTCCTCACTTTCCATTCCTTCCTCTCTCTCTTTTCCCTTTCCTCGCTCTCCATTCCCCCTCCTCTCTCTCCTTTCCCTCCTCACTCTCCATTCCTTCCTCTCCCTCTTTCCCCCTCCTCTCTCTCCTTTCCCCTCTTACTCTCCTTTCTCCCCACAGGAAGCTGGCAGAGCTGAGCCTGGACGAGTTCCTGGCTGCCGGCTCGGACTCGGAGCATGACGGCGGCTGGGAGGAGGATGAGGATGAGGATGAGGATGATGAAGAAGCCAAGGGCAGCCGGGCTCCCAGCAGCGCTGCGAGGCAGCGGCGGCCGAGCGGGAAGGCGGCCCAGGGGCTGCAGGCACGGCCGGGCAGGTGAGAGCTGGGCACGGCCCGGGAGGGGCGGCTGAAGGAGCTGGGGGGGGTGTTCAGCTCAGAGAAAAGGAGCTCAGGAAGGAGGTTTTTTGTTTTTTACAGGAGGGGACAGCACCAGGGAATAGGGAATGGCCTCGGTTGTACCGGGGGAGGCTCAGGTTGGGACATCAGGAGGAATTTCTCCATGGAAAGGGTGGTCAGGCCTTGAAAGGGGGCAGTCCCCATCCCTGGAGCGATTCTGAGGAACTGAGAAACAATTTGGTGTTGGTTTTTCCAGGCGTTTTCATCTATCCCAGCACGATCTGGTACCTCGCTGTGAAGATTTCTTTAATCCTTCATGAAATGTTTTTCTTACAGCCTCAGCAGAACTCGGAACAGTGAATAAACCATTAATTCTGTCCCAGCAGGAAGAAGGGAAAGGCATCTGAGCACAAAGATCAGCTCTCCAGGCTGAAGGACAGAGATCCCGAGTTCTATAAGTTCCTGGAGGAGAACGATCGCAGGCTGCTGGATTTTGATGCCTCAGACAGCTCTGAGGAGGAGGAGGCTCTGCACAGACCCCCTGATACCCTCGAGGTACCTGGAATCAGTGAACTCAGTCCATGTGCAGTGTTTGTGTGCCAGCCCTGAATCATGGAATGATTCGGGTTGGAAAAAAACCTTAAAACTCATCCAGTCCCAGGCTGCTCCAAGCCCTGTCCAGCCTGGTCTTGGACACTTCCAGGGATCCACAGGGGCAGCCACAGCTTTTCTGGGCACTGTGCCAGGGCCTGCCCATCTCCCAGGGGGGAATTAATTCTCAATATCCCATCCAAACCATTCCTGCTTTCCACAGAGTGCTGGGAACAGCGTTAATAAATCAATCCTGCCTCCCTCCCTCCTCATCAGCTGCTCAGGCAAAGAGCTGGGGCCAGGCAGGAGTTGTAGAAACCTTTCCTCAGTCCCTTCTGCTGATCTCTCTAGGAAGCCAGTGATGAAGATGATGATGATGATGAAGACGAAGAACAAGAAAAAGTCAAAAGAAAGAAAGTTTCCCTCATCCACGTGAGCTTGAAAATGGTGGAGGAGTGGAAGAAATCTGCCCAGGTGAGCAGGAACACAAAGCACTGGAGAGTTCTCCCTGCCTGTAAAAGGCCAATTTAGGATTTGTTAATCTGGCACAGAATTTATGTCCCAAGCCCCCAGAGTGCCTTCAGCAAGGCTTTGTCATTTCTCTTGGGCTGCAAGATTCACATTCTTCCATTCCACGTGAGGGAGAAGCTGCAGAAACGTGGCTCAGAAGAGGCCAGAATGATAAATTTGGATTTTGCTAAGCCTTTGGCAGCTCCAGGAGCTTTCTTAGTCACATATTTAATAGTGATGGAAGTTGCTTGCAGCTGATTAATTCCTTCTCAAGCCTCAGCAATTAAAAACCGATTTTAGGGGAGGTGAAGGCCACTGAGTTTTTTAACCCTGACCTGATGCTCGAGGGTGGAGCTCTCTTTGCCATCAAGGTTCCAGTGAATCCCAGTACTCCTGTCCCAGCCAGGAGTGTCACAGTTCCAGGACATGCCTTGTTTCTCCTCCTCACCAACCCCTTTTCTTCTTTCCCCAGAGGAGTCTCACCCCAAAACTCTTCCATGAGATCACCCAAGCCTACAAGGCAGCTGTGGCCACCACCAAAGGGGACAGTGGTGGTGACCCCAGCAAGTTCCAGGTGACTGACACTGCAGGTGAGGGAAGGGAAATCATCTGGGAGGGGGAGAGTTCATTAATTCACCCTTTCACTTCATTAAGGAGCTGCTCTGGGATCTTTTCTTTCAAGGGTGGGTTCTTGGTGCTGCTTCCTTGGAGAGGTGCTCCCTCTGAAATCTAATAAAAAAATTGAATATAAAGCAAACTGGGGGTTTCTAGAAGGAAATGCAGGAGTTCTGCCATGGAAATTACTGGCTTCAGTTGCTCTTTTCCCATTAGGAAAACCAGGAATACATGGAAAACCACTCACAAATGCTTTCCTGGCTTGTTTCACCCAGTGTTCAATGCCCTGGTGTCCTTCTGTATCCGGGACCTCTTCCAGCACCTGCACAAGCTGCTGCTCCCCAAAGCCCCCAAGAACAAACTCAAGTAAGTCCGGGGGGGTTTGAGAGTTTCAGGAAAGCTGCTGGGGATTTTCAGAGGTGCCAGCTCCTCCCAAACTCTGGGAGCCTGAGGATGCTCATGGGGTTTTTTTTTTCTTCCCCCCCCAGTCGTGTCCCCTGCAGTATCAAATTCCAGATATTTGCAGAGGCCTGAGTGGCTTCAGGAAGGTCAGGAATTGCCTCTGTGTGCACTCAGGGGACAGTTCAGGCACTGGAAATTGGTTTTCAACCTTTGTGCTGTGTCCCTGCAGTGTCATCCAGCTGCTCATGCTGTGCAGGGAATTTTTGGTGCAAGGAATTGATCTCACTGCTCATTTTGCTGCTGAAATCTGATTTATTTGGGGCTTTTTTTTTTTTTTTTAAAGCTAAACCCAACTCTTGCTCTTTTCCAGAATGGTTCTCCCTTCCAGCAGCCCCCTGTGGGGAAAGCTACGACTGGACATCAAAGTTTATCTTGGCTGTACCATCCAAGTAAGAAATACAATTTTCTGTTTGGGGGGGCCCTTGCTGAGCTATTTTAAGATATTTTGGAGTGAAGCAGGTGGGGTTTGCCCCTCTGAGCTTTGTGTTCATTGTTTCCCTGTGTTGTTTTGGAATTATTTGGTCCAATTAACAATTTGGAAGTTCAGAGGATGCTTGGGTCAGAATAGGTAAGGCAGTAAAGAAAGCTTGAATTAACATTCTGGCAGCTCTCTCTGTTTTAATTTGTCTGGCAGATTAATATTTAATAGGCTTTAAAGTAGTTTGCAGTCTGTGTTCCTGCATTCTGCATCATTAATTCATTTTTTGGTGCTGTGATCTCTCCACTTGAGGCAAATACTGAGATGTTCTGTTGGTGACCTCACATGTGGCATCTCTGACTGTGATAACATTCCATCCCATCCATCCAGAATTCCTGGCCTTTCAGAGACAATTTGTGGCTTATTTCTGAAGGAAACTCCTGCCTCCACTTAATTTTTTTTTTTTTAATTGCTTCATTGGCATCCCCAGATTGGAATATTAAAACCAAAGCAGCACTGAAACCCTGATTTCTTCAGCAGCTGAGGGAGGGGATACCAGGAGAGACCAGGCAGGAGCTGCTGTCCCTCAGCTGGGAGCTGGCACAATGACTTAGCAGAAAGAGCAATTTGATCAGGAGAGATTTTTTATTATTATTATTATTTTTTTATTTTTTTTTTCCCTCAAGCTGTGGTGCCTCTCTCCAGCAGCAGAGGATTGCAGACAAGGAAAAGCTGGGAATGCAATCCCAGCTCCTGGGCTGACTCCTGAGAGCCCTCAGTCCCAACCTTGGGACTCCGTGGAT
Organism: Sturnus vulgaris; assembly: GCF_001447265.1. Next base: position 1,151,601 of record NW_014650666.1, read on the forward strand.
TTTTCTGGCACAATTTCTGAACAAAATCTTCTCCTTTTGGTGTGTGAGGGACTTGGCAAAGTCTGCTCAGTCCAGAATCTTTGCAGAGCAGGGAAGAGGATGAGGAAGCAAATTAAATGTGGACAAAATGCCCGTGGTGATTCCAGCAGTTGGGACAGAGCCTCCCTGAGTCACCTGGAGCTCACCTTGGCTGCAGCCAGCCGAGCTGGACAAGCTGCAAACACAAAGATTTGCTTCTTCACGTTTTGTCAAAGCTTTTCCTCGAGGCAGAGTTAACCCAAACACCCAAAAGATTCCAGCTCCCCACTCGGGAATCCTGGAGGTGCTCTCAGCCAGCTCAGGTGATGTTTCCTGGTGCAGACTGAGGCTGAATGTGACAGTGAGGTGACATTCTGGTGCCCTGCACTGCAGATAAACAGAGATTTTTTTTTGCAGTGTCCACAAGGGAGGTGCTGTGTGAGGAACTCAGGGGCCATGACCTGATTTCTCTTTGCCTGATTTTTTAAATCAGCCCTGCAGGTGACTGTCAGCTAATTTCCATCTCTTCCAGGCAGGTTTTTAGTAGCACAAAAGTTTCCAGGCAGGAGAAGGTATCAAACAGCTGATTGTATTCACAGGGGTTATTTTCAAACGTGCATCACTGTTTATTCTGTTGAGGGGTGTCCCTCACCTTTTGAACTTTGTGACTGGCAGCCCAGGTCATCCAAAGTGTCACACAGATTGATATTTCTGAGTTCAGCACAGAGGGGAGTGACCCACCCAGGCCTCCTGGAAAGTTTCGTGACAGCTCCCATGTTTTGTGAGCATCTCTCAACACAGTCATAACTTTTATCAGGACCAAGTTTTAAGAAGCAACCCCTGGGGCAGGGCCCCCTCTCAGCTCCCTTCTGCCATTGATTCTGGGCTCCTGAGTTCCCATTTTCAGGCTGAGGCACCTGCAGGGCACCTCTGATCCAGCAGTTTGTGGGAGCTCCTTCCTGGAGCGTTTGGAACAAAATGCAAAATGCAGCTGGGGAGGGGTGATGAGCCCTGCCTGCAAACTTGGGGCTGTTTTGTTCTCCTCCACAGCTGCTGTCGTGCCTGACAGAGGCCTCAGTGGGTGCAGCAGTCCTGCAGCACGTGAATGCCACAGTTCCATATTACCTGTCCTTCCCCAAGCAGTGCCGGGCCCTCCTCAAGGTAAGGGCACGTTTGGGATGTGCCAGTGACATCTGAGAGGCTTTTTTTATTTTCCCCCCCTATCTGTGGTATTTGGGCTGCATCCCCTGGCACTTCAGTCCCTTGTGGTGTCCCCTTGCTTTGCTGCTGTTCCTGGAGAGGATTCCTGCCTCTCTCTCCAGGTGCCACGAGGTGATGCCAGGCTCAGGTGAGTGTGTGGGTGGCTCTGTTTGTAGCTGCTGCTCGCCCAGGGAGGTGTTTTGGGTTTTTTTTGGGAAGCTGCTTCCTCCTCCCAGATGGAGGAATTGCTGCCAGGCCCTGGGAATGCCTGAGCTGCCTCTCCACTCTGGGAGCTGGGGGTGGAATATTTGTGTGGCAGCTCAGTCACAAAGTGCTGAGTGTGAACAGCAGCACAGGAGGTGTGGGGGAGACACAGAGGGGGCAGCAGGGTGGGCCTGAATGGAGCTCTGGAAGGAGGCAGGGGAGCCTTTGATGGTGGAGAGGGCTGAAGACATTTCTGAGAATTTTCCAGCCCTGCACTGAAGCCTCTCTGTGCTGTGCTCAGGTGACAGCTCTGGGGGGGGGACACCAGGTGAGCCTGGGTGGGGAGATGGAGTCACTCAGGAGACTTCCAATGAATATTTAATCACACAAATAAAAGTTGTGCGTTTTTTAGAGGTGCTGGTTTTGGACAGGTTCATTTATTGATCATGGGAACATCAGCCTTGGCTGTTTTGTGGTGTCCCAGTGAGAGTGTGAGGACAGTGAGTGTGACTGCCAGCACATTGTGTCACCTGTGTGTCACCTGTGTGTCACCTGGCTGCCTGCTTGCTGGCCCAGAGGGAGGTTCAGGGCTGTCTGTGGCCAGCAGGGAGCTCTCTGTGCCTTCACTCACCTGTGTGTGTGTTTTATCCCAGCAAACCATCACTCTGTGGAGCACAGGGGAGGAGACAGTCAGAGTCCTGGCCTTCCTGGTGCTCAACAAGATCTGCAGGTACAAGAAGGAGGTTTACCTCAGCCCCCTGCTCAAGGTAAGCCTGGCTCTTGCTGAGATCTGCACCTTTTCATCCTCAGAGCAGAAATTCTCTCAGGTCAGGGTGATCCCTGCTTCCCACTGCTGCCCTTCCTGCTGGGGGCACAGAGAGTCAGCAGGGGAGCTCTCAGGTGAATTTTCATCTCCCAAATTCCTGAGGGCTTTTGTGAGTGCTGACATCCTCCTGTGCTGCTCTGACCTTTCAGCTGAGCTCCCAGGTGAATTTTCCTGCCACAGTGGCACCACCTGAGCTGTGCCCAGCCATCCCCACGTGTGGCCCTGAGCCTCCTGCAGCTTTGTCCTCCTGCTGCCAGGCAGTGCTGGGGACATGTCCAGGCTAAACACACTCCTGTGTGCCCTGCAGGAGGGGGAACAGGCTGGGTTATTCCATTCTGTGATCAAAACAACTCTCCAGCCCTGGTTTGGATACATTTGAGAGGGGCAGAGGAGTCAAAAAACGCTTTTTGCTTTATTTTACACGGGGATTTCTTGTAACAGCAGTGCAGGGGCTCTGCAGCACTTGATTATGGTTTGTGTCAGTCTTGTTTGTGTTCTTCTCAAAGCCAGGATTAACAGAAACAAGACTGAAACAGTTTTTTCTCGTGTTTGGGCTTGGATGTTTATTATATCTTATCAGAAAGTACAAAGAGTTCAACAGCATTTCCAGCTACCTGCTAGAAGTGAGGAAAAATGGCCACAGATGCAACTGCTGCAAGGTCTTTTAAGATAAAATAGTCCAATAAAAGATTTACACCTCTATTATTTATACTTTTGACCTAATAACCAGATTGCCATGACCCTTGGAGTGACACTGACTGACCAACCACAAACTGCTGGTACCTGAAAATCGTGGAGAAGGAAGATGAACAAAGAGACAATGCCTAAAATCATCCATGTTGTCCCATACTTATTAACTATACTGTGCAAACCTTTAATTTAAAACCCTGTGAAAGCACACTCTTCTAATTCACTACACACTCTTCTAATTCACTACACACTCGTGATTTTTACTTCATCATTTCTATTTAGAAGCACTTTCCAATCCCTCAGGTCAAAAGCAGTGTTTTCCAGGGGGGGTCAGTGCCTGAAAGCACAGAAAGCTCAAAATCTCTCTAAATTGTGATTACTGAGCTGGAGAGAGAGAGAGAGCAATGACAGCAACACACAGAGACTTTTTTTTTTTAGGGAAAAGAAGGCATTTATTGAGAGCATGGTTTGTACTTAAATGATTTTCTGCAGAGCTAAAATAAGACAGTAGCTCATTGGATAATGGAGAAAACATTTTTGGGACAGTACTTTAGAAGGCACCAGGTGTTAATTGAATATGTTATAAATGAGAGACAAAAGTGTCGATATTCAGCAAAATTTAGATGGTTTTATTTGATACAGAAAGAGCAAATGCTCTTCTTATACTGTGGGTTCTTGTACACAAATTCACAAAGCCTTTGGGTGATGATCAGTCACAGATTGCCCTCTGATCCTTGTAGATAACCACCAGGGAAGTTCTGGGAGTCTGGATTTTGGGATAGGCAGCATTGATCAGACAAAGGCAGGAAGGGCTTTTTGGGAAGTCCGATTTTGCAAGTTGGGAGCTGATACAACTTATTTGAAAAACATAACATATTATAATGTAACATAATAAAACATAACAGAATTATTTAATCATATAATTTCCTTTATCTAGTGTCCACGCTTCACTTCAGAGCTCAGTATTCTGGTTTATACAAACCCCAATGCTTTTGTGATTAACACCAATCTTTTATCAATTATCACAAATATTTATTAATTCTATCCTCTTTTGACTAAACTATTATCCTGGGAGAAGATTTCCTTATTGGAGCTGTTTGTGGGAAGAGAACCAGGACAAAATCCATTTTTTTTTTTTTTTTTTAACAGCGTGTTCACTCTTGCTGCGAATCCAACAACTTCTCCCTTTTCTTCTCTTCTCTTCTCTGTGCAGCAAATGTACATTGCCTTCGTGAAGAACTGCAGGTTCACCTCTCCCACCGTGCTGCCCATGATCAGCTTCATGCAACGCACTCTGACCGAGCTCTTCTCCCTGGACACTCACACCTCGTACCAGCACACCTTCATCTACATCCGCCAGCTGGCCATCCACCTGCGCAGCGCCATCACCCTCAGGAAGAAGGTGGGAACCTCCCAGGGCCCCGCCTGCAGCAGGGACAGGCGGAGTTAAAGCAATAAAAAAGGGATTTATTCCGACACGTTTCGTTTTGGGAGGCGCAAGAGCTCGGCCGTGTCTCCGTCACCTCATCCAGGATTGATTCCACGAGTTTCACATTTTGATCGGTTTTGGTCCATTTCCACATTGGGGTTCGTTGTTCAATCCCAGCTCCAGGTTCTGCAGTCCAACCCTCCCACATTCTCTCCTCCAGTCGCTGCTGTTTGCACTTTTTGGGGCTGGAGCTGTAGGGATGTCCTTGGTTGTGGGGCTGGGAAAGGATTGTTCTGTGTGCCTGAGCTGGGAGGAGAACTTGGAACACTTTGTGTGGAGTTCACACCACACACCAGTGCAGTGCAGAATCTGGAAAATACAAAAGTTAAACCTTAAGGCATCATTCCTTGGTGGGGAAGGAGTTTTCCCTCCCTCCTAGGAGGAAATTTGTGGAGAGGAATTGCAGTGACCACTTCAGGCTCTCGTGGTGTCTGACCCATTGTTGGACCAACCTGGGAGTTGTCTAAAATTTAGTTAAAATTTTAACTTAGTTGTCTAAATTCAGTTAAAAGTTTAGTTGTGCTAAAATTTCAGCCAGGAAGGAGAAAAAAAATTGAAGCTTTGGGGTGAGCTAATTGTGGCCTCACAGGAGCTGAAAGGAGCCTGTGAGAAAATCTCTGTCCAGCATTCCCAAGGGCCTGCAGTGGCAGGAGGAGGGGAAATGGATTCACACTGACACGAGGGTTAGATTGGACACCAGGAGACAATTCTTCCTTCTGTGAGGGTGGGGAGGCCCTGGAATGGATTTCCCAGGGAAGCTGTGGCTGCCCCTGCATCCCTGGGAGTGTCCAAGGCCAGGTTGGATGGAGCTCAGAGCACCCTGGGCTGCTGGAAGCTGTCCCTGCCCGTGGATGCTCTTCAAGGTCTTTTTTGAACCCAAACCCTCCTGCAGGCTCCGAGTTCCTTTTCTCTCCCCACTTGCAAGAGTTTTGTGCTGCATTTCCCATCTTGGACACCTTTTTTTTTCTCCACTCTGAGGCTGCTGTTTGCAGCCTCTGTTACAAAAAGCTGCAGGTAAAGCAGCTCAGGAGCCACCCTGGGGTGTTTAAAGGACTTAAGTGAACAAAGCAGCTCAGACCTTTGGGGAGAAGCCCTGGTTTCAGCCACCTCCAGTCTGACCTGGGAAATCTGAGTCAGATTGCTAATCCTGGATTTAGTCCTGTTTAGCAAAACAGACCCCACAGATTAATTGTTCAGCTGCCCCCAAACAGGGCAGGGTTTGTGCCCCAGTTAAATCTCCTGGCTGGTCAGACACGGGGATAAACAAGCAGAGATAAATGAAGTCTGGGCTGCAGATCCCCTAATTGGATTGCACTGGCTCCTTACACCCTCAGTTGTGGCCCAGACAAGGAGTAAATCCACTTGATGTCACAGCTGGGGAGGGTTCTGGGACTTCGGTGGGAATGGCACCACCAAAATGTCCAAATGTGAGCACTAAGCCTGTTGAAATGGAGCAGTGCTTGGTGCTGGAAGGTGATTAGCAGATTGCTCATCTGTTCTGTGCAGGAGAAGCTGAGAAAAGCTCCCTGCTCCATCTCAGTGACCTGGCAGAGCTCCTGTCCAGCTGTGCTTGGCTTAAATCCCTGCTTGGCCCAGTGGCTGCCATTAAACATTCTGTCCCAGTCTCAGGATTTGTGCATCCAGCTTTTCCATGCAGAAGAGCTGAGCTGGGCCTTGGGAGTCTGGGAAAAAATCCACAAATGGGGGCTGAGGCACCTTGTGAGTGCAGCCTGCTGTGGTTTGGGGTTACCTGCAGGGCTACAGAGCTTGTAGGGAAGGGTTTCCTGCTGGGCTTTTATTCAATCTGGCACTGAGATCTGCTGCAGCACCTGCCCAGAGCCTTGAAAAGAATTTTGGTGCAAGCCTTGGGCTGCTGGGTGAGTGTCACTGCTGTCACTCTCCTGTCACTGCTGTCACCCTGCTGTCACTGCTGTCACCCTGCTGTCACCCTGCTGCAGTGCTTCTGCTGGTAGCCAGAGCTGCAGCTTTGCTCCCTGCTCTGCTGCCTGGCACTTTTACCCTGCAGCTACAAAAAAAAAACCCAAAAAACCCGAAGCTGTCCTGGGTGGTGTGTGTCCCCTTTGCTGCAGTGATGAGCTCAGGATTCCCCGTGCTTGGCCACATCCCAGTGCCTGCTGTGAGGTTGGGAACTCGTCCTTCTCCAAGCAGCCACACTTGAGCAGCAGCACATTGGTTTTATTCACTTTTATTTCCTCCAGGCACTGGCACCCAGTGAACTTGCTGCCCTGGGAATGGCAGCTCCAGTGTTGTTATTCCTCCCTGGGCATTGCAGTGTTCTGGATCAAACAAAGCACCTATCAAACACCACATTTTCAATTTCTGCCTTTATTTTTTTTTTTTTCCCCCCTTTTGCTACAGGAGAATTTCCAGTCAGTCTATAACTGGCAGTACATCCACTGCCTGCACTTCTGGTGTCGAGTTCTCAGCACCATCCACCCCAGTGAGGTCCTGGAGCCCCTGATCTACCCCTTGACTCAGGTCATTATTGGCTGTATCAAGTGAGTAGAACCCTGAATTCTCTTTGCTCTGCTCTTTTGTGTTATTTTACAGTTCTGTGGTTTGGATTTAATCGTGAATGGTCTCAAAGCTGATTTAAATTCAGATTTTCCAGCCTGAGATGTGTGTGAGCAGCTGTTCAGGTGGTGACAGAGTTTTGGGGTGGGTTATTGTTTCCTCTTTGTGTAAGAAAAGTCTCAGTGTGAATAACCTGGGCAGATTATCCTTGTAACTGCAAGGAAAACGATCAGCCTTGCTTCAGAAAATCCTCCTCTGCAGCTCTGTAAGTACATTCAGAAGCTGCATTTTTGGTGCCTGTTTTTTGGGATTTGAAGAAGTGGGACACAGTTGTTATTTTCAGGATGTCTGCTGAGAATTCCCTTCCTCCCTCAGTCGACGTGGATGAAATGTTTGTGCTCTGAGGTGCTGTTAACAAGGAGCATTGAGGGAATTTGGGCATCTCTGGTGATCTCCCAAATCCTGTTAGCTCTGGTAACCAGATTCTCAGCTTTAAACCCCAGGTCTGGAAAAACTCCCCAGCGGTGATGAAGATAAGCAGATTTAAACGATCACATAAGAGGATGCAAACATCCCTCCTGCCACCCCCCTGCTCCTGGGGGTGCACCCAGGCAGCTCCTACCTGTCCCAGCAGATAAATCAGCGATCTGGGGCCCAGGAGAGGGGACTGGGCTGAGGCTCAGCAGGGTTTTAGCAGCTTGGCATGAGCCTGGCGAGGCTTTAGGGGTTTGGGAACCCCCACAGATGGGTTTGGGGTGACCTCGCTGTGCCCTTGCAGGACCTGATGGAGCTACGAGAAAAATGGAGAGAGGATTTCCCAAAGGATGGAGAACACAGGAATGGCTTCAAACTGAGAGAGGGAGGCTTCAGATGAAATGTCAGGAAAAAATTCCTCCCCCTAAGGGTGGTGAGGCCCTGGAATGGAATTCCCAGAGAAGCTGTGGCTGTCCCATCCCTGGAAGTGTCCAAGGCCACCTTGGACAGGGCTTGGAGCAGCCTGGGAGAGTGGAAGGAGTCCCTGCCCATGGCACTGCAGGAGCTTTAGGTCCCTTCCAACCCAAACCATTCCATGATTGTGTGATTCCAGCGCTGGGAAAACACAAACAGATCCCACCTGGAGCCTTTCCCCTGTCTGGGAGCTGTGGGACACGACGCTGTGTGACCTCTGCCATCCCTTCATTCTGCTGCTCTGGGATTTATCCCGAGGGATGGATGGCAGGAGAATTCCATTCCCCCAATCCCTGCTGTCCCCTGTGCCGGGAGGTGGCGCCTGGCCCCAGCACAAGGACAGTGTCCCCGTGTCTGTCCCCGTGTCTGTCTGTCCCCGGGACCTGCTCCCTCCTCCCTGAGCTGCTTTTCATCCCTGGGCTGACCCCTCTGATGGTTGTTTTTAGCAGCAGGAGCCCCTCTGGTGCTATCCCCTTTTTTTTCCCCCCATAAACTTTTCCAGGCTCGGGTTTGTGCCCTGCTCCCAGTCTGAGCTGTGAAAACGAAGCTGTTCCCTGCTCTGTGTGTGCTTTAATGAGGATTTTTTTGGTGCCTGTGGCAATTGCAGAGGAGCAGGGCCAGCCTGGGTGTCCCTGAGCTGAGGCTGAGATTTCTCTGTCCCCTCTGGCCACCAGAATGAAATCAAAGCAAGCCCTGGGGCTGTTCCCACCCCCACAGAGTGGGAGGAGGGCAGGAGCCATTCCCAGTGATGGGAGGGCACTGGGGGCTCTGCTGTGAGCTGGAAGGGGTCACTTGGGAGGGGCTGGAGCTGTCCCCAAGCAGAGTTTTTGTCACTCCCTGTCCCCCAGCCCCAGGATGTGAAGCACAGCCACCCACTCAGAAATGAATGGGTTTGGTTTACAGTAAATCCATACACTTAACAGCTTTATTCCTCAATTAATTCCTCAGGATGGCTTTCGTCATCTCCACAGGTGCCAGAGCAGGGGTGTGAAGCAGATTTATTTCTGCAGTGGCTCCAGTGATAATTATTTCACTATTTAGAAGGGGGATGCAGCTGATTTATGGGTGCCTGGTCAAACATTTTTATTTTGTAGGCTCTCCTGGATTGCTCAGCAAGTCCTCTGGGGAGGAGGGGGTTCATTCATCAGCTTGGGTCTGTCATCTGTGAGCTGGGGTTTGAAAACATAAAATTTTTAATGCTGGAGGCTTCAAGTGCAGGTCACTGAGTGGGACAGAAATGAGTTTTAGGGGTTGCTCTCCATTCTCTCCCTGCTCTTGAGGGAGCTGATTCTGCTCAGTCCCAGCCTGACAGGGAGTTGGCTCAACCTTTGTCTTAATTAATTAACTTAATTATTTATTAATTAATTACCTTATATAATTAATTACCTTAATTATTTGAAACATGGGTGAAATTCAGTCAGGGCTCTTCCCCCTCCTCCTGTGGGGATTTTATTTCCATCTGTGGGGTGGCTTCAGCCCAGGTTTGCTGTGCAGATTTCTTCAGCAGAGTCCTGTGTTCACTGCAGCTGCAGTTCCTCTGTAAATTTGGCCTCATGTCATGAATTTTTATTTGTTTTTGCTGCCCAGGCTGGTGCCAACATCTCGGTTTTACCCCCTGCGAATGCACTGCATCCGTGCCCTGACCCTGCTGTCCCAGAGCACCAACACCTTCATCCCTGTGCTGCCCTTCATCCTCGAGGTGGGTTGTGCCCTGCTGAACACCCTCACTGCACCCCCTCCAGCAGCTCCTGGGCTTCCCAGGAGCTCACTGCCTAAAATCCCTGCCAAACAGCACCGAGAGTTCCCAAGAAAATAGGATTCGACAAATGGGATTCAGGTTTTGTTGTGTGTGAGTCGTACCTGAGACCAGGTGGGTGCAGAAATGCATCCCCAGGGGAATCCAGAGCTTCAGCTGGCTTGAAGGAATTGATGCTGCTGCTGTGGTCATCTCTTGGTGAAGGCAGAGTTGTTCCTGACTGCAGGAAATGGAAAAAAAAAAAACAAAAAACAAACAAAAAAACCACCTCAAGAATTAAAAGAATTATTTAGGAAGATGTCTGTGAGGAATTGAGCTTGCCATGAGGCTGCTCACATGGAGCAGAAGGGACACACACACAGCTGGGTTAAGCCTGACTCAGCCAGGCTCACTCCTAATCGAGTTGTCCTGAAGGAAAGGCTTTTGTGGTTTGGGGTTGTTGTCAAGGTCCTTTGCAAACCACATCCTCAGCCTGGGGAATGTTTATAAACCTCCTGCTCCCTGGCCTGGCTGCCTTTGCCATTCCCCAGCTTCCTTCTCTTGGTCCTGTGTGTCTGAAACCCTGGCAGCCAGATTTTGGGATGGAGGCATCTCCCCTCTGGAGCCACTGTGCTCGGGGGGGGGAGGATTCTTTTTGCTTTTTAGTGCTGTGAGAGAGAAAACTCAAACCCTTCCCCTCTTTGCATTCTGACCCAAACTCAGCAGCCATTTATCTGTGGACATGAATCCCATCCTGCACCTTGCCCTGAACCAAAATCCATTTAAAGCTCCTCACCCAAAGCATCCTGAGCCTGAGGGCATGAATTGGGGCTGGAGAGGGCAGTGAAGGATGCCAGGACAGGATGTTCCCCATTTGATGGGAAATCTGTTCTGTTCCACCTGAGTCCAGGTGCAGTGAAGGAGCAGCTGTGACTTTGTGCCCCAGTTGTGGGCAGGTTTTGGAGTGCAGGGCCTGGATGTGGCTCCTGTGGAGCTGCTGGTGCAAGGAGTGACTGCAACTCTGCCTGTCCCTCCTGCAGCTCCTCCAGGAGACACAGATGCAGTGTCTGTGCATTCCCAGAGGAATTGCCCTGGGAAGTGGGAGCAGCTTTGAAGTCTGGCTGCGGGTCCCAGCTCCCTTCCCTCTTCCCCACGTGCTAACTGGGAGCTTGGGAGTGCCAAAAAAAAAAAAAAAAACCCTCTCAAAAAATCCCTTTCCTTCCTGCCAGCTCTGCCCTGGCCTCCCCTGTGTCTGCCGGTGGTTATCCCTCCAGCCACAGGGCTGCCTGGTGACGTCCTGTGGCCCTCTGCTCCCTCATTATCCCCTTCCCAAGGATTCCTAGACATCAGTCACGCTGTTTCCTCAGCCTGGCCGTCAGCCCTGAGCATGGGGAACCACACTTCCTCCCCTTCCCAGCTCCCTGCCACCTCCTGGGCCACTTCCAGAGCCTCTGGCTGCACTTCCCAGCCTGCCTGGAGGCGTGGGAGGATGCCAGGGAGCCCCAGTGCCTTTAATGTGTCTGACCTGGGGGATCAATAGCTCTGTTTGGGCCAGAGAAATAACTGTGCATAACGAGGTTTATGGCATCGATTCCCCAGGCAAGGGCTCTTTGTTTGCACGAGCCCCCCACGCTTGTCCCTCCATTCCAAACAACCCGGATTGCCAAATAAAACAGAAGGGATCAATAACAGACTCCTGCTCCTGTGGCCTGGGGGCACGGCTGTGACCCGAGCAGCCTCTCCCTCCTGCTCCCCTGTGCTTGTGGGGGGGGCTGCTGATGGATCTGCTGCTGCTGCTGCACAGAGCAGAGAGAAACGATTTCGTGCTCGGGAGGGAGATCTCAGAAATGTTTGGGCACGGGGAGGGAGGAGCTGCTGGGGTTGCTGCAGAGTGTGGGTGAGCAGGATGTGCTCCTCACCCCTCTGTGGGTGCCATCACGTGGGCACATCTCATCACTTGGTGGCTTTTTTTTTTTTTTTTTTTTAATTTAATTTAAATGGGATTGAAGCCTCCCTTGATTGCCACATGGGATCCAGATTCCTCTGGGAATTTGCCCATACCCCGTGGTGTGAGCAGCTCTCCCTGGGACAATTATTTCAGTGACAACAGTGAATTCGGTGTAAGCATCACTTTGTCTTGCTCTGAAACTCTTGTCACCTTCAGGGCCAGCTCCAAAACCCACTCTAGCTTGGAGGTAAAACCTCTGACCATGAGAAAGGTGAGGCTGAGGAACAAACCTCAGTTCCTTGTGCTCCCACAGCTCCAGGTGTGGTTGGTGTTTGCTCCCTCCCTGTCCCTGGCTGGGATATTTGCTGGGATATTTAGGAAATCTCCCAGCCCTGTCCCTGGCTGGGTTATTTAGGAAAGCTCTGGATCAGGAATTGGGGTTTCTGCTTTGTCTTTTTGGCTCTGCCACCACCTGCACGCTCTTGGCTGAGTTATTTGATGATTACTTTGTGCTGTGATCACCTTTACACTCGTTTTTCTTTTTTTTTTTTTTTCCTCTTTTTCTTTTCCAGGTTTTCCAACAAGTGGATTTCAACAAGAAGCCAGGACGGATGAGCTCCAAGCCCATCAACTTTGCTGTGATCCTGAAGCTCTCCAATGCCAACCTGCAGGAAAAGGCCTACAGGGTAAGTGGGACCTCAGCCTGCAGCAGTGCCTGGCTCCCCTGGGACAAGGAATGTGCTCTGTGTCCCTGTCCCCAAAGGCTGGAGATGCTTTTCCCAGTCTGGGAAACGCCAGGGATTGGGTGCTGTAGGAAATCTGTGGGGTTTAGGTCATACCCAGGCTCTTGGTTTGTGTTTCCCCCTGCTCAGGATGGACTCATTGACCAGCTCTATGACCTGATGCTGGAATATCTCCATGGCCAAGCCCACAGCATTGGCTTCCCAGAGCTGGTTCTCCCCACTGTCATCCAGGTAAGGGGGCAGACACTCGTGGTGGACGTGCACAGAGCAGGATAAAGTCGTGTAAGCTGCAGTGAGCTCAGGATGGTCCTCAAAACGAGGGGAGAGCCGTTTATCTCTGCTTAATTTGAATTTTTATTTGTGTTTTGGGGAGTTGGTGGGGAGGAGCAGAGGCATCACATCTGATTAGGCTGCAGGGAGGGGAAAGTGGCTCTGGAGTTTGCCTTCTGTTGGGAGCCAGAGTGGAGCAGAGGCTGCAGAGCTGCTCTGGGATGGGCTTGGGGTGGTGAAACTCAGCTGATTTTTGGGGATTCAGAGCTGTCCCAGTTCCTGTGGGGTCTTGGAGCAGAACCTGTGCTCTGAGCCCCAGTTTTAATTGTCCTCAGCCTCCCCGAGGTGCTCTCCACAAGATGGCAATCTTCCCTTCCCTTCCCCATCTTCCCAATCTTCCCCAACCTTCCCTTCCCCATCTTCCCAACCTTTCCTCCTCAGGCTCCCTCACCTGGAACTGCAGCCAGCAGAGATCCCAAACACAGCCAGGGACCAGCCTGGAATTCTGCAGAAATCCCAAACACAGCCAGGGACCAGCCTGGAATTCTGCAGAAATCCCAAACACAGACCAGGGACCAGCCTGGAATTCTGCAGAAATCCCAAACACAGACCAGGGACCAG
>NW_014650666.1:1179117-1199311 GCF_001447265.1 Sturnus vulgaris
GAGCAGGGCCAGGCCAGGGATCCTGGAACTGCCTGGGATGCACTGGGAATGGAGAAACTCAGCCCCACTGCTGGGTCCTGCCCCACTGCTGGGTCCTGCCCCACTGGAGCACTGGGATGCTGTGGAAGGAAGGTGGGAGTGGGAGCTGCTGCTGCCAGGGGGTTTGTGCTGAAGATTCCTGCACGTTTCAATTGCAGTGGCCATTCCCCAGTGTGAGGGTAACTGGGAATGGCAGGAGCTGGGATTTGGGGTTTAGAGCCTTTTTTTTCCCTGAGCTCTCATCAGCTCGCACATCACAGTCCTGGACCATCCTCATCCTCACTAAACCCAGCTCCTGAAATCACCTCCACACACAGAGACATCCCACAAACATCCACCATCCATCTCCTTCTACACAGACTCCTCTTCCTCCCTCTCACCACAATCAGAACCTGACCCTCCCAAGCACATCCCAAATTCCTGTCCCTGTCCCTGGGGAAGGCTCCCAGTGTCCCATCCCCATTACAAACATTCCTGTCCCTGTTCCCCTCTCCAGGCACAGCTGGCTGCTTTTCCAAAATCCTGTTCTACCTGAGCTCAGGCTCAGTCCTAACCCTGCCCCTAATCCCATCCTCTCCTGCTGAACTCCCTCCTCATTTCTCATCCCTTGGCTGGCAGCAATTCCATCAATCCACGAGGAAAAAGCCCAGGAAGGCTCTGCAGGAATCTGGGATGCAGCTCCAGGAGGAGCTGGGACGATGAGGATGAGGATGAGGATGGGAGGGCTCCCAAGAAATTGGGATTTTTCCAGCCAGGACACCCTGGGGCTGCAGGGATTTACCTGAGTGTACTCAGTGCAGCCAGACAAGTTGGACACGAAGCTGCAGACATCCTCCACTGTCCATTTGCTGATGTCTTCCAGCGCTGGGCTCTCCTCCCCATCCAGGAACAGACCTCCCATGGTGCCTGGATTGTTTGGAGGGGAAGGAGGGGAGGAGAAAGGAACATAAATCATTAAAATCCCACACGGACAACAACCAGCCTGCAATCTGAATATATTTTTTTTCTCTAGCCGCACATTCATCTTTAATGACCTGTCAATTAAAGCGCTGGGCAGGGTCAATTCACAGGCCTCTTCCTCCTGGAGGTCCCGGCCTGGGGGAGGGGGAAGGAATAATCCCAGCTAATGCATTTCATGTGTTTAATGTTCTTCAGCTGCAGGGGAAGCAGGGGAGGGGAGCAGAGCCTGCAGCAGTTTCTGCACTCGCACCACAAAACTCCAAAATTCTGCCTCGTGGGCTCCTGTCCAGCCCCGCTCCTGCAACGTGCTGGGAATGACAACGGGAACCTCTGGGGAGCTGCTGCTCCTTCCAAGGGTTCCTTTCCTTCTCCACCCTGCCCAGCCCCAGATGTTTGGGGCTGCCTCTGCCCTGGCTGGTGACAGGAGATGTTGTCCCTGCCAGCCCTGAGCGCTGTCAGACCCCAAAATCTGTGCCAGCCTTGGCACAGGGGGGTGACAGGGGCTGGGGACACAGAAATCTGTGCCAGCTCTGTCACAGAAGGGGTTGGGGACACAGAAATCTGTGCCAGCTCTGTCACAGAAGGGGTTGGGGACACAGAAATCCGTGCCAGCTCTGTCACACCAGGGTTTGGGCACACAAATCCGTGCCAGCTCTGTCGCATGGGGGGTGATGAGGGCTGGGAGCAGCAGAGCCTGACACAAACTCCAAGAAATCCCAGGGAGGAGAGGGAGAGGTGCAGGGAATGGAAATGGAGACAGGAACAGCTCAGGTAACTCAGAGCTGCTGTGGGGGGAAAAGGGAGGACCCAGAACAAACCAAATTCCACACAGCTCCTCTGGAGGGTGGGGGAAAGGCAATATTAACCCTTGGAACTCGCTGCTCTGGACCAGGAGAGCACAGGGACATTTACAGGGAGGAGAACATCCAGGATTCTCAGTCAGGGAATTTATGAGGGGTATGAGCTTCTCTGCTCAGGGCATGGAGAAAAATATTTCTCCCAGAAGCCTGTCATGACAAAATTATCTGTCCTGTGGGCTTGGGGCTTTTCCCTGGTGGATTTGATGGACAAAACCCTTGCTCCTGCCCAGAGCAGCTGGGACAGCACTTCCACATGGAATGGGCAAAGGAAAAATGGATAAAACAAAACCACGGTGGAGAGCACAGGCTGGGAGGCCCAGGAGCAGCCAATTCCCTGGGGAATAAGCCCAGGGCTGAGGGAGCAGGCAGGGAAAGGAGCAGAACACACAGCAGGGCCCCCCCAAAGCCTCCAGCACATCCAGGGAAGCAGGAAAAGCTCGGGATGTGCACAGGAAGTCATCGTGCCGAGGAGATGCTTTAAAGCAGCACAGCCTGCACAGGGAGCAGGGAGAGGCTCTGCAATCATTTCCACACATTTCCCTTCCCCATTTCCTGGTCCCCTCGCTGTCCCTGCAGCTGCAGCCTCTGAGTTTGGCTGCTCTCCCCCATCCCCAGAGCTCGCAGGGCTGGGATTGCTCCCGGACAGAGAACACCCACGGGAGCAGCTCCAGAGCTCGGGCTGGGCTGGGTTTGTGTCACAGCCACACAAACACAGCAGTGGCAGCCCCAGAGCTGGGATGTCTTGGCTGGAGCTCTCCAAAATCCACAGGAGGCTCTCAGGAGATTCGGGAAGGTTTGGAGCAGAGGAGCTCCAGTGTCCCTCCAGCCTGACCCGTCCTGGGGTTCTGCTGCCTCTGCCAGCCCTGCCCGTCCCCCTGGAGCAGGGACAGGGCTGCTCCTCTCTCCTCTCATCTTTGGGACCCTCCTTGCCAGCGCTTTGTTCCAGCCCAGACCCCTCAGGGCACTCCCCAGCCCTTTCCCAGGTCCAACCTTCAGTCAGGGTTGGTGCCCAGGTGTCCCCCCGGTCCCTCTGCTCCAAACTCCAGCCCTGCCAGCACTCAGCAACGATCCTGGCAAGGATTTCAAGGATTTCTGGAGCTGCTCAGGGTCCCTTCCCCACGGAGCATCCCGAGTTCTGAGCTCCCTGGAGCCCCTCCCGTGTGTGGCAGCCCGGACAATGAGAACAAATCGGTGCCAAGCGGCTGCAGGGGCCGCACCTTCCATCGCAATAATGACCTGTCAGCGGCTGCGAGCAGCCACAAAGGGCAGCAGCCATTCCCTGCCAGGCCGGCTCTGTCTGGCCCGTGATAAATGATGGTCCAGGGGCTGCAAATGGATTAGGGAGCGCTCCAGCAGCTGGGGCCCGGCTGAGAGGAATCCATCGTGCCAGGACAGGTGTCCCCAGCACAGCCCAGCCACCACCACCCATCTGTAATCCCTCCCTCCCTCCTCCTCCTCCTCCTCAGATCCAGCTGCTCCAGCAGGAGAAGCCAGAGGTTGGAGGGGCCGTGGCGAGCAGAGCTGCGGCCCTGGTGGCCAGGGAAGGAAGGATAGAGGCAGGGAAGGCAGAAGCGGCTCTGCAGCACGGGCACGGCACAGTCTGTGCTCCTGGCACCCAGGGGACAGCTCAGGTGCCAGCTGGGGACACAATGCCACCCCCTGGCAGCCAAACACCTCTGGGTTCCATCGGTTTTACTGCCAGCACCTTCCCCCTTCCCCATCCCCATCCCAGCCCCTTCCTCATCCCCATCCCAGCCCCTTCCTCATCCCCATCCCAGCCCCTTCCCCATTCCCCTGCACCCCTCCCGTCCCCCCCGGCAAGGGCTGGGTCAGGAGCAGCACAAGGCTGCCGTTAATTGCTCTCCAGACTACAATCAATAGAAGGATTTTAGCCTCCTGCACACTCCATCCTTCACCTTTTCCGAAGGACGGGGCTGCGGGAGGGCGGTGGGAGGAGGAGGAGGAGGAGGAGGAGGCTGCTGAAACCTTGAGGAGATGAGGTCATCGAGCCACAGCCCTGAAGGCAGCTCAGGGAATCGACCCAGCCTGGCATCGATAACTCGGGCAGGGACTGAGCAGCTCCTGCCCCCAAAAACAGCTCCAGCCCCCAAAACAGCAAAAAGAGGGTGCAGGAATTGTCTGGCACAGGGGAGAGGTGGGTGCAGCTCTGCCTGCCTGCCCTCGAGTGTTTTGTGTTCCCCCAGAGCCACAGAGGAGTTTTCAGTCCCTGCCTGCAGCCCTCGGATCGATACAACCTCAATATTTCAGCTGCTGAACTCCCACCTCAACCCCTGCTGCTGCATCCTACACCACTCCTCATCCTCCCAAGGTTTCCAGGTGGGAGGATTTGCTCTGGAGCAGCAGAGCAGGACCCAAACCCACAGGGAGAGCAGCCCCAGCACGGTGTGAAAGCAGCCAGGACCCAAAGAGCCCCGAGGGAAAAAAAGCTCCAGCCCTGGCACAGGCTGCACAAACCAGGAGAGGCGAGCAGGGAAACCCAGCCTGGAGCTGTGCCGGGGCCTCGAGATGTGCTGGTGATATAAATCCAAAGTGATAATAATAAATGGGCTATTACAGCGACTCACACACTGCTGGGGAAGGAGGGAGAGGGAGGGGAGGCAGCCCCAGCCCAGGCCTCCCTGCAGAGCCTCTCACAAGCCACAGCACCACGGAGCCGAGCCCAGCCCTCTCTTAATGGCCAGGAGGAAAAGGCTCCTGCGAGGAAGCCTCGCAGCCCGAGGCAGCAGGAATATTTATCATGCTGGCCACCTGCCTGTCACTGAAAAATCGCTTCCTCCTGCCTGGCTGGGAGGCAGCTCTAATGAGGGATGGGCAGCCGAGCTCACAGGCAGCTCCTCGTGTGGAGAACAGCACAGCACAGCCCCTCCTTCTCCCTCCTCGTGTGCCTGCTGCTAATTGCTCTGCCAGGTAATTAGCAGGGGCAGATTTGGGTTCTTGGCTGGGCTGGTGGGGCTCCCTGGCTTTGAGGCTCCATTTGTGCCATTGGTACCCCCTGCTCCTGCAGTGAGAAACGAGCTGGGGCAGTGCCTGTCCCATCTAACCCAGTTCTCCCAGTGAGAAATGACCAGTCCCATCTAACCCAGTTCTCCCAGTGAGAAATGACCAGTCCCATCCAGCCCAGTTCTCCCAGTGAGAAATGACCTGTCCCACCCAGCCCAGTTCTCCCAGTGAGAAATGACCTGTCCCACCCAGCCCAGTTCTCCCAGTGAGAAATGACCTGTCCCATCCAGCCCAGTTCTCCCAGTGAGAAAGGAGCTGGCAGTGCCTGTCCCATGCAGCCCAGCCCGTGCAGTGCCTGTGACACTGAGAATTGTCCCCCAGGCCAGGCACAGAGCCCAGGGGCATGTGGAACCAGGCTGGAAAAGCTCTCCAAGGTCACCGAGTCCAACCTTTGACCTTGTCCCCCAGCCCAGAGCACCACGGTGCCACATCCATCCTTCCTTGGGACACCTGCAGGGATGGTGGCACTGCCACCTCCCTGGGCAGCCCTCCCAGTGCCTTACGGCCTTTCCACGGGGAAACTCCTTTGGAAACAAGGAAGAGAAGCCGACAGAGCAACTACAAGCACAGTGTGCAACGAGTCCTCTTCCAGCACCTCCAAACCCATCCGTGCCCCAGCCCAGCACCCCCAGAGCCCCCCGGTGCTCACCTGCATGGAAGTAGGGGCTCATGGTGTAGGGGAAGCCGAAGGGCAGCGGCTGTGGCGCGGGCAGGGAGGCTGGGGGCAGATATTTCACCTCGGCCTTGCTGAGCAGGTGGCTGGGGGACTCGGCGCTCGAGGAGCTGCAGGGCACGCTGGGGGTCGCGGCCACCTCGCCCAGCTCCTTGGCCACCTCGCCCGCCTTGCCCGCGCCCTCCTTGCACTCCTTGAGCTCCGCTGCCTCTCCCTTCACCCCCTCGGCTTTGTCCTCGGCGTCGCTCTCCGAGTCCTTCATCTCCTCGTCGTTACAGTCCTGCCCTCCATCCCTGGCCCGCGCCTCCGCCGCCTCCCTGGCCTCTCCCTGCGGCTCCGCGCGGGGCTGCGAGGATTTGCGGCCACCTCCGGCCCTCCGTGGCTGCTCCTTGGGCGGGGTGGCGGCGCCGGGGCCACCGGCGGGGGTGAGGGACAGCAGCGGGGCGTTGTTGTGTCGCAGCACCAGCATGGCGTTGCGGCGGGACAGCTCGTCGCGCAGCGCGTGGCCCTCGGGGACATCGTGGACGCTGCGCAGAGCGGGGTGGTCCGGGGGCAGCCCCGGGTGCAGGCTCAGAGGGTCCCCAGCAGCCAGAAGCCGCTGCCGGTGCAGGTTCTCCAGCTCCTTCTGGCGGATCAGCTCGGCCGACATCTCCAGCCTGTAACGGAGGGTGGGTTTGTTGGTTTTTTTTTTGGGGAGGGGGGGATTCGGGAGACAGAGAATTGAAAGGTAAGAAATAGTTCATCAGGAATGGCTGGCGTTTTTGCTACCTGTGCTAAGTGATAAATCCAAAAGCCTAAGCCAACAAGAACTCATCTCAAGGTCTAAGACGTGCCCAAAGAAACTCGTGCTCAAGAGACGAAGTTGAAAAGTTCAAGTGCGATGAAGAGGTTGGAAGCCTTCATCAGAGACCCCCAAGGACCCCTGAACTGGGGAAACGCAAACACAAAAGGACTTTTGGCTCATTTGAATACGGAACGAAGGTAAGCAAAACTAGGCGGGGTTGGTACATGAATATGTATGAGGAGTATTGTGCAATCCTAAACTTTTAGGGAATAAACAGAGCAGTGGTTTGAAGTTTCGATGTGCATACTTTGGGAAGAATTATCCCCGTGCCCCTCAGCGCTAAATAAATGCATTCTGCTTTATAACTCTTATTTCTCATGAGTTATAGAGTCTTTTCCACGTGTCACTTGGGAGAGGGGGTTTTGGTGCGGGGTCTGGAGGGTCGTGCTCCACACCTGCACAACCTTCCTGCAGCTCTCACTCAGACAGAGCTGCCCCCACAACAAACCTCAATCCTTTCCTGCGTTACCAAAGACCAACTCCTCTTACTCTGGTGGCATTTGGTGCTCGATTATTTTGTGAAGCTTTTTGGAGTGAAGTTGCCCAGTGCCATAACAGAGCAGCACCCTGGGTTTGCAGGCCTCAGCTTGTCCCCCCTGGGCTCCAAAAAATGTGTGAATGAGCTGCCAGCAGCCGTGCTGAGCACCAAGACCAGATCCTGCCTGCTTTGGGATGTGTGAATGCTTTGACCTTCATGTTTTAGGGCCTGATTTCTCACAGAGCTCTGCATCTCCCAGCTTGTGTCCTGCTGAGCTGACCCCAAATCTGAGCAGGAGATCAGGTCTGGAGATTTCTCCATGTGCTGTGCTGTGTGTTTGTGTGGCTGGAGAGAACAGGCACAGCCCAAAATATCTAGGAGAGAGGAACTCATCCTACTCCTTCCTGGGCCGTGCCCCACACCTGCACAGCCTTTCCACAGCCCTCACTCAGACACGGCTGTGCTGCTGTTAATTAAGGATTAACCCTTGGAACGCTGTAATAAAACACAGCAGCACTGTCTCCTCTCTAGGCAGGAAAGGGACACTTTAACACTGCCTTCCCTAAGGACACTCACTCTCCAAACCAAGAACAGAACGCTGCTCACTGCTCAGAGCAACACCTCTTGTACAGATGTTTTCATTATCAACAACAGAACTCTCAAAATACACACTCTAAACTCCAGCAGGTGCCTTTGTTTGTTCCTGGAGAAGCCCAGTCCCCAGGCCAGCCCTTGGGAAAGCACAGGCTTTACCAAAGCTTCCTCAGTTCACCCCACACCAGCTCAAACCCAGCCCTTCCCTTTTCACTCTTACCTGGCCAGGTTCTGTTTCCGTAGCATCTCCTGCTGCCGTGCAAACATCTCTGCCTGTGCTGGCTGCAGGAACCCGTAACCTGGGGCAGGGACAACACTGGGGGTTACTCATCTCCCCACTGCCCCAGGGCCAGCTCCCCAGGGGGAAAAAGGGCACCTGGGCACTCCTGGGTGCTCCAGACCCAGCTACCCCTCAGTGCCACAGGGCCGGGAGACACAGCTGGGGATGAACAGGGAGAGCAGCCAAGGAGGAATCTGCTCCCATCGCTGCAGAAGCAGGGTGGGGGTGGCACAGCAGTCGTGGGGAGACACAGAAAAGGTGTGTGGGCTGCTGGGCACATTGCCACAGGCTGCACCTCTGCCCTGCCCTGGCTGCCCAGGAGCGTCACCTGAGCACTCACCTGGTGTCTGGCACAGAGCTGAAGGCACCCCGAGGAAGGGAGGTCTCAAGTGGGGCCCCAGGGCGATGTGAGGAGCGTTCTGGGGGGACAGCAGAGGTGGTGGGTGGGAGATCTCCCTGCAGGAATCAGAAAATAAAGCCTTGTTGAAAACCTGGAGGCTCCAAGGGGCCCTGGCTCAGGAAGAACATCTTGGCTGCAGATGAGCTGCATCCTGCCCCAGAGGCTGCTCTCTGCCTCTTCACCCTCATGCAGAGCTTCTAAAATGGAGAGAAAAATGAAAAGCAGCAGGACCAGAAGGGGAACAAAGCAGCCAGGACTCCACAGGTCCCACACGTTTCCCACCTTTGTTTCTGTGGCCTTTCAGCCAGGCTGTCCAAGGGGATTTGCCCTGCCCAGGTTAAAGGGGAGGGCTGAAGATGCTCCATCCACCCCTCTCTTACCACATTTGGGTTTCTGCCTCGACTGCCTCACACCTGAGAAGGAATTCAGTGTTTGGAGGAGCTGCAGAGTGGGTTTGGGAACACCTGAAAGCATCACTGGCTTGCCTTGTGAAAAAAAAACCCTGTCCTAGCTGGGCTAAGGGATGATCTTTAATTCTGGAGAGGAAAGCTGGAAGTGAGGCAGAGGAAAACACAGCCAGGAGAGGGATGTGAGCTGGAAGGGCAATGGGATCAGCGGGAAGGAATCCTGCTGGAGAAGGGGTGGGTGAAGCCAGGAAGAATGAATAGAGCAGATGCCAGGGCCTGGGGGAACTGAGAGAGGCAGGACTGGGTGGTGGGGAGGGGACAACGTCTGGAAAAGAGGCAGGGAGCACTTGCAGCAGGAGGGAAGGCAGGGGGGGGGAAAAAAAAAGAAAAGCAGGAAGGGAATAAGAGCCAAGGTCTCTTCCATTAGTCAAATCTGCCCTGGGAGCCTGCAAGCAAATCTGCTTTCCGGCTGCACGTCTCTTAATTCCTTTTGATGGCCACTTACAACATTATTACCTTCAGCAGGGCATCCAGAGGCACAGCCAAGTGCGGGGCCGTTTATTTTCATTTTACAGTATCTCCCTGGAAAAATCTGCTCTGGGAGAGGCTGCAGGGCAAGGGAGAGGGAGGCAGAAGGTGCCTGTGAGTTTGCAACAAGCACAGCACGTGCAGAGGCATTGCAGTGGTGGGGGAATAAAAACGGGAGCATCCCAGCCATGCATGGATCTGCTCATGGAAATGGATCTGTTCATGGAAATGGAGCTCCTGGAAATGGATCTGTTCATGGAAATGGATCTGCTCAGGGAAATGGAGCTCCTGGAAATGGATCTGTTCATGGAAATGGATCTGCTCAGGGAAATGGAGCTCCTGGAAGTGGATCTGTTCATGGAAATGGATCAGCTCAGGGAAATGGATCTGTTCCTGGCCATGGATTTGCTCATGGATCTGCTCCTGGGCATAATCAGCTCCTGGATCACCTCAAGGAAAGCCAGACAAGAACTCCTGGGCATGAAGTGGGCAAGGACAGCCCTTCCCAGCACAGCTTTATCCCCGTTCTGTGCAACCACTCCAAAACACCGACCCGGCTGCTCTTCCCCTCCCCAAAATTCCTCCTCTCCCGGTGCCGTGCCCATCTGCCCGTGCCCGCCTCCCCTTCCCCGGCTGTCTGCGGTGCCCGTGGCCGCCTCCCGGCTCTCCTTCCCCTCCTCCCCGGCTGCCCTGGCTCTCCTCTAACCTAATTGCGGTGTCTGGAGGCGCCGGGGATCGATGGGGGCTCTTGCAATGTTAATGCCGCCCGTGCGCCGCTGGCAGCTCCAATTAATCTCAGGTAACGCCGCGCTCGACCTTCGGCTCGGAGCCGGGGCAGCAGCCAAGCGATGCTGATGTAATTACAGCGTCAAGTGTGTAATCACCTGCCCTAATCCCCGAGGGCTCGCAATTAGCCGGGCCCGGGGGCTGCCAAGCGCTGCTGCCACCCGGGCCAGCCCCGCGGATGAATAACGCGCAATTAAAGCGGCGTGACGGGGGCTCCGAGGTGTCCGCTCGATCGTAATTAGCCGTAATCACGGCGAGACGAGCCCGGCAGACGTGCTGCTCGCTTTAACGAGGAGCGATTTAGGAAATCGAGGCGGTGCTTTAAGCGCGGGGAAGGGGATTCGGCAGGTGTCCGCGAAGGATGAATCGGGGAAACCTCATCAATACGAGTGCCCAGCAAAAGACTTGGAGAATATGGAAAATAGAAGCGAAATAGAAATGAGAGCAATTTTTGACTGTGTGGCCGAAAGCAACTGAATGCCTGAAGGCCCCTTTGTTTAGATAATGTTAAATGCTGCAAATACCAAAAAACAAACAGACATCCTCCCTAGGCATGGCAGGAAGGGTCCCAGATAAAATTTAGAGATTAGAAAAGCAGTAAAACATGGTCATATAGTGATTCCTAGAGTTTGCATGCAAATGTTAGAGAATTTGTATCTTGTATTAGATCGGTTAGTGGAAATTAGAATATTCAACATAGAAGATTTATTGTATTGTAAAGGGGAAAATCGCTCTCTTATGCTCTTGCTCTCTTCGTTCTTACTTTCTTCTTTTACTCTCGCTCTCTCCCTCTCTCTGCCCTGCTCTGAGCTGTGGCTGCAGCTCCCAGCAGGGCCTGATATAAACCCACACCCTAGGAAATAAACTGCAAAACTTTAAAACAAGAATAAAGAGAGCGCCTGAGTTTGTCCCGACCGTCCCAAAGCAGAGATTCCTACAGGCAGGAGCACCGGGAGAGCCCAAAAATAAAGGAGAGCCTTGATGGATGCCAGGGAGCCGAGTGTGGGATGGGCACCGGGGCTGGAAATGAAAGCTTCAGCCCAGGTTTGTTTTTGTGCTTTCATGTTGTGCTACGGGGCATGACTTTGATCCCCGAGGAATTCACATCTGCTCCAGACTCTGCAGCTCATCCCCTCAGAGCTTCCCTGCCTTCCCGAGCCTGCTCTGGGTGCCTGCCTGGGCAAAGGGACAAAACCATCACTCCTGGGCCCCATCCCACGAGCACAGCAGCCACGGGAGGTGGCTGGAAGAGGGGCTGGACAGTCCCACACCCTCCAACAAACCCTGGGGATGGATGAGCCCCCCAGGGTTTATAAACCCAGGGACACGCTCTGGCACACGCTGTCACCACGCCTGCCTGGCACAGCAGGGACACACAGACCCCCGGGGCTCCCCCAAACACCCACACGGGGCTGCTGGTGGGGACAGGAGCAGCCCAAGGTCCCTCAGCTGGCACTGTCACACCCCTGGGGTCACAGCAGGCACGCCAGATGGCCAAAACAACCCCCCAAAAAAAGGCTGCAGGTGGCAGAACACAGGGGGGTCAGTGCCACCGGGCAGGCAGGGATGCTCAGGAGTATTTGGGCAAGAGGGGATTTTCCTCCCTGATGCTGCTCCAGAGCCTTGGGGAGCCCCCACGAGGGACAGACCCTCTGTGCCACCCCACAGAGCCAACCTGCCGGGCACAGAACGTGCTGGGGAGCTCGCCCTGCTCCCTGCCAGCCCATCCAGCCCATCCTTGGCACGGGGAGCTGGCACGGGAGAGAGGCAGCAGCACCAGGTCGTGCCCTGGCACGGGGCTGGGCAGCCCTCCCAGACTTCCCAGCCAGGGGAAAGAATTGGGAATCCCAATTGGGAAAAGAATTGGCAACCCCAGAGTAAAAAAAAAAACAAAAAAACAAAAAAACAAACAAACCCCGACTTTAACAAAGGCTGCTGTGCTTGCAGACAGGTGAGCACCCAACGCTGATCCCTGCATCCTCTCCCAGGCTCCTGCCAGCCTCGAATCCCCCATTAAATTCCGAATTCCTCCCTCCTCTTCCTCCAGGGCTCAGAGTCAGAATTACAGCGCCCTGCTCTGAGGAGGTGAATTTAGCCCCTGGCAATTACATCTGATAAAGCCTTGTCCTTACCTTGCAGAGAGCAATTCTGTGTTGCTGCACATTTCCTCCCCCTGCCCCTTTTTTTTTTTTCCTTTTTCCCCCCCCTAAAAATGCCAGCTGGAGGCTTGTGAGCCAGGGTATTAGGGGATTTGCACTGCACGCTGCTAAATTTGATATGTCCTTTAACAGGAGACAAATGGTTCACAAGGCTTAAAAAGTATCGACTTTTCTTTAACAATAAGCACTAATGGCCTTCAAATAATCAATATTTAAAGTCATTATGGGGTTACACATTATACTGTTAAAACCAAGCCTTTCACTTTAACCCCATCGTACCCTCCCAAGGCCAGAGCAGAGCTCCCCCCTGGCTCAGCCCAGGCTCTGGGGGAAGGCCGGGAGCACAGGCTGTGACTGGAGATGTGAGAGGGTCAGGAAATGCAGATTGAAACCGGCAAGGCATGGAAATAAATTTAGAACGGATGGAAGAAGAGGGAGAAGGGGAGCGGGGGGAGGAGGAAGGAATGCATGAAAGCTCTGCTCTCTCCTGCTCTGCATTTGATAGGAAGAGACACTTTAAACCCGAGGTAACAGGCAGGAGGCACAGAGCTCTGCCATCCCCAGACACTGCCAGCAAGGGAGAATAAATAAAATCAAAGGCCTCGCTGAAAATGCTGTGTGGGATTTGCAGGCAGGAAAAGAACAGGGCACTGCCCTCGCAAGGCAGCAGAGAGGGAGGGGCTGGCTGGTGCTGCCCCCTCCCCGAAATCCAAACTGGTTCCATCAGGTCAGGCTCTCTGGCCTTTGCTCTGCACAACATTCAGCCAGATGGGAACCAGGGAGGGATCCTGGCAGGGCAAAAAAAAATCAGAAAATCCGAGCTTTCAGAGAGGAGAGGGGGACACAGGGCTGGGGTGGGTAAGAGCAGGAGAGACATGAGCCCAGGGAGGGCAGGAGGTGTGCCCAAAAAGGGCAGGAGCTGTGCCCAGGGATGGAAGGAGCTGTGCCCAAGGAGCCAGCAGGGAAAAGGAAAACCTCCCCAAAGCAGGGAGGAGGAACGAGGCGGTGGAAGAACAAACCGTAGCAACAGCAGATGGGAAGGAGGGAATCCAAAAATCCAGGATGGGTATTTTGGGCACAGCTCTGCTCAGAGGAAGCCTCTGGCTGGTGCCTGGTGTCTGTCAGCTCCTGCAGGGGAGGGAGCAGTGGGTGCCTCTCTCAGGCTCCCACCCCCAGCTCACTCCTGCCAAGGGGCTGGGCTCCCCAGGACCTGGCATGGGGTGTGCTGGCACCTCAGGCTGGCACCAGCCCGTGTTCCTTGGCACTCCTGCTGCCTCCCCTGGGTGCTGGGGATGAGCTGTGCCCTGTTCAGGGTGCTGGGGATGAGCTGTGCCCTGTTCAGGGTGCTGGGGATGAGCTGTGCCCCTGTTCTGTGCCCCTGTTCAGGGTGCTGGGGATGAGCTGTGCCCCTGTTCTGTGCCCTGTTCAGGGTGCTGGGATGAGCTGTGCTCCCTCTGCCCCTGTTCAGGCTGCACAGAGCCCCTGAGTGCTCGTACCTCACCTGTCTCAACACCTGTCCCAGCTCTGCCTCCTCCAGACCCCACACCTCACACTGCAAGCACAAAAACCAAGCCCAAACTCCCAGCACAGAACTGATGCATCAATCCCAGCCAAGGATCAATCCCAGCCAAGGAGCTTCACCCCTCTGAGCTCCCCCAGCCCTGCCCCAGCCCCTCTCCAGCCCCTCCTGAGTGAAAGGTTTTCCTCAAGAGGAAATCTTCCCCAGGCTCCACGCAGAGAGAAGCAGGGATGAGCACCTCGGGGGAAGAACACACCAGGCTGAAAGACCCCAGGAGAACACAGCCAACAAATGCTGGAGACAGCAGGCAAGGAGCAGGATCCAAGCAGCTCTGCAGGGTACAGCCACCTGCCAGCTCTGCAGGAGAGGCAGCAGTTTGGGGATGGGAAGAGCTCCAGGCTGGAGTGGTTACAGTGGCACCTTTTCAGTTGTCTCCTCTCCCGTTCCAAGTCTTTTTATAACACTGAACCCTCTTCCCAAACAGAGCACCCTGGCACTCCTGCATCCCAGCTGAATCCATCTCCAAAGGAGCCAGGAAACCAAAACCATGGAACCCAATGAATTCTCCAGGCTGTGGATTGAGTTTGCTTTTGGCAAGATGCCTCAGTTTCCCTGACTCCTTCCAAGAGATGCAGCAGGGAGCAGAGATGGAGGGACCAGGACCTCGGCCCAAAAAAATCCCTATCTGTGTGTTTGTGTGTCTCATCCCCCACAAAGCCAAACCTCCCGGCCTGTTTCTGACCACCAAAGATATTAATTAATAATTCATTAATTAATGACAAATGAGCACACCCACCTTTCCCAAGTGTCCCCCAGCTCAGCCCCTTCGCACCTGGGAGCTGGAGAATTTCAGGCACAGCTCCCATTGCCAGGCACCTTCTCTGCATTGCTGCCTTTGCACAAACACCAGCACTGCCCTGACAAATAAAATTGGGTCACCACTGGGGGTTCTCCCCTCTTGCTTTGCCAGAAGGGCTTGAAGTCACTGATTATTCCTGCTCACAAAGCTCCGAGCCGACCTGAGCTGCACAGAGGAAGCTGAAATGGAATTTGAACAGCGGGCCAAGCACTTCTCACCCCCCTGCTCCTGGGAAAGGAGACACCAGAAATTCACCTGCGTGTTCCTGGGGATGTGGGGCAGATCCCTCCACTGCCTCCTCCCCTGCCAGTGCCCAGCTGGACCTTTGGGAATTTCTGTTCCTCCAGGATAAAGGTGCACGAGGCTGCTCTGATTTACCCCAAGCACAAAGCCAAGGCTAACAGGGAATGCAAGGGAGGAATTACCACCCACAAAACTTCACTGCTCTGCAACACACGGCCACAGCTCCTCCTGGCATCCCCAAAAACACCTGGAGGAACAGCTGGCACAGCTCCAGCCAAGTCACTTCTGACAGGGAGCAGAGGGACTCACGCTGACCCTCAGGGGTGCTCAGGGGGCTGCAGACCTCTGGGGAGAAATAACAGCCCTGTGAGCTGATCCCAGAACTGGTTTGGGTTGGACAGGACTTTAAAGATCAGCTCATTCCAACAACACACCCCGATTCTGCTGCTCTTGCAGCTGAACCTCCAAACACAACCTCCTCAAAACGAGAGCCACTGTCCCCTCCAGCACGGGAAACTCAGACACTCACACACCCCACAGGTGTGGGGGCTCCTCACACCTGTGCCAAGGTCCCACAGGGATTTCTCTCAGCATCACGGACAGTTTGTGTCCCTGTGTGCTCCTCCCTCACCAGGATTCCCCTCTCCTGCCAATCCAATGATTTGTGGGGCTCTATGGAGAACTGACCCAGTTCCCCAAAGGAGTTTCCAGGAGGAAAAGCAGTGGTTTGATCCAAGAGCCACCTCTTGGCCTTCAGCCCCTGTCCAGCATCTTCCCTCTCCTCTTCCCAAACCATGGAACATTTCCTGGGCTAGCCCAGCTCCGTGGCCCCAGCACAGTGACAAACGAACACGGATCCGGGGCTGATCTGGATCTGCCCGTTCTCAGCCTGCCCCTCCTGGCAGCAGCACCTCCCCATGAGCAGCTCCTCCCTTCCGTGGATGCTTTTCCAGCAGCCCTGGGGCCGGCCTGGCTCCTCTCCAGCCCACACAGAGCTGGGGAACCGCTCCTGAGGCTCCTCCATCCCTGAATTCCTCCCAGGTCTGCTCAGGGCCGGGATTTATGGGCTGGGTTAGCCAAAGTACACGCTGTGGGAGAGAGGCTTGCAGGGCTGCCCGGCCCCTCCACAGTGCACCGGGAGAGCAGGAAAACCAGACGGGATCTCAAGGCTCTAAATGGGGGAAAAACTCTGGACTCAGCACATCCACACCCACTACAGAGCTGCTCTGCCCCCAGCCTGAAAAAGCCAAGGGAAGTGTAAATACCAGAGCTTTCCACTGCTCATCCAAAGGCTTTGCATCCCCCTCCTGTCCCCTCCATCCCTGTCAGCAACGCACACAGCTTTAATTTAATTTCCCTCTGAAGTTCTTGATTGCAGAGGGAATGGCTCGTGGCACAGAGCAAGATAAATGAGCTCGAATTTCCTGGGGGTGGGGGGATATCAGTTTTCCAGCACTCCTAGCAGTGGGAGAGGCAAGCTCTGGCTCTTTTCCTTAACAAAGAAAACTTCTTCTCTTTCTGCTCCATCTCAGAGCGTTTCTTCTCTCTCGTTATCTGGGGATGCCACGGAATGCGAACCGAAGCACCTTAGCCTGCTCTGTGCCCAAGAACAGGTGAGAGGGGCATCTCTAACACAGGATTTGGGATCGTTCCAGCCTGGCAGTCGCTCCCCTGGATGTGGAAGCAGATCAGCACAGGCACAGGTTCCCCCCCTTTCCATAGAGACACCCCAGGGTGCGGCAGGAGCATCCCCAGCACCTGCACAGCCCCCAGAGGAGACGATCACACCTTGGCCAGGTAAATCAGCTCTGCCCAGCCGCGGGCACGGCTGCCCTCTCCCATGGAATTTACACAAACCTAAAGGTTGGAAAAGCTCTCTAAAATCACAGAGTGCACCGAGTGCCGTGGTCACCACCAAACCACGGTCCCCGGCGCCACATCCGCGCACTTTTCCAACACTTCCACGGGACGGTGACTCCCCCAGCGCCCTGAGCAGCCCACCCCAGCACCGAGCCAGCCTCTCCCCGCTCCCACGCCCCCAGCCCGGCCCCCAGGGTGCGGTACCTGTCGGGGAAGTGGCTGTCCCTGTGCTGGGGCAGGCCCTGCTTCCTGCGCTGGCTGGATGAGTTGCTGGCCGAGGGGATGTGCGCTTCCATCGCGCCCGGGGTCCGCGCCGCCGCCGCCGCCGCCGCCACCTCCTGCCGTGCCCGGAGCAGATCTGGGGACAGCGGAGGGCACGGAGCCATCAGCGATGGAGGAGCCGCTGCTGCCCCGCACCGACCACGCCACCCCTCAGAGCTGGACGGACAGACAGACACACAGATACACCCGGACAGACACACGGACAGACAAACAGATACACCCGGACACGCAGACAGAGCCGGACACCCGGACAGACACACAGATACACGCGGACAGATAGACAGATACACCCGGACAGACAAGACAGACCCCTGAACAGACAGACAGACACACCGGGACAGACACACCGGGACACACACACAGAGGCACCGCCGCTCCGGGGCCGCTCGCAGCTCCCCGCGGGCGACAAGCGCTGCCCCGGGGCTGCTCCCGGCCGTGCCCGCAGCCCCCGGGCGACAGCGGCTCCTTTGTCCCCCCCTCCCCCGGCCACCCCCGCGGCCACCCCGCGGCCAGGGGCGGCTCTCGGGCGCCGGGGCGGCGGCGGAGCCCGGCGGGGAGCGGCGGCCCCGGCGCTCACCCGGCCCGAGCGGCTCCGGGCGCGATCCGCCCCCGCCGCCCTGGGAGTTTGGCAGCGGAGGAAATTGTGCAACTACGGCAGGGGGGTGGATTTGCTGTTTAATTGCCTTCCTGCCGGAGGGAGGGAGGGAAGGAGGGGAGGGAAGGAGCGGGGAAAAAGGGAGGGAAAGGATGGAAGGAGGGAAGGATGGATGGATGGATGGATGGATGGATGGATGGATGGATGGATGGATGGATGGATGGATGGATGGATGGATGGATGGATGGATGGATGGATGGATGGATGGATGGATACGAGGGGAGCAGGAGGACAGGGAGGCATTCCCCAAACTCCCTCTCCCGGTCGGTGCCGAGCGGAGCTGCGCTGGCACCTGCCCCGCTCTGGCCGTGTCCCCTCCGCCCCCGCCGGGGCTATCGGGGCTCGGCAGGGCCGGACCTGCCTGGCACAGCAAGGACAGGGTCCCGGAGCAGCTGAGGATGGGGACAGGAGGGGACCCTGCTCCCAGCCCCCAGCACAGCCTGGACACTGCTGAGGGTCAGAGGGAAACGCTCCCCTCGATCAGCCTGCACCGCCCTGGCACCGCGGCACAACCTGGCACCTGTGACAGCCACCTGTGTCACCTGTGCAGTGTCACCTGTGCAGCTGCACAGCCCCTTCAGGGCTCAGTGCAACCAGGCTGCCCTCACAGAGCCTGGGATGCCCAGGTAAGGCCGGGAGCACCTCAAGCCAAGGAGCCCCGAGGAGGGGACAGGTGATGCAGCTACAGCCCAGGTGCCACTGCCATGGCCTCAGGGAGCAACAGGTGACATGGACACCTGTGCCAGGCAGGCTGGGGCTTCCCCAGGGGCTGCTCTCTCCCAGTTTAGCATCTGGAGTGTCTCAGTCCCGGTAAAGGTGTGAAATCCCCCTGCACACAGCTCACATCTCACCCCAGAGCCTCTGCTGCCCTGCACAGGAAACATCCCCGCAGAGGAAACCTCCCTGACAGCATCACCCGGCCAAAGGAAACCCAAACACAGCTGGGGAGAGCAGCAGGGGCAGATTCACCTCCCTGAGCACACCCTGGGCAGCATCACCTCCAACACCGACCCTGCAGAGCCCTCACAGCCAGCGGCACATCCAGCTCTTCCCACAGCGCTGCAGGAGCATCCCTGCTAATGCCACACACTTCCCATCTCCGTGCATTCCTTTTCCCCCTCACTTCTGGAAATCCCAGCCACCCCTCCTGGCACCAAGATGTGCCCAGCCCAGCCTGAGCTCCATCAGTCATCAAATATTTTGGGGATGCTCAGGGCTGGAGCCCTGTGCCGGGGTGAGAACATTCCCACAGCTGCTATTCCTGCAGGAATATTCCTGCTATTCCTGGGGACAGCAGCGCCCGAATTTCTGGCCACGTTCCTGCCCCTGTCCCCCAGCCCAGGGGACAAACACTAAAAACGACAATTCCGAACTGCACAAGCACGTCGGGAACAGCCAAACACCATCAGATCACAGAAAAAAAAAAAAAAGCCTGGAGAATTCTCCGAGCCAGGGAGACCGTGCAAACCTTGCAATGTTTATAAATTAATTATCTTGAAAAACCCAGGTCACTCCTGATTGCCACGGCGGCTGTAATTTAGAAGGCTGGCGTGCAGCCAGCTCCAGGAGCCGCATCGATCCTGAGTGACCGCAACAACCCCCGCACACACCCCTGCCCCTCCTCCCCTCCCCTGCCCCCTCCCCGCTGCCCAGACCCCCCCCAGGATCTGTTATTTACAATCCCGCACTCTGACAGTTGGGAAATCACATTGATTGACAGCGGGACGCTGGCGGATGGAGGTTCCAGGCACGGAGACAGACTGAATTCAGAATGTGGGATGAATGCCACTGGGAGAACGGGGGCGGAGGAGAGAGAGAGGGGAAAGGGGGGGGGACGGGGGGGGGGCTAAAAAGCAATTAAAAAAAAAAAAAGATTTCTAAATTATTAACATTTTTTAAATTATTAATGTTATTGGTGCCTCCATGTGAGCCCGCAGATAAACTGCGCTTTGTACCGGCACTAATAATTTATAGCCCAAGCAGAGCCCCGTGGTGTGGAGACAATCCAAAAATACACCAAGTTTTGTCTTGTCACTGTTCCCTGAGCGAGTCTGGCTGTGCAGGCTCCTCGTCCCCCCCGCCCACCCCAAAACTCCAGCGTGACCCCCCCCAATAAATGCTGATGAGACAATTAAATAATCATCACCACAAAACCACGCCAGGCTCTCAAGGTAATGAGTTCTTCTCGTTATCTGGGGGCAATGGGGTGACCCCAGCACACCCTGGTGGGGTGGACACGTCCCTGTGCCCAGCAGCCACCCAGGGCCAGCCCTGGCACATCCCCACACTCTGTGCCCAAGCCCTGCCAGGCACGGCTGAACATTCAGCACATCCCAGTGCCACCCTTTTGTCCCTCCCTGTGGCACCCGGCCGTGCCCCTCTGAGCTTGCAGGGGCTCTGCAATGCCTGGCACAGCCCAGCACCAGCTCCCCACGGGGGTCCGGGGCAGGTTTGTGCTGATAAGCAAATCCTTCCTCCACAGCAATCGCCTTCCTGCCCCCAGAGAAGCCAATCAAATCAAACAGAGTGGAAAAGAAGACAGCCTCTTCATTAACCTAACAAGGAGCCCTGGGGATTTACACTCCAGACCAGAGATTCTCCTGCAGCTCTGGCTCTGCTGAGGCTGCTGGGGCTCAGCCAGGCAGGGTCGTGCCAGCCCTGCACACCTCGGGCACAGGGACAGAGCCTGGCACGGCTCTGCCCTTCAGCAGCGTCACCTCTGCCACGTCCCTGCCTGGCCTGAGTTA
>NW_014650666.1:1209949-1229116 GCF_001447265.1 Sturnus vulgaris
TTAGATTCTTAACAGATTTTTATGACTTTTAGACAAGAGATCCAGCCTCAGTTTCCCTTTTCCAGCCTGTCCCTGGAGGGAATTTCCTCATTCCTGCCTCAGTTTCCCTTTTCCAGCCTGTCCATGGAGGGAATTTCCTCATTCCTGCCTCAGTTTCCCTTTTCCAGCCTGTCCCTGGAGGGAATTTCCTCACTCCTGCCTCAGTTTCCCCCTCCATCACTCCCCACAGGTACCCAGCGCCCCCAGCTCCCCTCCCAGCCCTGCTCCATCCTTCACCCTCATTTTCCTGCAAGACTTTCCCCGACACCACCAACCCTCAGTGCTGGAGGCCAGGATTTCATTTCCTGACCCTTTCCCAGGCAGGATTTGTGGCTCTGGAGCCACTCGAGCCCCGGTGCTCCCAGCAGGGCTGGAGCAGAGGAGTCTCCATGGAAAAGAGCTGCTGACAGCAGCACGGGCTCCATGTGACAGCACTTGGAATGCGAGCACTGAACATTCCTGGCTCTCACAGCTCTGCCGAGGCACCTCCAGCTCCCAGCCCTGCTCCTCTCCCACCCCCGGGCCCATCTGCCAGCAGGCACTGCTCGGGGCCCTGCTATTCCCAGATATTCCCAGATATTCCCGAATATTCACAGCCATTCCCAGATATTCCCAGATATTCATAAAATATTCCCAAATATTCTCAGATATTCAGAGATATTCCCAGATATTCACAGCCATCCCCAGATACTCCCAGATATTCACAGATTTTCCCTGCTATTCCCAAATATTCACAGCCATTCCCAGATACTCCCAGATACTCACAGATATTCTCTGCTATTCCCAAATAGTCCCAGATATTCACAGCCATTCCCAGATATTCACAGATATTCCCAGCCATTCCCAGTTAATTCCCAGCCATTCCAGTTATTCCCATCCATTCCCAGTTAATTCCCAGTCACTCACAGTTATTCCCAGATATTCCCAGTTATTCGCAGCCATTCCCAGTTAATTCCCAGCCATTCCCACTCCCACCAGCAGCCCCATGTCCCTCCCAGTCCCTGTTCAGGGCAGGACCACGCAGGAGCCCTGAGCTGACACCAGTCCCTGCCACCTGTGCCCCCAGGTGAGCCCCCAGGTGAGCCCCCAGGTGTGCCAGGTGGCACTGGGGGACAGAGGGGTCCTGCAGGCCAGAGACCCCACATTTATCCCCTGGGATCCTCCCAGCTTCACCTCATCCCGCAGCACCAAATCCCCCACAAAACCAACCGAGGCTGAATTTGGGCTGCCAGATTTTCCGTGCCATCTCCGAATGAAACATTTCCTCTTTTTTTGTTTCTTTCTGCAGTGAAGGCAGAGCCCTGCAGTGTGGCACAGACGCCTCTGCCCCCAGAAGTGTGGGGACCAAACCAACAAGAGACACAGCAAGGAAAAAAGGGAATAAAGATCAGCACCAAGATCGTCACAAAGCTGGAATCCAACCCCAAATGCACTGAGCCGGGAGCAGAGCAGAGAACTGAACTCTGATTTTCTGATTTCCCAGCTCAGCCTCGTGAGAAGTCAATCTTTGGGCAGGTCCCTCTTTGTTTTAATTACTCAATTAAGTCCCAGCTCCCACCCTGAGCACAGCTCTGAGACCCCCCTGTCCCTTGCCCAGCCCTTCCAGGACCCTGCACTCCCAAACCAGCCCCGGAGCTGCACCCAAACCCCGTGTCCCGAACAGAGCCAGGACCCCGAGGTGGGAGCAGCCAGCAGCATCTCCCCCTGACTTTGCAGCAGCAGCAGCAGCAGCAGCAGCAGCAGCAGCAGCAGCACAACCCGATCTGTTTTGCAAATGAGCTGGCAGAGCAGCTCCTGGATGTCTCAGCAGCCTCGCAGACACGGGCTGGGCACCGAGTGCTGCTCAGCGACCACAAAGCCCCAAAGGCGGATTCTGCTCAGCCCGGGCACCTGCAGAAGGCAAAATTCACCTGGAAGGACAAAGGGGGGGGATGGTTGGGGTTTTGTTTGCCCCCCAACAAATCCCTGCTTTTGCCTCCTCTCCCCTGCCTTCCTACAGAGCTCTGCAGTTAAAAGGAAGCCAAATCAGGGCTGTTTTAATATCACAGCTGAAAATGAACGACATTATCAGAACTGTCGAGTTATGAAGCCAGGCCAGGCAGTAACACGAGGAAAGGGGGGACTGGGGGAAGCCCAAAAGTGCAAACTGAGCACCCAGTGCCACCAGTGCAGCACAAAACCCCTGAGCCAGGCCTCTCACCCAGGTCCCCAGACCCCAAATCCCATCCCAGGCTCCTGCTGGCCTGCCAAGGCAGCGCAGGGAGTGACCCAGAGGGAGGATTTGGACACAAGAATCGAAACATTTCCCCCAAAGCTGCAGAAACCAGAGTGGACTATATTTTGTTGTTGGTGTTGTTTTCCTCCTCTCTTTGATGGGAGGTCCAGCACTCACCTGCTGCACTCCTGCAGAGGGGCATGGAGCCAGGCTGGGCAGGACAGAGCTGCTGTGCCCTGCTCAGGGATCACCCCAGGCTCTGCAGCAGCAGGAGAAAGGACGTGGGCACACCCCATGGAGCAGCTGGTGTGGCAGCCAGCCTGGGGAGGGTCTTTTGTCTCCTGCCCTGCTCTAATCCTCAGCCTCCCCGCACTCAGCAGAGCTGCCCTGGCTTAAGAGTCATCCTCACCAACACATCTAAGAACCCCAAGCCTCCTGATCAGCTTTCAGGAGACGACTTGGGAGCCTAAGTCTGGGGAGATTAGAAAACATATCCCTAGGCTTCCCCAAAGACAGAGGGGCTTTATCCCACCCTTCACAGGGAATCTGCACCAAGGACACTCCTGGGGAGAGCTGAGCAGGGGGGGTCACCTGGAGAAGGGAAATCAATGAGGGGCTCACAAGGTTTTTGCTGGAGGGGCTACAAAGGGTCCCAGTTTCAGCTGAGGGGCTGCACCAAATTTCCTCTGCACTGTGCTGCTGCTGCAGCAGCACGGGAAGGGATTCAGACCTATCCCACGCTCCCCATCCCAGCTCTGGGGCTGCTCTGAGAGCTGCTTGGACCACCAAGTCCTGAGTAAACAGAGAACGGAGCCAACTTCCACGGGAAACCACCCAGGCTGGGCCAGCCAGACCAGAGCCCCTCTTCCACTCCTTCCCCGTGATCTCCAGAGAGGAAAGAACATCTTCCCTTGCTCTTAACTCCAGCCCTGAGGATGAAACCCCCCCCCCAGGCCAGTCTGAGATGTCTTGGCAGCATCTCCCCCTTTTCCTTTGGCAGGGACAGCTCCCACCAGCAGCTCCTCCTGTCCCTGTGTCCCCCACAACAGCCTTGGGGACACCCTGGGGACTCCCTTTCCCAGCCAAGGGCTTTTGTGAGGAGCTGCCCTGGCTTGCTGGGGCTCAGCAGGACCAGAGCTGCTCCCAACAAAAGCTGGGAGAGGAGGATCCAGCCACACATCCATCGGCACCAGCCCTGGCCAGCAGGAATCCAGGGAACAAAGGAAGGGGGAAGCACAAGGTCATGGGAATAACGGGCCAGAATTTAACTGAGGACAACAAGAATGGGGGGAAAAAAAAAAAAATATTGGGGAAGCTGGGGGCAGGGAAGCAGTCAGCCTGTGGGATTTGGGATCCTGGAACAATACCAGAGCTCCAGCAAGGAATGAGGGGACAGGGAACATTGCTGGGTCTCTGCACAGGGAAGGCCAAACCAGCTGCAGAAGAAAGGCAGGAATCCCCTGCCAGCAGGTCAGGAAACGGTGCTGGGACACGGCAGGAGCAGCTCCAGCCTCAGGCTGGGTTGTCTCCTGTGCCCCCACACCTTTATCTGCAGGTGCGGGTCACTCCGATTGAGACCGGGAGTGCAGGAGGAGCCTGACAGCACCGACAGACAGACGGACAGCACCGACAGACAGACGGACAGCACAGACAGACAGCAGGGCAGGGTGGCAGTGCTGCCCAGGGCTGTCCCCAGCAGTGCCCAGGCTGGCTGTGACCCCTCCTCACCACGAGAGACCGTGGGAACAGAAGGAAAAAAACGGGAACAAAGGGGAGGGAGGGCCGGGACAGGGACGGGCCCTTCACCAAGCCAGGAGGACACAGCATCCAAAAACCCGAGGGTTTCTCCTCCTTGCTCGCTTCGGGAGGACTCTGGCTGTGCAGTCACTGCTCCCAGCAGGGCCCCAGGGACAGCCAGCGCCCATGCCCACCCTGATGTCACCCCAAAGGCTGGCTCGGTGTCCCCAGCCCTCCCCAAATGGCACTCGAGCACAGCTCCCAGCCAAAAGGGAATTCCCAGGGGATACCAAGCAGCCTTTCCTGGGCACGGGAGGCAGCCTGGATCCCCTTCCCCAGCTCCACAGGACCATCTGCCTCTCCTCCCACCAATCCCCAGGATCCTGCTGCCTCCCACCTCCCCACTCTCCATCTCCCCAGCTGCACCAAAGCACCTGAAGGCAATGCCCAAAATTTCAGACGCCAAGCAGTGAAACACTGGGAGGTGCAGGTGATGCTGGAGCCACCCTGCTGCCTGTCTGCAACGAGGCTGTGGATCAGGGAAGGTGCTCCAACATCCCCCTGGCCCCCAGGTTCTCCAAAATTCATTTTTACAGCGTTCACCAAAGCCACAGAAAGGTGGTAAATATTCATAGTAGGAAAAACGCTCATGGAAAGGATATACTGCACTTAAGAGAGAGATGTGAATTAATTTCGTATGCTGCAGAGAGGCTTCTTAGCAATCACAAACTTGTGAATCTCAACTTTCTTTCGGAAAAGATTTAAAAGAACGCAGCTGGGAGAGTGGGCTGCAAGTCCAGGGTTTTGGGAGGCTCATTTTCCTGCCTGGAAAGGAGCAGGGTAACACAGGAGGAGGGGGAAGTTTGATAAATCAGAGACCTGAGCACAGACAGGTCATGAATTCCCCATCCCTGGCAAGGCCATGGAGGAAATTTCCTCAATCCTCTGCCTCAGTTTCCATTTTCCTGCCTGTCCATGGAGGGAATTTCCTCATTCCTGCCTCAGTTTCCCTTTTCCAGCCTGTCCATGGAGGAAATTTCCTCATTCCTGCCTCAGTTTCCCTTTTCCAGCCTGTCCATGGAGGGAATTTCCTCATTCCTGCCTCAGTTTCCATTTTCCAGCCTGTCCATGGAGGGAATGGGGTGAGGAAATTCCCTCCATGGACAGGGCTTGGAGCAGCCTGGGACAGTGGGAGGTGTCCCTGCCATGGCAGGGGTGGCACTGGGTGGGATTTAAGTTCCTTTCCCACCAATCTGGGATTCTGTGACCACGAACCTCTTGGGCAAAGCTCGTTTGGCCTCCATTTCTCCATCTGTGCTAAAAAAAAAAAAAAAAAGCTGTGAGAATTGTGAGAATGCCCTGACACAGCGATCCCGTGGGAATGTCACCTGCCACCAGGGAGGCAGGGACAGCATCCCCAGCCTGGGGTGGCCCTCAGGAGCCAGCAGAGCTGCTCCCCCAAAGGGTTTCCTCAGCCTGGGGAAGGAAGGACAGCGATTTCCAGCAGAGCTGCTGGTGCTGCTGTACCCCCTTAGCACCATTTAAATGTCCAATTGCACTCATTCACCCCCTGAAAAAAAAAAAACCAAAAAAAAAAAACCAACACAACAAAACCACTGCTCCTCCAGCCCGTGACAGCTTTGACAGCCAGACTCCTTAATTCCTTTTTCTTATTCCCTTAATCTGTCATCTTTATCAGGCTGGGGAAGTGCCAGGCAGCAAGCAGGAGCCCCGGCCCCGATCAATCTCCACATTACAGCTGACAGAATGGTGCTAATAACTTATTGATCTCATGTTTGCCAAGCCCCGGTGGGGCTGAAAGGCTCCCATTGATTGGCTCGAGGGAAGGAGCCTCTCAGCTGAGAGCAGAGCGGAAAACCTTCAAATTGTCTTCTTCCCCAGGAGCTGGGGAGGGAGGGCAGGCACCAGGACACGGAAAACTGGAGAGGAGGAATGGAAAGGAAGAAGGATGTGTGTGTGTGTGAGAGAGAGAGATGGGGATTGAGAATGGAAAAGGAAGTGGGGGGGAAAAAAGGTTTGAGAATAAAGAAACGTGAGGAGGAGGGGGAAGAGCAGGGAAGGGGAAAGAAACGGAACCGGGAACAAAAAGATTGTGCAGAGCTGAAAAATGAATGAAACAGGCAGCTGAGCCTCTTCTTGCTCACAGCAAATCATTAATAAATTAATAATCATTCCCATGCCCAGCCCTCCATCCTTAACTAACTCTTCCCGAGGCTGCTCGTGCCTGGCACAGAGCTCTGCTCACCCCTGGCCAGTGACAGCAGAGCTTCACCTGGGGCAGCAGCAGGACACAGATCCCAAATTTAACCCTGGAAAATCCCCCACTCTGCACCGAGGAGGCCCAAGAACCACCAGGAGTCACCAGAGTTGTGAGCAGGGGAAAAGGAGCTGTGGGGGATCCCGAACGTGCAGGGACAGCAGGAGGGAAAATAAACCTGCAAGGACCTCGCAGAGAGCAGAGCAGCAGCTCAGTCCTGTCTGCCAATAACCCGAGCTGGGGCAGGGCTGGGCTGGCAGAATTCACACCAAGGTAGTGCCAGGGTCACCAAGGTGGTGCCAGGGTCACCAAGGTAGTGCCAGGGTCACCAAGGTGGTGCCAGGGTCACCAAGGTGGTGCTAGGGTCACTCACACCCTGCTCTGGGCACTGTCAGGGTCACTCACACCCTGCTCTGGGCACTGCCAGGGTCACTCACACCCTGCCCCAGGGTCACTCACACCCTGCCCCAGGGTCACTCACACCCTGCCCTGGAACTCTCAATGCCCAGGTCTCTTTTCCTGGTAGATTTTTTTCTCAAGTTTTTCCACCCCAAAGCCTGGGCCAACACTTCCATGAGCATCCTCCAGCACACACGGGTCCCTGCACGCCCTTCTCTCCCTTCAGCAGGGCTTGTCCCCTCGCTGTCACCTGTGCCACACTGGGCACCCCTGAGTGCCTGGCAGCTCTGAGCAGGGCCAGGGGACAGGCAGAGCTGTCCCCCTGAGCAGCAGGACTCATGCCAGCCTGGTGCCAAGGCAGGTGCCAGGGTGTCCCTGCAGAGCCCCAGGGAGGTGTCACAGCACCTGGGATCTGCTGCCAGCTCTCCCCCAGCTGCCCGGGAAGGCACCTGGCACGGGAGGTGGAGGCAGGGGTGGGCAGAGGTTGTTTCTGGAAGCAGGATCATCCCAGAGCTGCAGGGCAAGGAGCCACAGCCAGGGTTTGAGGTTTTGGGGTCCCAAAGCTGCTGCTGGGGGAGTTTGGTGGATCCAGCCCCAGGGAGGGACAGATTCCTTGTCCCCACCGGGCACAGACTCCCTCAAAGTGAGGGACACCCCCTGAAAGCCCAGAACCTCCCCAAAGGTGTTGGCAGAGCCCTCCTGCAAGGAGCAGCTCCAGCCCCCTGCCCTGCTTGGCTTCCATCATCTCTCAGGTCTTTTCCAACCTGAACTGAACTCCAACAGCAGGGCCCTAAAATCCTCCTCCAGCAGAGCAAAGCCAAGAACAAAACCTGACCCCTGGCAGTGTAAAATGTGTAAAATGCCCTGCCCGGAGCCGTGCTGGCACAGCCAAAGGAAACGCTTCCACGCTGGATTTTCCCACTTTTCCCTTCACTTCCCAAGACCTCTGCTCGCACTGGTCACCTCCCAGTCCTCCTGCAAGGCTTTGGGAGATGTAAAAATAACCTGAAACAGAGCCCAGAGAGGGGACAAGTGCTCCAGCTCCAAGCCCAGAGGATGCAGAGCAGTGACAGAGCCTCGACCCTCACGTTGCCAAGGTAAACAATTGTCCTTCACGGAAAACACGTCAACAACAGGGCCTGGGCTTCCAGCTCCTGCCTGCCCATTTGGTGCTGATTTTCTGCTCAATTTAAGGCAGCAGTCCAATAAAGGCTGCTGCTTTTTTTCCCCTGTTGTTTGGTTTAGTTAAATGAAAACATGTCTGAGCCCAGCTCATTATCCCCCCGGAGCAGCAGAGCTGGGATCCTGTCTCTCACCATTAGCTGCAACATCCCTGAGCCCAATTCCTTCTCATCCCCCAATATTAACTCCTCCCGAGCACAGCAAAGCTCTGGCTCTCAGTGCCAAGCCAAGCCAGGTCACTGCAGGGCCACAGAACCCAGGGTTAGCCCCACAGAAAATGAGGCAGCTCTCAGATCCACACTGGGATTAGTTACAGGAACTGCCTGGTGGAAAAAAAAACCAACCCAAAATTGTGGCATTTGAATCTCTTGACAGCCCCAAAATTCCCCCTTTTTCCCTCGCTCAGCCAACAGGGCAGCAAAGATGAGCCAAGAGGGTGAGCACAGAACAAATCTCCCAGAGACACAGATCAGCTCCGTGGTGTTTCTGAGACCTGAGGGTGAACTCTGCTCTTCCAGGGCTGCAAAGGCACCAGGAATGAACATCCTGCAAAGGGAGCAGGGCTCCTGAGGTGGGGACACACGTGTCACACTGTCCCCAGCACGTGGGGACCCCACAGGACATCCCTGCTCCCCAGGCTCTCAGGGCTTTGTCATTCCCAAAAAACGAAAATCCCCTGGAAAAGCCTCTCTGGGAGCTGTGCTGCTGCTTCCCACACCTCAGCCGAGGGTCCCAAATATTGGATGGGTGATTTTCTCCCTGCCTGAGGCTCTGTCTCCACTCTGTGCCCTCTCAGAGCAGCTCCAGCCACCAAGGAATTCCCTGCAGGCACGAGGGGCAGAAGGAAGAGAGGGAAGAGCTACCCACCTTCCTCTAGCATGAGGGAGCCTGAATCCTCCACTTCTATCCATGCAAATAGTCCTAGTGCAACTGGAAACCCATGAAATCTGGCACTGCAGAACAGAGGGTGTTTGAGGAGAGAAAGAGGAGAAGTTAACAGGATTTTTTTTTAATTTTTTTTAAAATTTTTTTTTGCAGGAGAGGAATGAGTTAAAGCCTCAGGACCAGGAGTGTGGTGCAAAATGCTGGCTCAGGCCCTAAAGCAGAGTGCAAAGCACACAAACGTGGTGGGGGAGGAACTTTCTGAGCCCCTCTGAGCTGTTCCCAAGGAAGCACAGACCCCACTCCATGCACTTTTCCTCTCTTCCTTCCCTTCCATCCCCTGCTGCAGCTTCAGCAGCTCCAAGGAGAGCACCTGAGCATTCCCCACGGCAGAAAACCACCAGGGAGCATCTGCAGGGTCAGCCAAGGAGGGACCAGCCGTGGTTTGTAGGGACACTGCTTTTCCAGGGGGTTCTCCCTGTGCCCTGTGCAGGCTGGCAGTGCCAGGCTGGCTCACCCCCAGCACCAGGCAGCTCTGACCCTGAGCCCTTTCCTACCTTCCCAAAGTCAGAAAAGCCCCAGAACTACAGAAAATTCTTTTTCATTGGTTTCAGCCCCTTTCTGCATTTCCAAGGCCGTTCAGGATCCAGAGATATCACACATTTTCCTGCCCATGCCGCTTGAAACCACAGCGCTGCCTCTAATCCTGGTTGTAACAACAAGTGAAGGAATTCCCTCGCAGAATTAATCACAACCCAGCCGTCCCTGCCAGCTTCAGCCTTTTTGCTGGCAGTGAAGCAAATCCCTGCCATTTGTGGTGTCCTTGTCCCCAGTCCTCTGCCAGGGAGGGGCAGGGTCCTGCTCTGAGCCCCCAGAGCTCCTCCTGCCCTCTCTGGGACCAAACCCCACCCATAAAACAGCACCGGGAACATTTCAGAGCAGCTCCCAGCCAGGAGTGATGCAGGATTTTCTGACCCTGATGGCACCAGCATCATTTATTCAGCATTGTTTTATCTCCGGGTGTCTTTTTGAGGGGGAGATTCTCCCAGCCCAGCACACAGGGCAGCCAGCTGGGGACAAGGCTCTTCTCCCTTTCTTGTTGGAACAAAATGTTCCAAAGCAGCCCGAAGGACCCAGCAGCACCTCTGAAAATTCTGTGTGGAGCAATCCACGATTCCTCAGCCCTGGCAGCAAGAACAGCCCCAAAGGCAGAGTGGAGCTGGCTCTGGGGAGAGGTGACACAGCCCTGTCCCCTCAGACACCTCCTGTCCCCACCAGCTCCTGCTGAACACCCCAGACCTGGCACATCCTGGCCACTCTGGGCACTGGCTTGGTGCCTCCTGTGTGCAGGAGCCTCTTCTTCTTCACCCATGGAATATTTCGTGGGATCATCAAGGTTGGAAAAGACCTCCAAGATCACCCAGCCCCAGCACCACTGACCCCCACCCACATCCCCAGGTGACCTGAACCCCTCCAGGTGACTCCACCACTGCCCTGGGCAGCCTCTCCCAAAACTTTCCCTCAAGAAATTTTCCCTAACATTGAACCCAAACCTCCCCTGGCACAACCTGAGGCCGTTTCTAACAGTGTAAAGAAACCAGAGCACCTCCAACACCAATTAAGAAACAGGAACCAGAGCTTCTACATCTCATCTTTTCTCCTGATGGGAATGAGAAGAAACCCTATGCATTTCTGGAATGCCACAGGTCTCAAAGAATTCCAGCAATGCTGATCAAGCCCAGCAGTTTCTCTGCAAAGCAAACAACACTGAAAGCCATTCTGGCACCCAGGGTCAGCTGAGCCACACAGACTCGAGCAGGGTCACAGGGAAAAATGGATTTATGGCCAGGTTGGCTCATGGAGTTGTGCAGGG
Source organism: Sturnus vulgaris (assembly GCF_001447265.1). The sequence continues at coordinate 1,220,555 of NW_014650666.1, forward strand.
GAAAGGAGCTTTGGAAAATTGTTAATGATGGGATTGGAGATTCAGCTCCAAAGCTGAATTCAGCAAAGTCTGGGAGCTGCCATGGCTGATTTACAGCCCACACCACAAATCCCTCCTGGCCACATATGGCACTGAAATGGGATCTCAAAGTTTGCACCCTCCAAAGACATTCCCAAAGGGTGCCAGGTGTGCTGCTCCCTCTGGATTTGGGGTTCACACACGCACCCAACACAAGGACATGAACAAAATACATGAAATGTATAAAAAAAAAAGTACCAAAATGTACAAAAATAAATGAACAAATCCACAAGCAGACAGATTTTCAGAAAAGGCCTCTATGAACACACAGAGAGACCCAGCAGGGCAGGGATCACTCAGTACAAAAACTGACAGAAAATCCAGATTTTCCTCAACTTTTATCTGCAATTGAAGGATCCTGCAATCAACAAGATCTCTGTTCATCCATTCCAGACTTGCTGCCACCAGACCATCCTTCCCCACATTCCCTCCCTGACATCCAGGGGGTCCCAGGGCAGGATCCCACAGGAGCATCTCTGGTTTCACACTGGGTGGAGCTGAAACCAGGGGGAACAACCCAAAAAAAACCCCCCAAAACCTAAAAACCCAAACAATCCTGCTCCCAGAGGAGCTGGCAGCAGCGTGGGGAAGCTCAGATTAATGAAATTACAAATCAAATCGTGCTCCCTGCAAAGCCTTTCTGCTTCACTTGGCACCAGCCCTGGGGACGTTTCACTCCCTGCACACAGACCACAGGGTCTGAGAACAACACAGGGCTGGGATCTCCAAAAAAAAACAAAACAGGGCTGGGATCTCCAAAAAAAACCAGGGCTGGGATCTCCAAATAAAAACAAGGCTGGGATCTCCAAATAAAAACAAAACAGGGCTGGGATCTCCAAAAAAAAACAGGGCTGGGATCTCCAAATAAAAACAGGGCTGGGATCTCCAAATAAAAACAAAACAGGGCTGGGATCTCCAAAAGAACCAGGGCTGGGATCTCCAAATAAAAACAAAACAGGGCTGGAATCTCCAAATTAAAACAAGGATGGGATCTCCAAATAAAACAACACAAGGCTGGGATCTCCAAATAAAAACAGGGCTGGGATCTCCAAATAAAACAAGACAGGGCTGGGATCTCCAAATAAAACCAAAACAGGGCTGGGATCTCCAAATAAAACAGGGCTGGGATCTCCAAAGGAGCTTCACCAGCACCAGGAAATCTTTCCCACGTTCATCTCTAGCCCAGAACATTTAAAGATTTCCTACAGCTAAAGTGTTAACACGGAAAAAAAACCCAACAAACAAATGGAAAAGGAACGGATGGGGTGGGGGAGAAAGGGAGAGGAGGGAAAAGGAGAAGGGGGAGAGGGAGAGGAGGAAGAGGAGGGAGAGGGAAAAGAGGGGAGAGAGGGAGAGGAAGAGGAGAGAAGGGAAAAGCAGAGGAGGGAGAGGAAAAAGAAGGAGAGGGAAAGGAGGGAAGGGGAGAGAGGGAGAGGAGGGAGAGAAGGGAGAGGGACAGGCGGGAGAGGAGAGGAGGGAAAAGGAGAGGAGGGAGAAGGAGCAGAGGGAAAAAGAGAGGAGAGAGAGGGATAGGAGGAAAAAGAAGAGGGACAGGAGGGAAAGGGAAAGGAGGGAAAGGGAAAGGAGGGAAAAGGAGAGGAAGGGAAAGGAGAGGAGGGAAAAATAGAGGAGAAAGAGGGAGAGGAAGAAAAAGGAGAAGAGGGACAAGGAGAGGGAGAGGAGAGGGAGAGGAGGGAAAAGGAGAAGAGGGAGAAGGAAAAAGAGAGGAGGCAAACACAAGGGCAGGACGTGGCCAGCCCTCACCTGCTGCTGCCAGCCCCACGTCCAGGCTGCTCCTCTTGAACTCACAGCGGCTCTGGCTCTCGGGCATCACGAGCTGCCGGCTCTGGTGCAGGTTGGAGATGATGGTGGACAGGTCACTGTCACGGCTGTGGCAGAGCACAACGACCCCACGTTAGGGAAATCCCATCGGCACCCCCAGAATTCATTTTAACACAAAAACCCCACGTTAATGAAATCCCATCGGCACCCCCAGAATTCATTTTACCCCAAAAACGCCACGTTAAGGAAATCCCACCTGCCCTCACCAGAATTCATTTTACCCCAAAAACTCCACGTTAATGAAATCCCATCTGCCCTCTCCAGAATTCATTTTTCCCCCATGTGAGCACATCAATGAAATCCCACCTGCACCCCCAGAAATTATTTTTCCCCACCTGCACCCCCAGAATTGATTTTCCCCCATTTGCACCCTCAGAACTGATTTTTCCCCAACAACCCCACGTTAAGGAAATCCCACCTGCCCTCTCCAGAATTCATTTTTACCCCATGTGAGCATGTTAACAAAATCCCATCTGCACCCCCACAAATGATTTTTCCCCATCTGCACCCTCAGAACTGATTTTACCCCAAAAAACCCACGTTAGGGAAATCCCATCTGCCCCCCCAGAATTCATTTTTCCCCCATGTGAGCACATCTGGCAGAGGTTTCTGTGTGCTCCAGCACAGCTGGATTGCAGGAGAGGTTCCCCCTCCCTCCCTGCCTCCCTCGGGGTGCCTCAGGAACCTCTCCTGGATTTGGGGGAGTGCAAAATTCCCGAGTTTCCCTCTCATTTCCCATCACAGACCCTGCAGCTGCCAGAGCTCCTGATCCCAGCCCTGCCAGATTTAACTTGCGTGGGCCAGGACTCACATCTAGGATGGAAAATCTGAAAGTGGAGGAATTGGCAGATCTGCTCCAGAATTAATAGGAAACTTGAACTGAAATAACTGATAGTTTTCTATCAGCTGCCACCCTTCTATTCTTAAGAACCGAAGTTTTTCCATTCCATCAGTGCTGGGACAAAAGGCTGTTTGATTTGATTGAATAATGGTTTTTCTCCTCAGAGAGAAACCCACCACGAGCCAGGACAGCAGCGTTGCTCAGAGCTGAGGGCACAGATTTATTTACAAAAAACCCATTTGCAGTTCCCCTCTCCAACAGACCCTGAAACAATGCTCTTCCTTCTGGGAAAAGAGACTTTGCTACAGCAATTCAGCATTATTTTGCCTGCTCTCCTTGCATCACATTGCTGCTAACTAGGCTGGTTTAGTCCATTTTTTTTTTTTCTATTTTTTTCCCCTTCTATGGAGAGGAAGAACACAAAGCCCAATTCACTGTAGCAGATACTGCAGCTCAGTGGTGAATGCTTTTGCTGGCAAACCACTCTCCAGGTGCAAAATATTCCTGAATAAATGATCTAAAAATAAAATTTAAAAGAAGGATCTAAATGATCTAAAAGAGTGAGGAGGAAGAAAAAGGTGGAACCCAGGGCAGGAGCTGGCTGGAACTTCTCCTTTCTGTTTGGTTTTTTTGTTTGTTTGTTTGTTTGTTTGTTTGCAGGAGATGCTGAGCTCCCAGCACCAGGGGCTCACCCTGGGAGCTAAACTGGGAGCTAAACTGGGAGCTAAACTGGGAGCTAAACTGGGATCTAAACTGGGAGCTGAACTGGGATCTAAAATGGGATCTAAACTGGGAGCTGAACTGGGAGCTGAACTGGAAGCTGAACTGGAAGCTGAACTGGAAGCTGAACTGGGAGCTGAACTGGGATCTAAACTGAGATCTAAACTGGGAGTTAAACTGGGAACTAAACTGGGAGCTAAACTGGGAGTTAAACTGGGAACTAAACTGGGAGCTGAACTGGGAACTAAACTGGGAACTAAACTGGGAGCTGAACTGGGATATAAACTGGGCTACTTTTCCTCCTGCCCTCTCTCTCTGAAGGGAAGGTGACAGCCAGGGAAACTTGGGGAAAATGAGAGAAATGAAGAATATTGCCCTCCCTGCCCAGCCACAGCTCCCACCCAGGGGTGTCCTCACCTGGGCCCGGCAGGGCAGCCCGGAGGGTGCATTATCTGCAGAATTACCCAGCTCTGATCTGCCTTAAATATCCCCCCGATCCCCCCCCACCCCCCCCCGGGGGGCTGCCAGCCCACCCCGGGGCTAAGCCCAGCCTAACTGCTGGGCTTAATCAGATCCGTTTAGGACACAAAGTCTTTAGGGACTTTCAGCGGGCGTCTGGCTGCAGCTTTTCCCGGGACACAAAGAGATCCTCGATTCCCCCCCCCCCCATCCCTCGGGGAGGTGGGGATCAGCAGGAGAAGGGATGCAGGGAGGGATCCTAAATCCCCTGAGCACCCATCCACCCCCCCCCAGAGCAGTGCAGAATGTTCCTTATGCAAGCACGAGGCTCATCACTTAAGCAAGCCCACAGGTGAGTGGGAAGCCCATTTCTCCTGTGCCAAGCAGTTTTGGGTCTTATCCTCTTTTAGCTGCCACCTTTAAGATGCATTATGCAAATATTTTGGTGTCTTAAGTCATTTATGGGATTAATGTGAAGTGATTATCAGTTCTTTTTAATCATGCCAATCAATAAGTGGCTGTCAGGGACAGAGGACAAATGCAGATAAACGCTGCCATCAGCACAAGGCCCGGAAAGGGCGGAGGAGAGGAGCCAGGAGAGCAGCGAGTGGGAAGAGAAAAATGGGATAATTACATCTTCGCATTTGCACAGCGCCTCGCATCCCAATGGAGCCCCGAGCAGCGCTGGAGTGTAAACACGGATTGTTTTATCCAGCAGGAAAATGCAACTCCCTCTCTCCGGAGCAGCTGCTGAGAACTCAGAGAGTGCAGAACACCGGGATGTACCCAGTGAAAACAGAACCCAGGAGATCTCTGAAAAGGAAACGTCCCCACACCAGCAGGGCTCCCCTTCCCACAAAATCCTGCGCTTTCAGATTTTCCACGGGTTTAAAATTGAAATCATCGTGGTGTAAATCAGCAAATCCAAGCTCAGGGAGCCACAGGGTCACAGGCTCTGAACTCCACTCAGTTCACCCGTGGAATCAGGGAGAACCCCCCAAAAAAAACAAAGGGAACCCCAAGGTGACACTGAGAGGAAAGGGAAGACTGGAGATCAGGCAGAGAGGCTGAGACAGATTTTAACACATCCCTGGAGCTGCTCCTTCTGCCTTGGCCCAGTTTGGAGCCCTGGAGTGCTGGGATCCTCCAGCACGAAGAGAAGGGAGAGAGGGAGAGAGGGAGAGAGGGATGATGGATAAAGGATGGATGGATAAAGGATGGATGGATGGATTCATGGATGAATCCATGGATGGCTGGATCCTCACTCCATTCCCTCCCCTCCATCCCAGCAAACCATTCCCTCTCCTGTGCCCTGTCCCTCGTGCTGGACCCTCACTCCATTCCCTCTTCTCCATCCCAGTCCCTCCCAGCTGCTGGCAGCCTCTCCCAGCCCTTTCTGGGATGCAGTAACTCCAGCAGGGGATGAGACAAACACCAGCCCCGGGCCCTTGACCCCTTTGGCTCCTGTCCCGTGAGCCAGGGTGGGCTCAGAGGCGCTGACAGATGTCCCCAAGGGTCACACAGCCCCCCCCCCGAGCCGGGGGGAGGTGGCAGCTCCCCGTGCCGGCTCAGCCAGCCCCAGACCGGAGCAACGCCTCCTAAATGTGTTTCATTTACAGCCATTAGCAGCGACTGCATCTTTAACGAGGAGAGGGACGAGCAGCCTAATGGCTGGAGACAATTAACCGAAATATAAATCAGTGTCAGGGCTGTGCAGAGCACAGGCAGCCAGGCGCCCGCGGGCTCTGCTGGCTCTGCCCTGGCGCTGCTCAGACTGCGAGGGGGGAGCTGGGGAACGAGACAATTTGGTCAGAATTTCAATAATTTCCACCAGTGGCTGCCTCTTGATGTGCTGCAGCTCTCGGAGAGAGGAGCAAGGGAGCAGTGACCCAGCTCCAAATGCCTCATCCTCCTCACAGGGTGAGGCTGAAGGAGCCTGGCAGGGATTTCCCACCCCGCTGGCAGCTCTGCCCCTGCTCCCAGCCCAAGGTCACTCCCCGAGAGCTCCCAGGGCTCGGTGCCAGGAGGGAGAAGTGCAGGGGAGCAGATCCACCCACGCTGCAGCTCCTCTCAAACCCACAGAGGCTCCGGGGCCAGGGGATCTGCAGAACCCCAAAAAACAGCTCCGGGGTCTGGGGATCTGCACAACCCCAAAAACAGCTCCGGGGCCAGGGGATCTGCAGCTCCAGGGTCAGGGGATCTGCAGAACCCAAAAAACATCTCCAGGGTCAGAGAATCTGCAGAACCCCAAAAGCTGCTCCAGGGTCAGGGGATCTGCACAACCCCAAAAACAGCTCCAGGGTCACAGAATCTGCACAACCCAAAGCCAGCTCCAGGGCCAGGGGATCTGCAGAACCCCCAAAAACAGCTCCAGGGTCAGGGAATCTGCAGCTCCAGGGCCAGGGGATCTGGGTCCATCTGCAGCTCAAGCTGAGTCTTTCCTGCTCCAGCCCTCGCTGGGGTGTCAGGAGGCAGCTCTGGGCTGCTGCCCCATGGCCATGCACAGGAAGGGGCACCAGAACCCACCTGGAGCTGCAGAGGAGCTGGGATAAAACCAGAGCCAGTCCTGAACCAGCAAACACAAAATTCCACAGATCCAGGAACTGCCCGAGAGCTGAGGGAGGAGGGAATGGGTCCAGCACCACACCAGACTGGGTAACTTTTCCTAATACTTAATCAAATTAAAGGAAAGCTGGGAAAACACAGGGAAAAAAAATCTCTGAAGGGACGCAAAGGAGGAGGCTGGAAGAGAAGAGAGACTCAGAAACTGGAATAGGGAGGAAATAAAATGGAAAAATATTTCTTTTAAAACACATTCCTCCAGCTCTCCATCCCCTTAACGATCACCCAGTAAGTGCAGGGATTATATTAAATTTTACTGATCAATACAGCAGCCATAAAACTGTCCCAACCCTCTGCCCCTCCCTCCAATAAAGAAAGGGAAAATCCAATATGCAAAAGGAGGAATGTCAGGCCCTGCAGAGGGGGGACACGAGGGCAGTGACCAGGGCAGGGGGAGCAGCCTGGCTGCACCCAGGGATGCTCCAAGGACGTCTCACCTGGCTCAGGTGCCAGTTTTCCTTCACTCTGCAGGGATTTCCCTCCCCTGACCCCTGTGCTCCCACCCTGCCTGGCCAGGAGTGGCAGAAAAGCCCCGAGGAGATGAGAAAATCACCAGGAGCTGCAGAGACACGAGGGCTTTTTCCTTCTCTGTTGGTCTCGGCAGCACAAAAAGCCAAATTTCCGCTGTCAGCAGCAATTTCCCAGCCAGAGGCACCAGGGGAAGTTCAGATTGGGGGTCAGGAAATATTTCCCACCCAAAAAAAGGGAATAAAGCCTGGCCAGGCTGTGCAGGAGTGCCCAGCCCTGCAGGGATTCAGGAGCACAGGGGATGTGGCCCTTGGGGACACGGGGCTGGGTTTGGGGACCCTGCAGGAACCAGGATTTAGCCAGAGGAGGCTCAGGGCTGCCCAAAGGAAATCAGGGAGGGAAAAATGAATTTTTGATGGGAGCCATTAAAGGAGAATCCAGACTGGTCCATAAACGTTGTTGCATCATTACAGCCCCCAGAAATAACTTTATATAAAAGTTATATAAAAGTGGCAGGGCTGCTACAGGGCTGCTCACATTCCCTGGTTAGCACTTAAAAAAATAAATAAAAATAACTGATTTCTAAAGAAACATTTAGTTTCTAAACAAACAGCCACTCCAGTCCAGCCCCTGGAAAAATAAAATCTCTATTTGGTGAATTTGGGGGTTCTAAAAGGAATTCCTGAGCAATTCCTGCTGCAGCTTCCACATAAAACACCACCAATATCATTGCTTTTCCCTCAGCCTGCAGTGTCCAGCCTCCCTGGGCCATTTAATCACACACTCATTGATTTTTAAGCCCCAGAGGAGTCTGCTCTCTCTCCCTGCTCTGACCTCCTGCACAGAACCTGTCACAAAATCAGCCCCTGGTGCTCCCAGTTAATGGTGGCAGCTCAGAGTGGGGGAAAAAAAAAAAAAAGTGTGAGTTGTGTCTCTGCTCAGCAGGAACAGAGACCCTCACCCTAACCCTGAGCACACCAAATCCAGTGCTCTGGGAATAAAATCATCTTTATTCCCAAGAACTGGTGAATCCCCTCAGCTCCTCCCTTAGTGGAACACAAAGTTAAAACAAATGAATTAAAACCAAACTCCCCCCCACAGACACAGGGCAGGATTAAACACCCTGCAGGCAGCAGAGCCACGAGTCAGCCCAGGACAGGGAATTGTGCAGAACTTTCACTGCTGTGCCCTGGCCTGGCCTCTGGGGCAAGGGCAGAGTCCCTGACCCAGTAAAGCCAGAGGAGAGTCAGAGTAAAGCCAGAGTAAAGCCAGAGTAAAGCCAGAGTAAAGCCAGGGTCAGCAGAAAGGCAGGGATGGGATCAGACAGAGCTGGGGAAGCCTCGGCTCAGCCCCTGTGCCCCCCTGGCACTGCACACCTGAACTGAGCACCTGAACACCTGAACTGAGCACCTGAACACCTGAACTGAGCACCTGAACTGAGCACCTGAACACCTGAACTGAACACCTGAACTGAGCACCTGAACTGAACACCTGAACACCTGAACTGAACACCTGAACACCTGAACACCTGA
>NW_014650666.1:1229419-1241481 GCF_001447265.1 Sturnus vulgaris
CTGAACACCTGAACTGAACACCTGAACTGAACACCTGAACACCTGAACTGAACACCTGAACTGAGCACCTGAACTGAGCACCTGAACACCTGAACTGAGCACCTGGCACTGAGCACACAGCAATGTGACCCATGGGAATTTTGTGCTCTGGACAGAATCAGAGAAAGCTGCCACTTGGCCCCCTATTATTATTATTATTATTATTATTATTATTATTATTGGTTTTAAAATTAAATGTATATATTTTTATTATATAAATAGATTTCATGTTTTTATATCTTTATATTTTATATTTATATTTTATATTTATATTCTAGATTCATATTGTATATTATTATATTTTATATAATGATCTATTATATCATTATATATATTATTATATATTGATTATATATAGAATATGTATATAATATATATATTATATAACATACCATATATAATAATATTTTTATATTATGTAATATATTATACATTGTAATATATTGTACTATATATTATATTATATATAATTATATTACTTCTATTACATTACATTATGTATTATATATATATTATATATTATCATTGTCAATTATACCACTATATATTTGCATTCTAAATTATTATTATTCTCGATTACATTATATTTATATTTCTATTTCTCAGCCTTTTGGGTGTGTTTTGTAACTTCACCACTGGTAAAACCCCCGTGGGTCACTGTGTCCTTCTCCCAGAGAACAATCCAGCAATATCAGCAACATCCCACCCGTGCCTCCTGAAATGTCACCCACCAGACACGGAAAAAAGGGAGGGAAATGAGGGAAAGGAGAAGAGGAGGGAAAGGATAAAGGAATTTTCCCAACTGGAGGGGAGCAGAGAGGCCTGAAAATCCCAACCCTACCCATGGGCAGCACAGCCCTAAATCTCCCTGCAGACTGAGCCTGAAAAAACAAATTCATCATCCTGCAATGTCCCCAGCAAAACGCCCATAAAATTTCATTAATGCTCATGACAGTTCATAAAAATGATCAGTAGGGCTGGCAACTCCAAAATAAGGTGGAAATAAGCAGGAAGATGTTTTTTGCTGTAAGCCTGCTTTGTCATGCAGCTCTCTGCAAGCTCATTAAAAAAAAAGAAAATAAATTAAAAAATGGAATTACAGCACCCTGAGAGATCCCTGAAGTTTGGGATTGTCAGGGACACACAGAGACCTGCAGCTGCTCCCTTTATCCCAAATCCTTTAGGATATCCTACAAAAGCTCCATCACCCCCTCCCGTGAGAGATGCACAGAGCTGACAGCACATGGGGATAAACATTTCCAGAATAAATTAACTTTCCCCCACCCCTTTTCTTGGAGGTGTCTAACAGCTCTTCTCACCTTTATTTGAGACACAATTTTAGCCTTAAATGAAAGTTAAAACTGGTTTAGCAGCTCCCCATAAATTGTCTCCTCCTGTCCCTACCCCATCCCTGCAGCCACATAAATCTTCCTGGCAACGAAAGCAAGAGCAGAAAGTGCTGCTAATGAAACGATGATGGCATAATTAATTCAGATTAAGTCATACTTTTCATCACTCCAAATTTTCTCCTTGTTTGGCCCTTATCCCTGCAGGAAAGGGAAAAGCCACTCGGGCACCTCTGCTGTAAAAAAAAAAAACCTAAAAAATCCAGGATGAGGATGGAAGTCTGAGCAGCCCAAACCAGGAATGATCTGGATGGGCAGAATTCAGTCAGATGTTGAAAAAAATCTCTTTTTCCTGCCCCTGCAAGCCATGGCTGGCACATCTCTGGTGCCTCCCTGGGGATTTTTCCAAAGTCCTTTTCATCTCCCCTTCCCCTCAGCCTGGATTTATTTCCTTTTTTCCCTCCTGCCTTCCCTAATCCATTCCCCTTTACCACCCAAAACTGCACATCCAGCAGTGCAGGGCACTGATAACCAATTAAACTAAACTAAACTAAACTAAATTAAACTAGATTAAACTAAATTAAACTAAATTAAACCCTTCTAGGGTCACTAAACCCTTCTGCCAGCCCATGGTGGAACTGAGCCCAGCTTTACAGAGCTGTGGGGCAATTTCAAATACAGAAAATCTTTTTCTGTCCTGCCATATAAACCCCAAATCCTCCTCCTGCCACACAGCATAACTGTTTTGTTTTGGGTTTTTTTTTTTCTTTCTAAATGGGCTGGATGGACAGCTTGTGACAGCTGGACTCATCAGGAAAAGCAAAACTTCATTTCCCAAGGGGAATTACTGAGGTTTCTTCCAGGACAGAGCTAAACTGAAAGGAGCAGTCAAGTTGAGGAAGACCAGGAAATGTATTTGACATTAAAAAAATCACACCATTATTTTACTCCATGCATTGCAAGCTCAGAATTATCCTTTTTTTTTTTTTTTTTTTTTTTTAAAGACAGGGATTCTAATTTCCAAAGGTGCTGGCACCCTCAGCTGCCATTGTGCAGAATCATTGCTCACAGGGCCATTAATTAAGGCACTGTCAGCACTTCCATCCCAAACCTCTGCCTGTTAGGAGTTTATAACTCAGCCATAAAAACTCTGCTCTGGGCTGAAATTTAGCATGAAAGGCTCTGCCTGGAAGGAATCCATCCTTTTGTGTTTGAGAGTCCCAAAAGCTTGGAGCAGCAAACCAGGGGGTTGTTTTTTTATTCGAAGGGCTGCCTTTCAAAAACCTGTTTTTATGGGTGCTGGCTGAGCTGGGCTCACTCTAGGGGTGAGGTTTGTGCTCTTAACACTGGGAAAAATTTGGAATTTATTGGGGGTTTGTGGTTCAGAGCCACTGCCTGTGCTTGGTTAAACACCAGAGAATTCTCTGCCCTCGCTGTTCCCATTGCAGGGTGAGTCCACAATGGATTTCCCACCTTCATTCCCAGGGCCAAGGTTTAATTCCCTCCCCACTGGTCATTAAAAACATGGATATTGCTCTGCTCCACCACTGCTATTATTTCCCTTTTTTTTTTTTCCATCTCTGACTGAACAGGTTCACACAAAACATCAAAAACTCCTTTTAGCAAAACTCAGATTTGTCACTGGGCTGTTCTTGGCCATGAGACCCCACGGAGCAGATCCTGATTTCCAGCACCAGGGACCCTCACTCTGCCCTGTCCTGCCTCCTCCTGCTCTGTTTTCTCCCCCCTGAAAAGTTCCCCAGCTGCTCAGATTTATTGTTCTCAAAACTAAAAACCCAGCAGTTTTCTACAACTCAAGGGCTGCATCCTGATCTGGAAATCCAGAATAAAAAGAGACCTTTCAAAATCCCAGTTTTCAGTGCAAATTTCTGCAGCTGGATTTTTAAAGGATTAGAAGAGTTCGTGAGTGCTGGCAGCACAAAAGATAATTCACCACACCCAGGTTCTCAGCTGACCCAGGGCTCACAGAGGAATATTCATATTTGCAACTGGAAATCTTCAATTTATGAATTTCCACCTTCTTGGGACCAGAGCAAACACATCAAAACTGAGCTTTCTTTAGAAATCTCATCCATTCTCTCTTCCAATGTAAGAGGGATTGGTTATCCCCCAAAATAAAAACAGAAGAGAGGGTGTGTGGGGAGAGTGAGGAGCAAAGGGAGGAAGGAAAAACCCCCAGAAGTGACAGAAATGTTCATTTACATTACAGTAAGAAATCAGAAGTTCTGAGCCCAGCACACAGAACTGTACCTGCAAGAGGTCTCTCGGAAGGAGATGTTCAAATCCCAGTGGGTGTGAATCCTGCAACAAAAAAAAACAAACCAAAAGCAAGAGGTCAGAGGCACTGAGCTCTCATCTCTTGTCCCCCAAATCCTGCTCCACCCTGGGGACCCCACAGTCCCAAATCTGCCTCGTCCAGCCCCAAATCCTGCCCTGTCCAGCCCCAAATCTGCCTCATCCAGCCCCAAATCCTGCCCTGTCCAACCCCAAATCCTGCCCTGTCCAGCCCCACTCTGTGTCCACAGCAGGACCCAGCAGGAGCTGCTCAGCACTGGGAAATCCTCCCCTGCTCCATCTTCACCCTTCCTGCTCCATCCTCACCCTCCCTGCTCCATCCTGACCTTTTCCTTCTCCATCCTGACCCTCTCTGCTCCATCCTCACCCTCCTCTTCTCCATCCTGACCCTTTCCTTCTCAACCCTCACCCTCTCCTGCTTCACCCAGACCCTCTCCCTGCTCCATCGTGACCCTCCCCTGCTCCATCCTGACCCTCTCCCTGCTCCATCCTGACCCTCCCCTGCTCCATCCTGACCCTCTCCCTGCTCCATCCCTGTCCCTGAGAGCTGCAGGGCTCTGTCTCAGCTCGCAGCCCCTGTTCAGAGGAGGCAGAACGAGCTCGGTGCTGACATTTCAGGCAGAAGCCCCAGACGTGTCTGTGCCGTGTTCCCTCCCAGCTGGAAATGAATTATCAGCAATTTCCCACCTCAGAAATGAACCCAGCACCTTCTGTCACTGTGCCTGTGACAGGCAGGAGCAGCTTGGGCATGAACAACATCCCAAATCACGGCAGAGCAGCCAGGGGGGCTGCGGGTTTTGGTGGGATTTTTTTTTAATTTTTAATGGGATTTTTTTGGTTTTTGATGGGATTTTTTTTGGTTGGATGGACAGAGCTGGATCCTCCCAGCTCGTCCCAGTTATCCCAGTCCCAGTATCCAGGCCAGGCTGTTTCAGGAGGCTGAGCAGGGAGTGCTCAGGGATTCAGGGAATCTCATGCAGGGCTCCTGAAGAACAACCTGACAGTGGCAGCAGGAGGCTGAGCCTTGGGGCATCCGGGCTGCTCTCAGCAGGAATTGCTGCTGCAAAGCTCAGACCCAAGGAGATCAGGAGAGCCTCAGGCACAGGAGATGGGCAGAGCTGCCAAGGGCACTCGAGGGGCAAGATTTCCTTTCCTTTGTCCTTTCCTCTCCCTTTCCTTTTTCCTTTCCTTTCCCCTTCCCTTTTTACTCTTCACTTTTTTGCTGCTCTCATCTCCTCCCTGTGCAAGAAAGGATTTCATGCTGGTTTTGGGGTATTTCACCCTGCAGCATCCCTGGGAAGTCAGTGGCTGATTTTTTTCCCCCCCTCTCTGTCCTTCAAATCCACGTGAGGACAATGAGACCTCCCCAGGACCCTGAGCAGGTGTTTGAGCTTCACCTTCATCCTCATCCTCATCCTCACCACCCCGCTGTGGGGACTCGGCCAAAGCTGTTCCTGACCCACCCTGCTCAATCCCAGATGCTGTCACTGCATTTCTCCCCTTTCCCTCCCCTCCCACACTCTTTAAAACAGGAATTATTCAATGCATCAGCCCACAGGACAATGCTGGGCTGGAATCCAGCAGTGTGAGGATCCTGAGCCTTCCTCCCTGGCTCTCCTCTGCCTGGAGATTCCTGGGATCACACCAGGAGATCCTGGCAGGCAGAGTTTGCACCTCGGGGTGGAAAAGCTCCCAGGCTGAGCTCATGCATTTATCAAGGCTGGCTGGAACCTCCCTGGGAGGGTAAGGAAGTTAAAGCTTCCCAAACTACTGCACAGCCACGGAACCTGTGAGAGTCTAATTAAGAATTGTGGGATCATTAAGGTTGGAAAAGCCCTCTAAGCTCATCCAGCCCCACTTTTAGCCCAGCACTGAACCCAGGTGCCACAGCCACACCTCCCTCGAGGTGATGCCACCACCTAAGACTGACGTGAGGGACCAGCCAGGAAACTTCCAACTGCAATTCCAACCCCCCGAGCCTTTCCTTCACCAGTGCCCAGCCCTCAGAGCAGCAGGAAACCGGGGACAGGAGAAAGAGGAAAAGTGTTGAAAGCAGTGATGCACTAGGATTTTCCTTTATTCCTGCACTCCCAGGAATTCTGCCTGCTCCTCCTGCCCCACGATCTCAGCTTTTCCCTCTACACTGCACCACAGCTCCAGCAAAAGGAAAATTGTAAAAAACCCAGCTGGGAGAAGCCTGCTCTCCTGCAAGGAAATGAAGCTGAACCAAGAGAGCTCCAGACAAAATGCTGGAGATCACTGCCTGAGACCTGCCAAACATTCCTCCTTCATTTCCTAATAAACAAGGCAAAGCAATTACAGTAATTAAAGATTTAAGATAAGAGCACTTTGTATTTGGGGGGGGCCAGCATTATCAATTACAGAGTTATCACGTTGTTCTCTTCCCTCCTAATGAGACAATCTAGCCCTGGTAATTCTGCAGCATTAAAGCACAATTAACAGGGGCAGGAGGAGCAGGGCAGCTCACCAGAACTGACTGGGAGGGTTCCCTGTGCTCCAGCCCAGGTGTATTCCCAAAACACCTTTCCATTTACAGCAGGAAAAGGCTCCTGGACAGCTGCAGTGATAAACCCAGCCTTTAATTACAGCAGGGTTTGATGGCAGGAGCTGGGGGCTCTTTTGTCTCCCTGCTCCGAGCTCTCAGCTGCCGAGGGTGCCAGGAGGGAAGGGAGGAAACAGCTCCACTCCTGCCGGGCAAGGAGCACATAAAACATCACAAAAGCAATTACAGCCCTTCAGCTGCCTCTGCCCTGGTTTTATGGGGCTTGTGTCAGGATCTGAGCCCTGCTGTGCATCACAGCGAGGTGACAAGCCAGAGGAGCTGCAGCGATCGGCACGGGATCCAGCTGCCCGCAGGGGTTTGTCCTCCCGGGCTCACAGCTGTCCTCAAATTCCTGGTGTTTTGTTTTTTTTTTTTTCAGAGGGGTGAGAGGACCTGGGATTTTGCAACTGAATATTGAGGGCACTGAGGCCTCCCAGGTGAGGGTTACCAGGACCTAACTCCAGACACTTCTCCTGCTCCTCTAAGGCTGCACAACTCCAGGATGAATGTGCATGGCACTGAGAAAAGCAGGCTCAAAATCGAGCAGGATCAAAATCAAGCAGGCTCAAAATCGAGCAGGATCAAAAGAAAAACAGGCTCAAAATCGAGCAGGATCAAAATCAAGCAGGATCAAAATCGAGCAGGATCAAAATTAAGCAGCTCCTCCTCCCTGCTGCAACTCCATCCCTTCTCCCTCGCTCCTGGAGGCTCTCAGGATGTTCTGTTTTTATCAAACTTTTATAAAACCCAACCCCTCGCTGCTGCCCCTTCCCAAACTCTGCTCCCCAACAGCGAGCTCCCCAGTTTCGATCGGAATTTGAGCACAACTGAAAGCAAAGGCAGGATTTGGGACCCCCACACCTCTGGATTTCTGACAGCTGGAGCCCCCAGATGATTTCCTTGGCCGTGCAATTCCTTGGCCACAAAACCACAGAGCCCTGGGCAGAGAGTGGAGACCCCAAGTGAAAATCTCCAAATCCAGATTCGCCCACAGCGCCAACTCCAAAAAGGACAAAGTGAAAAAAAAAAAAAAAATAAAAATCCCCAGTGGGAGCTGGAAGGTGACACCTGCAGAGTGCTCTGAGCCCCCGCAGGTGACTCCCCAGGGGCAGGGCTGGCTCTCCAAGGCTCAGCCCAGGCTCCTGTGGCTGTGGCCCAGGCCAGGATTGATGCAGGCACCTTCTTTTCATGATACTGATGTGCAGATCCTCCTCCTGCTTCACTTCGGGCTGCTGCCCATTGCTCTTGTCGCTCTCCTCGCTGTCGTCGCTGTGCGAGAAGATGGAGCTCAGCTCTTTTTTGGGGACCCTGCTGGGGGGCAGGGGGATTGTCCTCTTCTCTGCCAGGCGGCCCCGGTTCTGGGATGGGGAAAGAAAGAGAAGAAAACAAGGATTTGGTGAGGAACCTCGGTATTGCCACGAACACCAACCAAAAACTTCTTTACCTCCCGTGCTCCCAGGGAACGGGAGCAAACTCAGCCAAAAGGGGAGAAGAACCAGAAAAATCCTTGGGAATCCCAGAATTTCTGCCCTAACAAGGCAATTCTCAAAATCCTGTTTGTTTTGTATTTTTGCCCTCATTTATTATAATATTTATATTATATATTATATATATATATATTATATGAATATATGTGTATATATAATATATATGTATCTATATTTATTTATTTACTTCTTTATTTACCATGTCCCTCCATCCCCAGAAAATTAAAATAGACTGAGCCAATCAATTTTTTTGCCTTTTATATTCATCTACAGCCAGTCTGGAATCAATTCCCTAATGTGTTTAGAGGAATCCAGCAGCAGACACACATCCCTCCCAAATCGAGCACAAAACGTGGCCAGGAGCCTGCTCAAAATCCCAGAACCTGCTCCAAAATCAATTGTCTTGCCATTGATTTGGAAGGGCTCTGGTCCATGCTGAAAACACAAAATAAATAAAAAAAAAAACCCTGTCCAGAACAGGGCCAGCACGTCCCCAGGGAGGGTGGGGATGTTCCTGGGGGAGGAACAAAAATTTGGTGCAGAATTCTGGCCCAGGAAGCCTCCAGGAAGGTCAGCAATGGAAACTCAGGGGTGTTTTCTAGCACTGAGGGGAAATTAGAGAAATCACTGAGAAATCACTGAGAAATCACTGAGAAATCACTGCTAGGACATCAGATAAATCACTGATAAATCACTGCTAGGAAATCAGATAAATCACTGATAAATCACTGAGAGGAAATCAGAGATATCATAGATAAATCACTTCTAGTAAATCAGCAATATCACAGATAAATCACTGATCTCACTGATAAATCACTGGTAGGAAATCACTGATAAATCACTGATAAATCACTACTAGGAAATTACTGATATCACAGATAAATCACTGCTAGGAAATCAGATAAATCACTGATAAATGACTGCTAGGAAATCCCAGATATCACTGATAGGAAATCACTGATATAACACAGATAAATCACTGATATCACAGATCAATCAGTGATAGGAAATCACTGATATCACTGATAAATCACAGATAAATCACTGATAGGAAATCATTGATATCACAGATAAATCACTGATATCACAGATATCACAGATCCATCACTGATATATCACAGATCAATCCCTGGTAGGAAATCAGTGATATCACAGATAAATCACAGATATCACAGATCAATCACAGATCAATCAGTGACAGGAAATCAGCTCAGGACCCTCCTGCAGGTTCCTCCTCTCCCAACACGAGGATTCCCCAGCCCTGGCATGGGGAGCCCAACATTTCCTTTTTCCTCTTTAATCAAAATTCCCAAACCTCTGCAAACCCTCCAAAGCCTCTGCTCGGAGTGCTGAGTGCTGCCCTCCCTCCACCCACCCCTAAATATTCATTTTTTGGGGTTCTGCTTGCAGCTGACCAAGCACAGATGGGGTTGGAGTCAATAATTCCCATTCCCATTCCTGCCTCCCCTCCCTGAGTCTTCTCACACCGTTCATTGCTCAATACTCAAAAGGATTCTCAGGGTGGGGAGGTGGCTTTGTTTATAAAAAAAAAAATAAAAAATAAAAAATCACAGCCAGGAATATTGCCTTTCCCTAGGAAAAATCAGGTGAGTACCATCAGCACGTTATTTAAAGTTACCTGAGTCCTGAGATGCAGCTGCAATTAAAAAAAAACCCACAAAAACCAAAAACAAATAAAATAAAATAGAGCAAAATAGAATAAAATAGAATAGAGTAAAATAGAATAAAATAGAATAAAATAAAATAGAATAGAATAAATAAAATAAATAGAGTAAAATAGAATAAAACAAAATAGAATAAAATAAATAAAATAGAGTAAAATAGAATAGAATAAAATAAAATAAAATAAAATAAAATAAAATAAAATAAAATAAAATAAAATAAAATAAAATATGCAGATGAAAGCCAAGTTTTGGCAGCTGATCCCAATGGGAATTGACCCCAGCCAGGAGCAGGTGCAGTCCCTGGGGACACTGGGCAGCCAAACCAAGGCCACAGAAAAGACACACGAACCCAAACACCCCAAGAATTTGCTCCCACGTAAAAACATCCAAGCTGTTTGCAAGATGGTTCACGTGCCTGTGATTCAACCCTCAAAAATAATCACTATTGGATTAAAAAAAAAACCAAAAAAACCCCCAAAAAACCCTGCAGGAAAATCCAGCCCGTGCTTTCCTCCTTCACACACAGAGCTGGGAGGCAGAGGGAGCAGGCAGGGAAGGCTGGGGCAGCTCTGAGCTGGGAGAGGAACAATTCGAAATTTCTTCCAGATGTGGAGGAAATCCTCAAGGCCAGACAGCATTTTCTCTCTCTCTCTTTTTTTTTTTTTTTTTTTTTTTTTGATAATAAAGATAGGGAAAAGGGAAAGGGGGAGGTTTAGAGAGCTTGGGATCTTTTTCTTCTGCTTTTGCAAGTGAGAAACGTGGCGGGGTGGCTTTAATTAGGGACGTGACACAGCGGTGGGGACCACACATCCCCTGGCAGAATAACTGGGCTTGAATTTCCCTTCAGCTCTGATTAGTGTCAACACCTCCAGCAGGGTCAGCCTGCCTTCCACGATAATCCTGCCCTGTCCCCTGGGCCTTCATTAGCCCCTTCCAGCCTCAAATCCAGCCCTGGGCTCTCCACGAGCTGCATCCAGGCAGGAGGAGGTGGCCAGGCTCTGAGCTCGCCTCCTGGCCCAGCGTTTAGAAATGGAAAAAAAAAAAAAAAATTGAGAAAACAGCTCCCAAGGCATCCCCCACCCTCCCCTGTCACCTGCCCACTGAGGTTTGTCCTCCATCCTCTCCTCCCCAGGGACACCAGTGTCACACTGGAACTGCTCCAGCACTGGAGGGATGGCCCAAAGCAAGAGGGAGGCAGAAATTATTAAATAATAAAAGCTACTCTGGAAAAAAAAAAAACACCTGATTTCAACTTCCCAAATAAAGCTGACAAAAGGCAGAAGTGCTGGGAAAGGCAGACAGGATCTGACAGAAGAGCCCAAGGTCAGGCAGAAATCAGAGCAGGAAAACCCTCCCAGGATTTTGGGGACTGTCACAGCCTTCAGCAGTGCCACGGCAGGGACCTCCAGGCTCTGCCAGGGACTCAAGGAAGGAGAAAAGAAAGAAAAGGGGGCACAGGCAGACAGGTGACACAGCTGGAAAAAGGGACAGGAGCCTTGGGGACATCAGCCTTGGGGACAGGAGCACTGGGGACAGGAGCCTTGGGGACAGGAGCCCTGGGGACAGCACAGTTCCAGAGAATTCCAGCACAGAGAGCCCAGCTCATGTTTGGGGTATTTTCATCTTTAACTGCACCACAGGAAAAAAAAAAAAATCTCTCTTGAGCACAACGTCCCTGAGTAATCCCAAGCAATTCCCTCGTGCTCAGGCTCCAAAAGCCATCACCAGTGTCCCCTGCCAGGGACAATCCCTGTCCCTCATCCTGTTTATGGGGATTATCCTGGTGCTGTTGGAAGCTCTTTGGTGCAGGGGGTGACCCGTGCAGGCAGAGAAATCGGGTCCTGCTAGAACTGAAGGAAATGTGGAAGTTTTAACCCAAAAGAAAGTTCCCAGAAGGGAAGCTGCAACTCTTCCCATCAATATGAACACCGTGGTTTTGTGAAGCCCTAAAGGAACTGATGAACAAGATCTGGGAACAGAAGGGAACATTTCCCATTTAGAATCTCTCAGTGACTTCTGAAGCCCAAAGGATAATTTGTTAATAGAGCAAGAGCCACGCTTTTCTGGGAAAAGCCAATTGGAATTTCCAGGCTTTGAAGGGAGGTAGGGCTAAGACAGAAAAATCTATCAGGCCTTTGGAGCTACCTGCTTTCAAAACCTCTTTGGAGGAAGGCAGAGAAGGGTCCTGCTCTTTGTTTTCTGTGCCTGTTTCCACATCAAACGACTTTGTCCCTTGCAGCCCGGGGTGGCAAAGGAGGAGCAGAGATGTGCAGCCGGGTCCTCAGGAACTGCGAGTCACTTCTGATGGAGCAGAAATCAAGAGGCTCCAGCTGAGGGTGGAACGCGGCTGCTGCCTCCTGAACAAAGGCAAATCTCACCCATTTCCCCTTTTTTTTTCCCCTTTCCCCTGCCTGCTCCGCCTCTCTGAGCTGAAGGGACAAGGAGCAAAGGGCGTGGATGCTCTCAGGCATTGCCCCCTCTCTTCCCACACCTCGCTGCTGCACCTCTGCAGTGGCAGAAAAACGGGACAGAGCTCTCAGGGCTGTCCCTGTCCCTCTGTCCCTGTCCTTGTGTCCCTGTGTCCCTCTGTCCCAGCTCTCAGGGCTGTCCCTGTCCCTCTGTCCCT
>NW_014650666.1:1252275-1336518 GCF_001447265.1 Sturnus vulgaris
CCTGTGGATCTCTCTGGAATTCCATCTCAGCCCTGTGGATCTCTCTGGAATTCCCATCTCAGTCCTGTGGATCTCTCTGGAATTCCATCTCAGCCCTGTGGATCTCTCTGGAATTCCCATCTCAGCCCTGTGGATTCTCTCTGGAATTCCCATCACCCCAGGGTGACACTGCCCAGGCTGGCAGGTGAAAGGTGCTGGGAGCTCCCTGCCAGCTGGAGATGTAAAGGGTTAAAAAACCCTGCCCTGCACAGGGGCCGAAGCTTTCTCGACGTCTGAAAATGAGGGATTTGCTGTGCAGCGACATTTCTGTGCAGCCAATCAAAAACCAGAGCAAATTTGGGCTTCGTGGCCTTCCCAGATCCCGTGGCTTTGTGTCCACGTGCAGAATCAAGTCCAAAGCACAATTTTCCCATGGGCTAGAGGCAAAATAAACGAGCAGGAAGCTTTCAGTGCTTGGGAATTCCCTCCATTCATCCCTCCTCATCCTCAGACGCTGTTAGAAGAAAACCCCTTATCAGATTGTGTTTCTGACCCAGGGGAATGTGTAATTTCCTCCCTGTCCTCACTGGTTTGGCTGAAATAGGAGCCAAAAACAACAGGAAGGAAATGCAGTGCCCAGGCAGAGCAGGGGTGTGCACAGAGACACCTCCAGCAGGCTGAGAGCACAGCAATAAATAATAATAATAATAATAATAATAATAATAATAATAATAATAATAATAATAATAATAATAATAATAATAATAATAATAATAATTTAAAAAAACAACCAGCTGCTCTGGTTTATTCACAACCTGCCCCTGACTCTGCAGCATCCACGAACTCTTCAGGAGCAAATCACAATTTTGGGACACAGGAACCTGCAGTGAGAGCTCCATCTGCCAGGAGTGAGGGAGGGGAACGTGTCCTGGCAGGAAAAAACAGCCCTGAAATGGTGAAAATGGGGAATTTTCATCTGGGGAAGTGAAGATGATGCATTTCCATAGAGGGGAGATGCCAAACAAGGATTTCTGAGCAGTAAAACATTCTCCAGGTAAAGGAAACTCTGGGCATAGGAGGAACAGGGCAGGACAATGCACAAGGGGAGAGGGGGGAAGGAAAAACAAATAAACCCCAGAAAAGCAAACAAACGAGGTAGAGAAAGAAAAATACAAAGAGCAAACAAAGTGATTTTATAAGTGTAATATTTTGGCCAAGCAATAATTAAATAAAAACAGGGGGGGGATTTCTTTTCCAAAGTCCAAACATAAAATCCCAGACTGGTTTGGCTTGGGAGGGACCCTAAAAATTCCACCCCTGCCATGGCAGGGACACCAGGGACACCTTCCAGCATCCCAGGCTGCTCCAACCCCAATGTCCAGCCTGGCCTGGACACTTCCCAGCAGGAAACTGCTCCCTGCTCTCCCTGTCCCAAAACTGAACCACAACAAGTTCATCATCCCTGCAGACCCGAACTGGCTGATAATTTAAATTAATGAAGCTGAGGAGGGAGCTCACCCTGCCCCTGGTCACTCTTTGAGCTCCAGGTTTTGCCACCAGGCTCCAAACGCTGCCTTTGAGCAGGGCCAGCGAGTTTGGACACAGAGCAGAGCAAATTAAAACCAGGTGCCTGTGCCCTGCAGCACCAGAGACAGCCCTAAGCACTTTAATGACATCTCTAAATAATTTTGACAGCAAAATTACTTCTCCTGTGTCACCTTTACACTGCCCTTGACACGGCACTAACGAGATGATGCTGCTGGCCCTGCTCCTCTGCATTTATTTGTCTGCCTCTCTCCACAGGCCTCACTTTCTCTTCCTCAGAGCAGCAGAATTCCCATTCCCAGGGTCATTCCCATTCCCAGCCCCCAGAGGGGCTGAGGGCTCAGAAATTGCCTTTTCCCTACAGCACATTCCAGGGAATCAGCCCCATGCTGGCTGTGGGCTCAGGGATTCCCTCTTGGAGCAATCCCAGGAGGAGATCTGCTCCCTGCACACCGAACCCTCACAAACCAAGCCCGGCACAGATTTTCTCTCCCTTTTTCCAGGCAGGTTTTCCTGGCCTGGTTTGCAGGAGCACTGACCCCACCCAGGGCTCCTGCTCTGCCCTTTCCATCACAGCACACCTTTCACCCCCATTGTCCCCTCACTGCTCCCTGCAAGAGCAGCAATTAAAAAAAATCTTCACCCCAGCTCCTGCACAAGGACAAACCTCTCCCCCCCGGAGCTCCTTCAAGCCCCTTGTAAGATAAAATTATTTTCCTAAGCCACAGCTGCTTCTACATCTCTGCTGTTCACTCACAAGCCTGCAATCCAATTAATATTTTCCTTTCCAGAGGGTATTTAATAATCCACAAAATTAAATCCTTCAGCATTGTGCTGGCACTCTCAGTGCCATTGATCTGGGTTTGTTTTGCCTCTGCACAGAACAATAACTGCTCCTTTTCTTGGGGCAGCACCACCCTCCAGCCCCTGACAGTGGCAGCTGCAGCCCAGGAGCAGAGTTTGGACCATCAGCAAGAACTCCAAACACCCAGAGCATTCCAGAGCTCCTCTCCCAGCCACGTAATTCCCATTTCCAGCTGTTTGCCCCTGAAAATCCCCTTCTGGAAGCACTCCCTGACCCCAAGGCAGTGGATTTTAGGGACTTGGTGTGACAGCAGCAGCACAGAGGTTCCCACTGCTCCCAAATTCAGCATCCCTGGATGGGCTCTGGGAGCTTCTCACCCCATTTCAGAGCAGGGTTCACCTTATCTCCAGCTCCTCCAGAAAGCTGGAATCTGGCAGAGTTTGTATCAACTTCTGTTAAGAATTCGAGTTGAACTTGCAAGTCTGCAGTGCAACACAGGTTAAAATCCACCTGGGCCAAGTCCTTTAAAAAAACAAAACAGAACCAAAAAAAAAAAGCCCCAAAAAACCCACAAACAAACCGAGAAAAAAAAAAAAGAAAAAAGCCCATCTATCTCCAAAACCTCCAGCAAACACTAACCTGAACTAAAATGTGCTCGATTAAAAGCAACAAGCCAAATCAGCATGAAACCACAAATAAAAATCAACAGACTGTGCCAAAGACCTTGGGGGGGATTTGGAGGTTTATAAGTCTGCTTTACAGAGGGGCTTTTTCCACATTCATGAGGCAGCCCAGAGGGACACAAAGGCGAAGTTATGAAAACAGTCCCCTGCACACAAACCCCAGCATTCCCCAGCTCCCATCCCTGAGCCCACAGCAGCTCAGAAGGGAACCTAAATCGAATCTATTAACAGGGAAATCTCAGAATTAATCCTGCTCCTTCTGCAGGCAGCCAAGGAAATTCTCCAGCAGGCAAAGTCCTCTTACCATGGCAAAGTTCTCCTGGAAGACTCGTGCCTGGTGTGGGAGATTCCTCCTTTGCTCAAAGCCTCGGAGTTTGGATCCCACCACACTCAGTAGCCCAGGGACCTCTCCTGCTTGCCCAGGTGTCCTTGGCTCTCCGAGGAAACTGTGGAGCAGCCAAGAGGGGAACAGCAGGGAGGGACAGAAGGGAAATGCAGCCAGAGTCACCATGAGTGACACAAAGCCACTCTTTGGGGTGACACGGAGCTGCCTTCCACCCCTGCACCCAAAACTGGCACCAGGAGAAGGCTCAGAAACCTCAGGGCTGAACAACAGATTTTGCTCATTACTGGCATTTTTGAAGTCAGCAGCAGACAGTTCCTCTTCCCATCCCTGACAAAGTCTTGGATTGACGCCTGAACCTCAGGGCAGCAAAGGAAAACAACCACGATGACGAAAAGCAAAAAGCAGCAAATAAAAGGAATCACATATAAATCAAACCAAGAGCAAAACACGGCCCCAGCGAGCAAATGAATTCCCATTGTCAGTGCCCCAGCCCTGCACACCCACCCTGTGTCTCTGCATGTGATGGACATGGGGCAAAACCCAAATATCATTTATTGCTCTTTTTGTTCTGCTTTGTTTGAATGTGGCCGTGTCACAACAGCTTTGGGGAAAATTGATCTTTCCTTCTCTACCTGTGCCCCAAACCCTGAACCCCATAAAATCCCTTTCAAACACACCTGGCCAAGAAAGGATGGGAAAAGAGGATGAGGAGCAGCCAATCTCCAGCCCTAAGTCCCTTTCAGAGGCAGCACTGTGAGACTGGAAAACACAGCAAGGGTCACACTCTGTCTGGTAAGGGAAACAATCACCCTTCCCAAGGTCTGCCCTGCCACTGTTCTCCCGGACGTGTGATGCTGGGCTTCACAAATCTGAGGGATTTCTGTTCATCAATCAGGATTCCAGAGCTGCTCTCCCCTCCCTCGGGCTGTAGAAGCTCATTCCCCTTCCCAGAGCAGCCCTGGCTGTGGGCTGGAAGCAGAGATGGACAGAACGAGGGCACAAAGCCCAGGGACAGACCCTGTCACCCATGGCTGTGCCTGCACCCCGGCCCCAGGAAGGACCCTGACCCCAACCCATACAGGGGAGGGAGGGATCCATGGACAGATCCATGGAGGGATCCATGCAGGGATGGAGGATGGATGCAGGGATGGATGCAGGGATGGATGGATGGATGGATGAAGGAGGGATGGATGAAGGGATGGATGGTGGATAGATGAAGGATGGATGGATCCATGAATATATCCATGGATGGATGAAGGATAAATGAAGGATGGATGGATGGATGCATAGCTGAAGGACAGATGAAGGATGGATGGATCCATGGACGAATCCATGGACAGAAGGACAGGTGATGGATGGATGATGGATGGATGGATGGATGGATGGATGGAAGGATGGATGGATGAAGGATAGATGGATGGATGGATGGATGGATGGATGGATGGATGGATGGATGAACGGATGCACGGCCGGCCGCCGGCGCGGGGGCAGCCCGGGGAGGGGGCGGAGGCGCCGGCGGGGCCGCTCCCCCCGAGCCGAGCAGGAAACCGGCGGTCGGTGGCGGAGCGGGGCCCGGCGCCGGCCCCGTCTGCAGCTGAACTGAAGCAGCAGCGCCGGGCGGCGGGGGGCGGGCGCCGAGCCCCGGCCCCTCCGGGACACGGGCGGGGAACGCGGCGCCAGCGGCGGCCGGGGGGAACCGGGGGGGGAGACCGGGGGGGGAACCAGGACGAGACCGGCGGGGGGAACCGAGAGGGGACCGGGCGGGGACCGGGGGGAGAACGGGGAGGGAACCGGGGGGAGACCGGAGGGGAACCAGGACGGAACCGGGGGGGAAAACTGGGGGAAACCGAGAGGAACCGGAGGAGCCGAGCCCTGCGGGGAGCGGGGATTGCTCAGCCCGGCCCGGGGGGTGCGGGTCGCTGTAATTTCCTCTCCAGCCCGACCCCTCGTGTCTCCCCCCCGAGCGCAGGGAGCCGGGCAGGGGGCTCGGAGCCCCCGGCGCTGCCGCCCGGCTGCTGGGGCTGGCAGGGGACACGCTGGGTGTCACCGTGCCCGCAGGGCTCAGCCTGGGAGCCTTTGCTGCACGGACGGACAGACAGACATGCAGACCCCTCAAGACCCCTTCCAGAGGCACTGCTTGAGTTTTCCTGGCCTGTTCCCGCTGTCCAAGGACTGATCTCAGAGCAGTGGAAGCAGCTGCAGGCAGGATCAGTTCCCCATCTCCACGACCCCACGGGATCACACAAGGAGCGGGCATTGCAAGTGTCCGTTATCTGCACTATAAAATACAAAGCATTTCTGCTTTTGAGGACAATCGGCCCTTGGATCTCAGCGGTGCTTGAATGGACAATCACTAAATGGGGAAATATAAACCGTGCCCAATTCCTAATCCTCCTCCTGGTGCCACTGTTCCGGATGTGCAGTGCACGCAGCTACCACAAAGCACTAAAAGACTTCAGGTTCAAAATGTGGAACTGTCCTTTGGTCAGGGACACGCGCTAATTACGGCACAGAAAGTGCAGGGAGCACTGAGAAACACAGCTCTGACAGAAGGGCTCGCTGGGCTCTGGCCTTGCTGTGCCAATTCTGACATCCAAACCCCCTTTCCCCGCTGGGGAAGCAGTGGGAGCCAAGTCCAGAAAGATTTATTTCTCCTTTCCTAAAACAGCACCAAGCTCTTTTTTTCCCTCTGTACTTTCCAAACCCGGTTCTCAAAGCCTGTACCAGACACTGGTTTCATGCAGAGCTGTCTTCCCATCCAGAAATGCACCTACCCCTGCACAACTCCTGCAAATGCTGCTGCTAGGAAAGTGTATTATGACCCAGAAAATGTCCAGCAGGCAGCATCCCCTGGCCAGGCACTTCTCAGCATCCCCACAACAGCAGCACGTCCCTGCCACTGGCAGAATTCTGGCTCTGAGGCACACAGCTGGCAACTAAAGCACAACTAAAGCACAGACAAACGTCTCAGCTGGAGAAAGCTGCTCCCACCACGTCACACCTCGTCCCAAAAACTGCAGGAGCTGTCAAAAGCCACGTTTGTGCACACCTGGTGTCAAATGCCAGGCAGAGCTGTGGGGTGGCTGCTGCCACAGCGCACAGGCAGGACACAACTCCCCGTTAATTCCTGGAAATGCCGATTACTGCCCCTTCCCAGGGGGATGTGGGGATGTGTGACACAGCCATGCATGCACAGACACCACGCAGGAAGGAGTGCAGCTCCCAGCTCTGTCATTTCAAATCACAGAAACTCTGCATGTGAACACGGACCAGCCGCTCCAGCCCAAGCAAGCAACAAAACCAAACATGGTTGATTTCCAGCAGATAAAAGCACATTATTCATTTCCACCTGAATCTGTTTCCACAGTGCTACTGACAATGTTTTGAGTTACTGTTGCTCTTTCAGACCAAGAGCTGCTTCAGGTCCCCAAACCAACAGTTCTGCCCTCCCAGTTAGATATTATTATTTTTTACGGTTATTTTTACACACAGTGAACTGTTTTAAGGCCTTACTTTACTACGATTTCAGACGCCTTTTATTTATAGCATCGACATCTTTTCCACGAAAATGCTGATGAGAAATTCTGGCAGTCTCAGGATAAAAGCAAGAATACACAAGGAACCCAGAAGATCTACAAAAGCCATAACTGATCTGTGCCACGAACGATGCTCAGGTTGTGAGCACCGCAGTTGTCCCTCACGCAGTTCACCTCACCCATGGTTTGTAAACCGTGGCTGCTCTGACTCTAACACGTGGCTGCAATCACATTTCCCTTTTGCTTTATTTAGCCGCTTTCACACCTCTGCACAACGCACAGAAACGAAGGGGAGGGAATAAGGAAGAGGCTCCTCAATGATTTGATTTGTCTCTGCGCACACACAGCTCCCCCCGAAAACCAAAAATTCCCACCGAGTGCTGCTTCCTTCAGGTCAAACACGGCTCTTCCCGTCTGCTCTGCTTCCCAGCTCCTCTCTGCTCACCTCTAACACTGCGGGAACCCTCACAGTGCAGGCAGGGCTCTGGCAGCTCCGTGACCCTCCGAGATCACGGTTCCACGAGCACAGAAGCAAAGGGATTTTTCTTTTTTTTTTTTTTTTTTTCTTCAAGGGAAGGAGGCAGAGGAGAGGGAAGATGTCTTAACTAAAGCACATAGTTTAACAATAATCTTACCACTGGAGACGAAATTCGACACCCAGGGCAATCACAGATTGGAGGATGTACCTGTAAGATTCCTTTGGACATAAGAGTCTTCAGACTTTTCCCTATATGCAGAGGAGAAGAAAAAGAAGAAGAAAAAGAATCAGCACGTTTATAAAAGGGAAGTATTTAGGGAAGGGGGGAGGGGGAGCCACGCGTCTGCTTCTATATCAACAGCCCTCCCCTTGCCTGCGGGCATCACCCGTCCCCGCCTGCCCCTGCAGCCAACTTTGTTCCACGCGGGGTCCCGGGAGGGGAACCGGGCATGACCTTGGGGGTACGGACCCCGGAGGGAACCGGGTACAGACCCGGGAGGGAACCGGGCACAGCCCCCGCTCGGTGCCCCGGGAGAAGAGCCGGGTACCGCTCCTGCTCGGTGCCTCCGGAGGGGAACCGGGCACAGCCCCCGCTCGGTGCCCCCTCTCGGTACCAGGGCTCGGTGCCCCTTCTCTGTGCCCCTTCTCGGAGCCCAGGCTCGGTGTCCCCGCTCGGTGCCGCCGCAGTCCCGGGGAGCCGCTCCCGCAGTGCCCGCGCTGCCCCCGCAGCGGGCACGGCCCCGGGGCAGCTCCCGCCGCTCCTCCTGACTCACCCCAGAGCAACTGAGGCTTCCCGAAGGCAGCAGGAGCCCGGGCATGAAAGGAACGGGCGCGACGCGCGAGGCAGCGATAATTAACGCGGCCCCGAAGCGCTGCCCCCGCTCTGTGGCGATCAATAACCCAGGCGAGGTGTCAGTCACCTCCTAATCGCTCCTCAGCCCCCAGGGCTGACACCTTCCAGCTCTCAGCTCATTCCGGGCCGTGCCTGCCCGCCCCCGCCGCTCTCCCCCCTCCCCGGCCCCGCTCTCCACCTGCCGCCCGCAGCAGCAGCTCCTCCGCGGAGCCGCGACTGCGGCGCCGGCTCGGGCGGGGAGGGGAGGGAGGCAGGGCAGGCGCCCGTCAGCAGCCGCCGGCGCCGCGGAGGTCCCGCACCACCCAGCTGCGAGGGGAACACCCCCTCCGCCCCGCCCGCCGCCCCGCCGGTGCCTGGCCGGGCCCCGCTGCCGCTCCCCGCGGCGCCGGCTCCGCCACCGCCACCGCCAGCGGCGGCTCAGGGGCGGGCGAGCAACCCCAGCACCCCCCGAGCATCCTCCGGGGTCCGCAACCCGAACACCCCCGAGCCCCCCGAACATCCCCCCCGAGCCCCCGGGTCCGCACCCCGAGCATCCCCCGGGACCCGCACCCCGCCCGCTGTTCAGCTCTCCGCCCGCGCCGCATCAAACTTCTCTCCAGCGGAGAGGAGCCTCCCAAATCCCCCCCTCATCCCCTTCCTAAAAACCCTCCCCCCCACAAAAAAAAAAAAAAAAAAAACCAAAAAAAAAAAAACCAAAAAAAACCCCCAACCGTTCCCAAACGGCTCGGAAAAGTTCGGCGGTACCGGAGCGTGGGGATCCGGCAGAGAGGGGCCGGGGGTGCGCGGGGAGGGGGCACGGCCGCAGGGAAGGGGGCTCGGCTCTCCCCGAGCACGGGGGCGAGAGGGAGGATGCTGAGGAGGAGCGGGGCGGCGCGGGGACCCCGCACACGGCGAGCGCTGCCTTTACCTTTGTGCCTGATGCTGCGCTTCCAGTCCTTGGCCGTCTCTCTGCCGCTGACAAACTGGAACTCGTTGGGGGTGAGCCACTCTCCCCGGTACCGGATAGAGGGTCCTTTGCTCCCTTGGCACAACTTATTGATGTAGAGCAGCGCCTTGTTCTCCCCGCACTCCACCTCGATGCAAGGCTCTCCGTTGTCAAAGAAGGGCTGGAAATCCGGGATGGAGGAAAACCTCTCCAGCATCAGGTCCTCGGGGAGGTGGTGGGGGTGGTGCGGGTGGGGGTGGTGGGGCTCGTGGAAGCCCAGGTACGCGCGGTGGGCAAAGATCTGGTCGTAAGCCGGCGGGTGCGGGGTGACCACCGGAATGGCAGCGGCGGCCAGAGGCGCGAGGTAGTCAGGTAAGGTTTCCATGGGCTGGTTAAAAGCTGCCAGGGCCATCTCTTCCCTGTCAAGTCGCTCCTTCTTGATAGCAGGCATGGTGCCGCCGCGCTCCCCGTGCGCCCTCGTCTCTCCAAAGCACAGCGGCTCCAATGTCTCCGGTTCAACTTGCCCTCGCTCTGGCTGGAGTTTGGATGAAATGCGCCAGCAGCAGCAGCAGCAGCAGCACAAGCACCTTTGGCGCTCGGGTGCCGGAGGTGGCTGGTATCCCCCGGAGCAGCCCGCTAACAAATCTCCTGGGCTGGCTCCCCAGCAGAGCTGTCTGGGATCCCTCTCCCACGGAGAGCCTAATGTACCGTAGACCCGGGAGCTGCTGTGTGGCTCGCAGATCTGCCCCTCCGGACTAATACCTGACATCTCGGAGAGGTCTCTGCTGCCGTAGACATTATTTTGGTTTAAGGAGGAAAAAAAAAGAAAAAAAAAAAAAAAAAAAAAAAAAAAAAAAAAAAGCTTATTGATTCCCTTAGATCAACCCACCTTCTCGCCAGGCTGGAGGGTTCCCCGCCGCCCAGCCAGCCAGCCCCCTTTCACCCTGCCCTCCCCACCCCCCGCTTCCTTTAAACTGACACCTGGTTTATTTATTTATATGCAATAATTAAAATTAAACGCTGCGCCCCCGCCGCCGCTCCGCGACCCCTCCCCGCCCCGCCGGCGCCCGCCGGGAGGACGGAGCCCCGGCCGGTGCCGGCTCTGCCCGCGGGGCTCCAGACACCCGGGCGGCGGCGGCGAACTTTCCCCGGGGCCGCCCACCTTCACCTGCGCGCTGCAGACTCGCCCCGCTCCCACCGAAGCCTTTCTGATCCCCGCCAGTTGGGTTTTAATCCCCACTCCTGCGGGAAATTTTAAGAAGCGCGGTGTTACGCTGCTTATCCCTCTGTGTATAAATATCTCTGTCTATAAATACGAACGCATCTACACACGCACAGACACACGGACATCTACAGTGCCATCCCCGCCAGCTCTGCGCTCGCCGCGCCGCTGCCCCCGAGCGCCGCGCCGGGCTGGGCTGGGCCCCCCGGGCCGGGACAGACACGGATTGATCGGTGCTCAGAAGTCACCGCACAGTTCGGAGACTCCGAGCAAACAAGATTTCCCTCCGCCGCCGCCGCCGCCGCCGCCGCCGCTTCTCTAACTTGGCCCATTTAAACAGCGGAGGCGCTGGGAAGCGCCGCGCCGGCGGCGGCGAGGGGGTGAGCGACGGACGGCGGGGCCAGCGCCGGCTGCTGCCAGCCCGGGAGGGACCCGGGGCCACCCGGGACTGCCCCGGCTCCGCGGGGACACGGCCGAGCACCGCTCATGCCCACCCCTCTGCACCCCCGTGCAGGATGCTCGCTGTCCCCGGCGGCTGGGACCTGGCTCCAGGATTCCCTTTTCCATGTGGGGATGGAGGGATGGATAAGGGATGGATGGATGGATAAGGGATGGATAAGGGATGGATAAGGGATGGATGGATGGATGGATGGATGGATGGATGGATGGATGGATGGATGGATGGATGGATGGATGGATGGATGGATGGAGCAAAGCTTAGGACACACAGAGTGAATTTGTTTTCCATCACAAGCTGTGGCAGACACGAGGTCCATGAGGAACTGCCCCGAGAGGACGGGGCAGCCCAAAATGAAGTTGTGTGGATTCAGGGATGTGTCACCTCAACAAGAAGGAGTTCCCTGCCTTTGGATGCTAAAGTGGGATCGACTGGGCAGGAAGAATCCTACCCAGGAGGGAAACAAAAATAAAATATCCCCCTAAACACGGGACAAGAAATGTGGCCCACATTAGCAGGTGGCAGAACAGTGAGGGTTCTGTGGGAGCTCTGCCTCAGAGCTCCCAGAACAGCACAAAGTTCCCAGCTTTGTCCCAAGCTGTGTCCCCTGACTTGCCTTCTTGCAGGGTGAGGTGGGGGCAGGTTGGCCTTGCCTGCCAGCCAGCGAGAAATGGCTTTGCTGTGTGACAGCAGCCACTGGCAGAGCTGGCAGGGTCATTTCTGAGCAATAACTGCCTCTGCCACTTCTCCGTTTTCTCCTGATGCTACCTGACCACGATCCTTGTTCCTTGCCATTTTCTGCTCAAGGAACTCCAGCTCTGGGATCTGTCTTTGCTTCTGGCTCTAATGAAGGAGGCAGATCCACAGACCCATCAAACCCTCTCATTTAGGCTTTCAGGCTTAGGCTCTTATTCTTAATGCTTCTGATTGCTCAAGATGACAGGGGAAAAATCACTTTCTATTATCACCTAATGATCCAAGGAAAATGCTTGGAAGAGGCTGCGGGAGACACAGACATTTCTGTGGCAGTCAGAGGGTTCTGGATGGGGGCAGGTGAGGGGCTGTGTGGGGAGAGGGGTCACTCTTAGCTCCCAGAAACTTTCATTCCTGACACATCCAACTGCAGCGGGCTCGAGAGCCTCGGGATCTTCTTCAGACTTCCCTTGGCTCCATCTTTGGAACTTGGCTTCCTGGGCCTGATTTCTTTTCAGTTTTTATGAGAGAGTGGGGATTTTTTTCCTCAAAGCTTCCTTCTTCTACATCCATCGGGGTTCTTGCTCTTCCACCTCCGTTCCTAATGGCAGCTCCACCTCCAAGTGCAGGCACAGCTTGGCCCCAGCCTTCTCCTGAGGAAGGCTCCGTGTTTCCTCCAGGAGAGGTCACAGGAGAGCAGGACAGGAGTGGATCCCGCAGGAACCTTCCTGACACAGGGAGGATGTTCTGGCAGAACTCGGGGAGGTTTGGAGGTTTAACAGATTGAGACTGATCCCAGCAAGCCCTGGAGTCACCAACGAGTCCTGCCTGTAATGAAGAACAAGAGCTCTGCCTTGGCTGGCTGAGTTGAGCAGCAGAGCCTGGAGTTGTTCAGCTCCAGCCTCTCTAATAGCAGAGCTTTTGGGATTAGTGTAAACAGATTCACCACTGGAGAGCAGATCAGAGAGCACCACGCAAATCCATGCACATGTGGTTAGAGGGGAGCCAGGTACGCCCTGCAAGCTGCACAGGAGCAATTGGAGCAGCTTTCCCAGGCTGGGGGAGGGATCTCTGTGGATTTTTGTTGTGTTTCCAGGGCGCTGGCAAAGTGAAAGCATGATTCTTCATTTGCTCACAGAGGCACTAGCACAGCAAACACAGTAAATAGTGATCATTTTTCAACATTCAGTTCCCCACCTCTGGGATCCATCACCCTGGATTGAAACAAAACCTTTCTCTCAGGTCAAATGTGTCAACAACCACGAAGAGTTACCTGAGCCAGAAAGTGTTTCCTAAGTGGAGATAATGCTTCAAGCACAGCTCTTAAACTTAAGAGAGAAAGATTTTCCTCCACATCCTATCACCAGTTTCAGGGACAAATTACTTATCCTGGATATTCCTCCACTATTCAACCAATAAAAGAAGGGAAAACTTCCTAAATGTAATTTATTTACATGTGCTTCAGTAAACCTCTAACTAAGTTAGGTTCTAACTGAGATCAAAGGTCCTTTGAGCTGTTTTAAAACCTCATTGCAGATGCAGGCCCTCATTGCAGATACAGGAAAGACAGGTTGAGGCTGGGAGGAGAGAGAAACCCAGCTACCTGTCAGATGAGCAACCTGAGCCCAGAAAGGGATCCAGAGCTCCTGTCCCTGCAGGATCCAGCACAGATCCCACCCAGAGCTCCTGGATCCATCCACAAACCAATCCATAAACAGATTTCATCCATAAACAGATTCCACCCATAAACCAATCCTCTCCCAAGTCATTGCCCTTTCCAAAGGACAGGGGAGGAGAGCAAAGAGCCCCACCAGCCCCTCCTGAGCCCCCAGAGCCATCCCTCAGCCTCTCCCAGAGTCTCGGGGACACCGGGGCTGTGGCACAGCCAGGATTCCAGGTTTTTTTTCCTGTCCTCCTTGCCGGGTGCAGCCCAGCTCTGTGCTCCCTGTGAGCAGCCAGAGCCAGGCTCGGGGCTGGGGATTGCAGTAAGAGCAGCCTCAGGCCAGACTGCTTCATTAGCAGAGATATCCTGACAGCCCAGCACTCAGGGAGGGCCCAGGTGGATGTGCAGGGGAGGGAGGTTGGGAAGGAGGATACTGGGAAGGGCTTTGCCTCTGAAAAAATGCTTTCCCAGGAGCTGCTGGGCTGTTCCCTTCTTAATCCTGCTGCTCCAGAGCCCTGCCTTTGGTTGGGGTGGGAATGGAGCACCTGGAACTCGGAGCTTTCCCTGCCTTTGGGAAGGTGTCACGGTGCTGTGGGCTCACACAGCAGCCAGGGCTGGAATCTGCGAGCCCAAATCCCTCATAAAGGGGTTCTGGCTGCCCCCAGAACAGCCTGGGACAAGTGGTTGGAGAAATTCTCTCCTTACCCAGCCACGTTCACAAAATGCCTCTTCCTGCCAGCACCCTGTGCAGCTCTATAACCAGTCTGGGTAGAGCAGAACTCAAAAAAAAAAAAAAGTCCTGGAGGAATTAAATGCCTGTTGGGAAGGAGTGAAGGAACTTTTATTTGAGAGGCAAGGGCTCCAATTCTAAACCAGCCACTTCTTTCTCCTAAACAATAAGGGCACAAATCTATTCCCATTAAAACCAATGAGAAACTTTTAGTGACTTCCCTCTTCAGTGTCCAGTCCCCATAACACAGCAAGAGGTTGCCCTTCTCTGCAGAGATTTTGGAAAACAAGTTCAATTACACTCAAGTGACGCCTCCGTGGTGCAAAAAAATCCCTGATAGAAATCACCAATGGAATAAACCTTTAGTATCAAAGAAATAACATTTCTCTGGCCCTTTCCTAAGGCAAGAGCTGCCTCCTTTGCAGTTCCAGTTGCTGAGCAGCTCCCTGTGCTCCCCTCTGCATCAACCACTCTTTGTGCACACTGCAATTAAAAATGCATCCTTCTCCCTTGTCTGTTCTCTCTCCTTAGAGGTTGTTTATTGCTAATTTGTAACTGGTGGGGAAGAGATCAGCGTTGTTTGGCATCCACCAGATTTCCCCTTTTTTTCCCCTAAAACATTTATTCCTCTCTGCCCACTGCTAAGAAAACCTCAGTGCATCAGGAGGAGCTGAACTGATGCTCACACTGGATTCATTAAGCCTGGCTGTGTCCCAACACCACTTCCTGCCTGCCTTCCCTCCTACAGCCAACAAAAAACGGACACACAGAAGAAATGCCTGTCCAGGAATGTGTGTCTGGCTGGAATCTACGGCCAGGTTACAACCAGGAGAAATGAGTGACCATAGAAAAGCAGATAAGGTGAGGAGCGCCCTCCTGGCATCAAACAGGGCCATAAAAAATATCAGCCATGGGTGACTCCTGTAATTCACAGGTGAACACAAAGATGAGTGCACAGAGCTGCTTTTATGGGTGAGACAGATGAGACTTTTTCAGGAATCCTTTGGAAGGGATGTGCAAGAAGAGTGTGGAGTAATCAAGGTGCGAGTGCTTTTAATCCACACGAGGAAGATCAAATTAAGGACTCAGCAGAACCTGTCTTGACCAATTGAGGAGGTGCTGAAAGTGCTCCCTGAGCTGGCTCCCAGCTCCCAACACATTAATTAGAGCCAACATCTCCTGAAGTCTTTAAATCACCGAGTGTCTCTGCTCTGATTCTCCTCCTTTCTAGAAGCTGCTGCAGTGGAGTCGCTGCCCTGGGATTAGCAGCCAGCACCTCTCCACCTCAGAAGGCTGAAAATCCCTGCAGGAATTCAGCTGAGCGAGTTCTGTCCGAGCAGCGAGGGGCTGGATGTGTCCCTGTGCCAGAAACAAAGGTGACTGAACTGCCACTGGATGTGTGAGGGGACATCCCACAGGAGCTCCCAGCACAGAGCTGGGTTTGTGCAGGGAATCCTCGCTGCAGGTCCTGGGCTTTCCCTGCAGTTATTGCATGGAATTTGTGACTTCAGGAAGGCAATTCCAGCATCACAGTGACCAGAACGTGGTCCTATCTACACACTGGATATGTTTGAACAAAACACAAAAAATTCCCCACAAACGAGCAGTGAACTCAAACACACACCAGGAACTTTGTGCTCAGTCCTCACCCAGCCCTGCCACTCTGAGCTCCTGGGTCGGGACCACACGAGGGCTCAGCTTTGTTTGGTTCAGTTTTCTTTTAAACCCAACAATCCCATAAAAGCAGACGACTTGATATAAACCTGCTGCCACGAGCACGCTGCAACAGAGGGCTTTAATCAAACAGAAACTTAGATAAGAGATAAGGGAGGGAAAACCAAAACAAAACAAAGGGGATTTCAAAAAAAACCCCATGTAAATAGGAGTTTGTATATTTGGATCTTGTCATGGTGATTTGAGTTTCTCAGAAGAGGAGCAGCTTCCCTGCCCTTCACAGTGTGGACAGAGAGGCTGCTTACCCCCGAGTTTTATTTGTTGTCAGACTTCCAAATGGGATCTTTTCTAAATCTGGAGTCAGGAATTCCAGCCTCTGTCTCTGCCTGCTTTCCTTCACTGTGGGGCTGCAGCAGCACCTGGGGACTCCAAACTCAGGTGCTTCACTCACCAGCCTGGGAGCAAACATCTCTGTGAAATCCTGAGGCATTTCCATCCCCTTCTGTGCCTTTCCAGAGCTCTGTTTCTCTCAAGCTCAATAACTCAATCTCTGAGCAAAGCCAGGGAATTGTGAGCAGTAACAGCACACGTGACAGAGGCAGAAATGTCAGAGCAAGCTGTTTACGAGTCATTTTAATGCTGATGCCTAAAATTATTATCTAAACTCTCTGGCAAATACAAATTACTGTTTTGTTTACTGCAGCAGAGAAGGATTTTGTTTCTTACACACCTTCCTTTAGCCCAAACTGCTGTGTCCAGACACGGGCTCCAACACACATTTCCTTCCTGATTACCTGGGAAAGGCTGGGCAGCAAGGTGGGGCCAATCACTGAGGATGAGGAGCAGAGGAAAGAGATCTTTTAAAGTTCCTGTGGTCCCTTTAAAGTCCAGCAAGCAGCAGCCACTTCTCACCCTGCTGTGCACCCATCAGCCATAAAGCCCTGCCCAGGGATTAAAGCTGCACTGACCCCAGAATAAAAAAAAACCCTAAAGCAGTGTAAATAATCCAGGAGACCCTCAAGTCTATCACAGCCCAGTTTTTCAGGAGTCTCTGTCTCTCTGTATGGTCTCTACTCACAACTGCAGCCAAACAATGACTGGGGTGCACATGGGAGCAGCACAGGAAGCAAATATAAAATTGTCCTAACCAAGTAACTGAGTGCATTTGTAAGGATGGTATTGCTTTTAATTAGCCTTAATTCCCAAAGAATTATTGCTTGCTCAAAAAGAATCTTTATGGATCCATGAATTATTGAGCACAGGATTCTCCCCCTGCCTCCTGCTGATACCCAAGAGAGCAGCCCCAGCATAACTCACCAGGGAATTCTCTGGATTTGACTGCAGGAATGCCTGGTGCTCCAATCCCTTCAGTATTTCTGTTAGAACTCCCAGGACTGGATCAGCTAAAATGGAAATCAGGTCCCAGTCTGGATTAACCTTGAGAGCAGCACAGATGTGTTGTGTTTGTTAGGAGAGATCTGTGTTTGCACACACACACACTGCCCATGTGCACCCATGTCATTTTATACCTAATATTAATCAGATTTGGAGTTTCAAATGCAGTAATGCAAATTAGGCTGTTCACTTGTCTCTTTATGAAATTAACGTGACCCTTTTAGTGTCAACTTTGAGAAGCTCAGGTACAAACCCAGGAAGATGGAATTGCTTAGGGATGTTGTATCCACATTATTCTGGGCTGAGCCTCCCATTCTTTCTCCTTCTTTCTTCCAAAAAAAATCCCCATAAAACCAGTCCCAAATTTCACCTGCAAAAACAGCAGAGAATCTGTCCTTGGTTATGGAGATCAGCACAGCAATGTGTCTGCTGAGCTTTCAGCCACACATATCTGAAATTCCTGCTCTGTGTGGAGCAGAGCTCACATCCAGGAGTGTGGGGCACTCCCAGAGCCTGCACTGGGAACCAGTTTCAGACCATCCCACCAGTCCTGGGCTGAAATTCCAGCGTTTGGCCCAGGGTGGAGGACTGGGAAATCAGCACGTCCTGAGACACTGGGTTTGGGATTCCTTTGGGAAGGATTTGAACCTTCACAACACATTTTAGAGGGGACAAAGGCACTCTGCTCTTGTTGTACCTCCTGAGGATGCTGGGCCACATTCCTGGGTGAACACAGCTCTTCCTTCCCTCTGGAGCTATCAGCCTTCAGGATTCTAAATTCCCTTTCCCTGGATCTTCTTGGAGCTGTCTTCAGGCTTGCTGCTGCAGTAGCTACCACGAAATGCCCCTATATCAGTAAATCTATTTATTGGAATGGTCATACAGGACTGCAGCAATGAGACACAAACATAATCCAATTCCAACCTCTTCAAAGCAGGAGGAAATAAACATTTAGCTCCGTTCCCCATGAAATTGGAGTAAAAAAGGGAAACCATCAGGATGTGTGTGACAAAGAAGAGACAACACGAATAAATCTCAGCAGGACAGGAAGGTGAGCGGTGTCCCAGGCATTCCTTTGGCAGAGCGCTGGGAATACCCCTGGGATTGTCCCTCGATTCACAGCTCCTTCCCTCAGCTCCCAAAACCCCTCAGCAGCCTCTGGAGCCCCCATCCAATTAGGAGATGAAATGCAGGAGGATCAAAGCGAGAGTTCCCGGCTCTCCTGAGGATCAGCGGGAGCGTGGGATAATTAGCAGCCCCGAGTGCTGCTGAGCACCTCTCCCTCCTTAGCGTTTCCCATCTCCCCTCCTCACCTGCCTGTCCTCAGCTGCCCTGACACAGCCCCAGAGTGACCCCTGAGCTTTTTGGGGCATGGCTTCACTGCTTGGGAGTGAACCTGGACATGGAGACAATCAGGGGACACCAAGAGTGAAATAATGAACGATATACAGCCAAACTATAACTAAATAATATTTCCACTGCTGCCAGTTTTCCCTTGTGTCCAAGGAGCTCTGATCAGGATGGGGGAGCTGCTCCCACTCTTTTTCACCTGGGTAATGCCCTGCAAGCAGCACAGAAATTTCAGGTCTGAAAGGCACCTTAAACAATCCCTGGGCTCGGCTGTCAGGAGCGAGGCTGAATTATGATTGCTTGTCCTTGCAGAAGAAACGGGGGTGGCCTGTGTGCCACGTGTGGGGACCCTGGAGTTGTCTCAGAGGACCAGGGAGAGCAGCTCTCCTCCACCCAAGGCACACACCAGGCCAGAAGGTGCAGAAAGGAAACCTCAGCCTGGAATCCCCACCACAAACAGGAGAATTCTCCCCCTCTCCAAGCCATGAAAATACCCCACAAACGGGGGAATTTCCCCGTGACAATTCAGGCCTTGCCCTGATGTCCTGGGGTGGGCTCAAGTCCCAATCCCAGGGATAAAATCCATGGGAGGAGCGTGGTCACGCTGGCTACTGCCAAGGGAGCCAAACTGATTGGGCTCACGAGGAATTTGCATGCAAGGAACCAGGCGAGCTGAAATAAGGCTGAAATGTTAATGAACGTCTGGAAAGCACGAGGAAATCCTTGGATTAGAGGTATCCTAGGAACACAACACAGCCGGTGACAGCAGATAAGGTCAGCCTGGGGATTGCATTCAGTTTTATCTAAAAATCCAACTTTGCATACGGTGACTCAACAAAAACGTAATAAATGTAAATCGTCTAACAGTGCTGCCGTGCGGATTTTGAGCCGTTTTTCAGCGTGGCTGGCAGGATGCCACGGCTCTGATCCCCACTGCCCAGCCCAGAGCCCAGAGCTGTCCCAGGCCAACGAGTGCCTCACTTTTACCCTCTGATCTCAGGCATGAGCAAGAGCTGAATTCCAGCCCCACAGTTCTGCAGTGCAACCTCCAGAGCCAGGAGAGTGAATGTGTGTGTGCTTGTGTGTGTTTGTTTGAGTTTGTGTGTGAGAGGGAGAGAGTCTGTGTGTGTGTGTCTGTGTATTTGTGTGGTTTTGTGTGTGTGTGTATTTGTGTGTGTTTGTGTCTCTGTATTTGTGTGTGTGCCCCTGTATTTGTGTGTTTGTATGTATTTGTGTCCCTGTATTTGTGTGTTTGTGTCTCTGTATTTGTGTGTCTGTGTGTGTTTCTCAGTGTTTGTGTCTCTGTATTTGTGTGCCTGTGTGTGTTTCTCAGTGTTTGTGTCTCTGTATTTGTGTGCCTGTGTGTGTTTCTCAGTGTTTGTGTCTCTGTATTTGTGTCTGTGTGTGTTTCTCTGTGTTTGTGTGTCTCTGTGTGTGCCCACAGAGTGCAGGCTCTGCCAGCCTTGCCGTGGCACTGCTGCTCTCTCTCCAGGTTTCCAATCCCGCATTTTCCCGTTTCTTGACAGAGCCCGTGATGAGGAAGGGCTGAGCCCGTTTGGGGTCAGGGATCGCTGTGGGACGCTCGGCTGGAGCGCACCGAACCAAATCACGACCAGAGATGAACCAAACTCCCTTTCCCCTAACTTAGCTGAGGAGGTTCTGAACATCACAGAGCAGAAAAGCCTTTTCCCTGCTGCCTGTCCCTTTCCGAGCAGCGAGTGCGCCAGGAATGCTCCGGGAATGTTCTGGGAATGCTCCGGGACAGCGGGAGGAGCGCGGGCCGGTGCCAGTGGGGTACAGGGACGAGGCACAGCCGGGCCAGGAGAGGCACAGCCGGGCTCAGAGCAGCCCTGGCACACCCAGAGCATCCCTGTCACACTCGGAGCAGCCCTGTCACACCCCGATCAGCCTGTGACACTCGGAGCATCCCTGTTACACCCCGAGCAGCCCTGTCACACTCGGAGAAACCCTGTTACACTGAGATCAGCCCTGTCACACCCCGATCAGCCCTGTCACACTCGGATCAGCCCAGTCACACTCGGAGCATCCCTGTCACACTCCGATAAGCCCTGTTACACCCCGAGCAGCCCTGTCACACCCCGAGCAGCCCTGTCACACTCGGAGAAACCCTGTTACACTGAGATCAGCCCTGTCACACCCCGATCAGCCCTGTCACACTCGGAGCATCCCTGTCACACCCCGATCAGCCCTGTCACACTCGGAGCATCCCTGTCACACCCCGATCAGCCCTGTCACACTCGGATCAGCCCTGTCACACTCGGAGCAGCGCTGCCCGCCCGTCGCTGCTCGGGAACCCCCCGGCCGGTCCCCCCGGCCGCCGCCGCGGGTTGCTGGCAGCGGCCCCGGAGCCGCAGCGCTGCCGCCGGGGAGAGAGGTAATAAATAACCCGGGGAGCGCGGCGCGGAGCCCGGCGGGCGGCGCAGACTCTGACCTGACAAATACCCACTGGAAAATCATCACCTCCCGCCCCCGGGAGCCTGGAGCCAGCCCCGGGCCGGCCCCAGGCGGGGGGCGGCGGAGCCAGCCGGGCCCGTCCGGCCGCGCCGCCGGGGGTGGCGGCAGCGGGGGCGGCAGCGGGGCCGGGCGGGGCCGGGGATGGGGATTGGGGATGGAGATGGGAATGCAGGGAGGGGATGGGGACAGGGATGGGGATGGAGACTTGGGATGGGGACGGGGACAGGGACAAGGGACTGGGATGGGGATGCAGGGAGGGGATGGGGACTGGGATGGGGACAGGGACAAGGGACAAGGATGGGGATGCAGGGAGGAATGGGGACAGGGATGGAGATGCAGATACAGGGAGACGATGGGGAGGGATGGGGATGTAAGGAGGGATGGGGATACAGGGAAAGGATGGAGAGGGATGGGGATGCAAGGAGGGGATGGGGACAGGGATGAGGACTGGGATGGGGATGCAGGGAAGGCGTCCCCAGGCACCCCAAACACACACACACAGCGGGATCTCTGTTCGCCTCCGCCGCGGTCCCCCCGGGCCGGGAGCGAGCGGGACGGTCCCGCACGGCCGGGAGGGGAGGGAGGGCAGGGCTGGGGGGATGTTCTGATGTTCCTGATGGGAGCGGTGCTGTCCCCGCTGAGTCCTGGAGCCTCCTCTCACCTGCTCCAGGAGAAGGCAGCACCCAATTTCCCAAGGGTGGCGAGGAGGGAAAGGAGGGGGGGGAATGGAGAGGGAGAAGCTTTATTTTCCGCCCCATGCAATAAAGTGTGATTATAAAGAATATAACAGGGAGCACAGCTTGAATTCCAATTGGTGGAGGGCCTGTTGTTAACCATCAGGGAACTATTTATTCTCCAGCCTTACTGGTGCTCCTTGGTCAATAATGATGAAGGGGGGAAAGGAGAAGAAGTTGAAGCCATTATAAAGCAGCAATCCCATTACAGAGGAGCAGCAGCAACAGCTCCCCCCCAGAATCTATGATTCCCTCAGGTCATGTCTCGTGTGCTCAGACCACTGGCCACTGTCAGGATTTACCCTGCATCATTAACCCACCAAAGAGGGGTTTTTACCTGCCAGAAATGACTGATTCCTCCAGCCTGATGGCTGTCATCGTTTGGGAGACAGAGCAGCACTCCCCTGCTGCTGAACTATCTCCAGCGATATTTAATAAATAAATGAAATAGCTGGATGCTCGACCAGCTGCTCAGGAGAAGAGAAGACAATGTGGCTATTTATTGTGATTAAATATTTGCTGCTCCCTAATTCTGACACTTATTCACACACACAGAGACAGGGAGCACCCGTGTGTGCTTGCCCAAGCCCTGATCAACTCCCCAGACATTATTTCTCATTTGCATTTCTCTTCCACCAGGCCCAGATTGTCCCAGGCTGTGCAGAGGAGCAGAGGCAGCCCCTGTCCCACACTCTGCTCTTTTTTTTGCATTGCAGGGTTCCACGTGAGCTTTGCCAATATTTCAAACAGGATCAGAATCACTCCGGGCCAGCTTTAGAAACTTCTGGCACCCAAACTGGATGCCAGATCAAAAACCCCAAGCTCGGCACAGAAACCTAAGCCCAGAGTTTGTTTCCTTTGCTGTGCCACAGGGGAGGGGGTTGGCTTGGAAGGTTTTGGCTGCCTGGCTCTGCTCCATCCCGGGGGCTCCAGAGCAAACACCCAGCCGAGGCCTGAGCCTCCCTACACTGCAGAGCCCAGGGCAAACGGAGCTGTCCTGACACCAGCCCACACTTCACCCTCTCACTGCTGCATTCCCAACCCCAGCAAGGCTCCCACAAGCTTTTCCCACCTCAGACCCATTTCCCCAGTGGAGATTATCCCTGGCTGCGTCCATCCCCAGCATCCAAACCGTGCCCACGAGGGAGGGGGAGGTTGGGCCGGGTGTTTTTATGGTTCTCGTGGGTTTCCCATAATCACAAACCCTGGCCCTCCTTGCCTTGAACGGCATCAGCTCCGGGAAATCCCTGTTCTGTGGGATTTGCCACTTCCCATGTGCAGCCAGGGAAAGTCCTCGAAGCACAGGAGTGGGAGTGAGAGAGGAGGAGGCTCTGGCAGAGGATGGAAGTTTGGGGGGGACAAACTTCAGCCCCTTTTACCTTTCTTTGGAGATTCTTCCCTTAACCTGCAGAGCGGGTTCCTTCTTCCAGCTGAGTTATCCTGTTACCAAAACGGGACCTCTGGGCTCCAAACCTGTCACTTCCAGGCTGAGGTTCCTCCAGGCAAACACGGGAACATTCCTGGTAACTCAGAAAGCATTTTGCACTTGATCGCTGTTATTTACACACAAGGACCCAGGTGTAAAGCTCCTGTTGTGAGGTTGGAAATGTCCCTCAGCTGTGACTGATTTTAAGGGTAGCACTGAGTGAAGCTGCTCTAAAGCTGCCAAGGAAGTTCCTCCCCAAACAGAACAAAGATTGCTTCAAGGGCAATCATGAAATTAATCTCTTTTAATAAGCAAGATGAAAATGAGGACCTAGAAGGAGCAGGAGAAGGAAGGACAGCAGCAATGGAATTGGAGACCACGAGTTTGGAGAAAAGCTTGACTTGAAGCCTTGGTACAACTACCCCCAAATCTTTTTGTGGAAGCCCAGGAATGAG
The DNA here is from genome assembly GCF_001447265.1 of Sturnus vulgaris. The sequence continues at coordinate 1,275,700 of NW_014650666.1, forward strand.
GTTCTTAATGGCTGAGAAGGAGCATTAGAGCTGCTGCTAAAGCCATGCTTCTTCCCCTGAACAGGGCTGCTGTCTTTTTGCTGTGTGATGCCTTCCATAAGCTCTTCTGGGGATGGGGGTATAAATCATAATAAAGCCATGGCACGGCATATAAATCATAATAAAGAATAATGATACGTAATAAGGATGAATAATATTAAAGGGGAGAATTGTGTGAGAGAGCCTGCACACACACACACACACACACACACACACAGAGCTGTGCAAACACAGACACGAGACGTGGCTGCCACTGTCAACACATTGATCCCAACACACTGCCCCACCTTCCTTCCTTCCTTCCTTCCCTCCCTGCTGCACATGGCAAGGCAGGCAATAACCACGTGCAGGAATTTCAGTGCTCAGGGGCTCCCAGAAGGAATCTCAGTGGGAGTTGAAACCCCTCAGTTCCTGGGCACACAAAGCTTCCCCTCAGTCAGTTTTTTCCTGCCTGTCTCAGGTGGTTTTGTCTCACTCAGGTGGTGGCAGCAGGGACATTGCTCCCACATCTGCAGCCCTCCAGTGAGGCAGGGCATGGAAGTGGAAATTCTAATTCCCAATTCTGCTGACTGCAGCCCCGGAGGGAATTAAATCCCGAGTTGAGATCTTCAGGGCTGGGTGCAAAGAGCAGCTGAAGTCAATCCCCAGTGCTTGGAGAGCACAGGAATCCAAGTTCCACATCCTCATCCTCCTCCTCCTCCTCCCAGGGAGATCTGGCCTGCTCAGCTCCTCACACAAACTGATTCATCCCCTGCCTGCAGATCAGCCTAAATTTGGGGAGTTTTGTGTGTTTGGGTCAACAGATTCTCCCACAAGAGCTGGACTAGAAAAGCCTCAGGGATCACGAGATTCCAGAATATCTGATTAGCCAAAGAACAGGGGGGTGGGCTGGTGTAACTTTACAGAGCTGACTAAATTTGGGCTACTGGTAAAGATCCATCCAAAATTATCTGCTGGCTCAGTTAGGCAGTTCCATTTTGGGCAGGAGGAAACAGCTTCCCAGGCACTGAACATCAGCAGCAGAAACAGCACAAGGGGAAGATTGCCTCCCTGGTTAAATGTGTATTTAAAATGCTGATAGCCCACACTGAGACCCCAGAAAAAAATGTATTTATCATTGTTATTAACAGTAATAGAAATAAAACCAGTTCTAATAGCATGCAGGGTTTGATGCATTTCCCAAATAAAAGGATTTATTAGTTTAAAGCCTGGGTATTTATTTGTTTCTCTCTCCCCAGTCCTGCCCCCCCTCCCAACCCTGTTGAATTTTTAATGCCCCCTGTTTCTAATGTCAGCCGTTTTTCTTGTAAAGGTTTTTTGACATAACTTTATATTGCTGCATCCTTTTGTTGTTGCCATTCCCCATCCTTGTTAGAGACTCCACTCCCCTAATGAAGCTCGGCTCCTGCCAGGATAATAAAAGGAAATAGATCCAGGCTGAGGAGAGCCAGGGAGAGGGGAGTGCCTGTGAGAGTGAGATCAGAAACGAGGGTGACACAACAGAAATGCAAGGAAAGTGTCCTCTGGGCACTCCCAAGGCTGTCCCTGGGACCCGAGCGTGTGTCAAATGCACAGAAACACAAATGCACGAGGTTTGTACGGATCTGTGTGCACGGTGAATGTGCGTGGATGTGATTTTATACACACACACACTGACGGTGTGCAAGGACACGTTGGGAAAATGTGCCAGAGGTTGGGGATATTCTGCCAAATTAAAAAAAAAAAAAAAAAGATTCAAAATATCCCTCTTGTGCTTTTGGGGGAGGTAACTCGTGGTCTTACTGTGAGTTATGTAAAAATTACCAAAGTCTACAGAGCTCCTTTCTCATGAGAATGAGAAACTTCTCCACGTTTTCTCTGACTTTCCCCCAGTACCAGCCAGGTCCTGGTGCTTCAGAAATAACAGAAAACCAGAGGCAGCCAAGCAGTTCCAGCAGGCAGGACCCTTTCAGGGCTGGTTTGGACACAAGCCCTGCTGGGTCTGTCTGTCTGTCTGTCTGTCTGTCTGTCCAGCCATGCTCGGAGCAGCTTCACTCCCAGCCCTGCCCCCAGAACGGAGCGGGCAGGGGAAGCAGCACCGGCTGAGCCCGGGCTCCTCTGCAGGAAACGTCTCCAAAATCATCAGCCAGAAATTCTGGAAAGGGCCCAGCAATGCACAAATCCATCCCCGGAGCCCCAGCACACCCTCCTGCATCCTTCAGGGACCGGGACATCGATCAGCTCCGTGTGCAGCAGGGACCTCAGGGACAGTCCCTGCCCACAGTCACAGAAAGCACTGGGGCTCCAACAGTGCCTGAAGGATCTGCCATGACTTTTTTCCAGTGGGATCTCGGGCTTTTAAACCCATCAGACACATTAACATGAGGAGAACCTCGACATATTTGTGGCTTTCAACCTCTGAAATATTTAGGGCCATGCACAGCCCCACTCAGTTGTCAGCAGCAGTGCCAAAGGCTCGGGAGAAAACTCCATTTCTCCCAACCAGACCAATTCTAAAATTCAAACCCCAGAGTCATCATGTCTAGGCTTGGCTTACACGCTAATTCTACCCTGAAAAGCTTAATTGAAATTTCAGGTGGAAATTAATCTGGCCACCTCTTGTTCCCTAATGGGTTTTGATCTACTTCTCCACACTGTGACAATTCCTGGCATGGTAAGTGATGTCTGTTTTGAAGAAGGCTGTAATTATGAAGTCTGCAGGGAACTGTAGGTCAAGCCAGAGATGCAATGACATAGCTCTTACTAGACCAGAAAAACAGGAATGACGAGGACTCCTGACACTGCAGGAACAGTGACAGATCAGGAAGGAAAATCCTTGCAGCAGATCTGTCTCTGTTTCGTTCTCTTCGAGCTGTATTTTCAGAGCTATGGAAAAAATCGGACTAATTTTTATGACTAGAACATCATTTACTGCCCCCCCCTTCCAAAATTCTGTGACACAGCTGCTGTGCTGTCCCTGAGGACAGGACACACCATCATCTCCTGGTGACAGGAACCACCCCCATGGTGCCTCAAGCTGTGTGTGATCCTAAAAACATTTTTTTGGACCTCGAAGAGCTACAGACACCTCTTCCAAATCAAGCCCAAATACCTGTCCCAAAGCAATTCTGATCAACGAGTCATGACAGCCACAGTGACATCCAGAAAAACCCATTGGTCTCACTCAGGGTGCCAGGATGAAGCCAAGGAAAGAAAGAAAGAATTGGTCATGGAGGGATGGATGGAGGGATGGATGGATGGATGGATGGATGGATGGATGGATGGATGGATGGATGGATGGATGGATCACAAGGGGAATATGCTCCATTTTTATTTTTTTTCCCATCTTTTTCCCTTTGGGATCTAAGGCAGAGCATGGACACAGCACACAGGCACCGTGGCACTGGCTGCAGAGCAGCTCTTGAAATGGGGACAATCCATACAAACGCATTTTTTGGAAGGGGGAATTGGTTGTGGTTGTCGATTTGAATTGAATTTCATTGACAGAGCTGCTGAAGGACCCCTGCAGGTTCCCAGCCCTGGTGAGACACAGAAACACATCCCAGCCCTGGTGAGACACAGAAACACATCCCAGCCCTGGTGAGACACAGAAACACATCCCAGCCACGGCTGCAGTGCTCAGGAGGTGCAGGCTGTGCTGTATTAATATGCAAAGTGTGCCTGCCTTCCCAATTAAATGGAAAATGCTATGATTAAAGGCAGTCAGAAGATATTAGATGGATAGTGCTGAACCACGGGCTTTATTTCCTGCACGCAGGAGTCCAGGGGGAGCACAGGGGGAGAAACTGAGCTGGGAAAGGGAAAATGCCTGAATGGCAGGAAGGGGGAAAAGGAGGAAACTCTTTACAGGAGGGCTGAATGAACACAGTGCCTCATCCCAGACTCCAGCCCTGGAGGGAAGCTGAGCACTGCTGCTCACAGCAGCTCAGTTCTGGCCCATCATTTTGGGGGGCAGGAGGGGTGAATCACAGCAAAAAGCCCAAAGAGCGTCATAAATCCGAGCTGCAGAGCCCTGAGGCAAAGCTCAGAGGGGACAGACCCTTCCTAGCCCCCTCCTTTTCCTTGTTAGCATCAGCAATTTCTCTTTTCCCACCTCCCTGGGAGAAGGAGCAGCAGAGAAGTGCAGCGTGCTGGATAATTCACAATTAAAGCCGTGAAGATAAAACACGGAACATTAATAAGTGAGTGCAGGGTTCCCTCTGCCTGGCTGGGGAGGGTCTGCTCTAAATCAGCCCCTTTAACCCTGGTGGCTCTGCTCTGAGCCCCAGGCCAGGCTGGCAGTCCCCACTCGCTCCTGCTGCTGTCTCTGAGCTCTGCTGCACCCTGTCACCAAGGCACTGCCTGCCCGTGTTTCATGGCTTGCATTTAATTAAAAGAGATGGCAAAGTCAGGTATATTTATGGGGGCTTCTAATCCTCACACTCACATTTCCAGTTGCCATGGGTTTCCCTCCACCCCCACCCCCAGCACGGAACGTGCTCCGGGATAAAGCCCAATAAATTCTGCTCAGTAATTGGCTGTGTGGTTTAGGGGTCCATCCATCCCAGCTCTGGGGAAACACAGGCCTTCAAAAAAATGACTGTGAGGACAGCAAACCCCAGGGGAAGGGGCCCAGAGTGCTTCATCTCCTCCTGTGGCTGCTGCTGAGCTGTCCCAGGTACGAGGCAGGGGCAGAGCCCAGCCAGGGTCACCTGTGGTCACTGGGCTGGAGCTGCTCCTCTGCCCAAAGCCAGGCTTTGCTGGGCCTGTGTGAGAGCAGGAGGACACCCAGGGCATGAGCAGAGGGATCTCCCCCCTGCCCAGAGTGCAGAACAAGGCAGGCACAGCAGCCTGAGGTATTCAGGCAATAACTCTGGGCGTTTTAGAGATGCTCTCTGCGGGCCCTGAACAGCCTGGGATGCTCCTGAAACAAATCTCTGCCAGCACAGAAAGGCTGGGGAAAGGTCTCCACAGTCTGAGGACACAGAACTGGAGCTGTTCTTTGTCTTCAGGGAGGGATTTCAGAGCAGTGTGCCCCAGGTGAAGCCATGCAGAGCAGAGGGAGGGGACCCATCTCAGCATCTCGGAGGTCACATCTCTGCTGGGGACAACAGGAACTGTCCCTGTGCAATGCCAGCACCCACGGGGGCCCTGCTGAACACCCCGAGCAGCATCCAGGGGCTGTAAACTCCCATCTTCTGCAGCAGCACCCACACCTGATAGCAGCACAGCAAAGCCTCCCTTCACAGCCACATTCCCACTGACCCATCGCTGCTGAATGCAGATAAAACACTGCAGAACAAGGAGGGGGAAATCAGGTTTCCTCTGGGTTATTCACATCAGTAAAAGAGCAAAAAAGACACAAGGGAAGAGGAAGGAATTCTCTGACCCAGGCACATCTCTGCCCCCCCAAAAAAATCAGAGTTATGCCAAAGCTGCCTGCCTGGCACTGCACAGCCTCTGCTCCTCTCCATTGCCCGTGATGTTAGCAGGAGTTAACATCCCTTAACTCACAGCTTTCCACATTCTGACTTTACATCTAACGTTAATGTTATTTAAACGTCACCTTTTTTTTTTTTTTTCCTCTCTGTGAATTTCGTGATGAGTTTCTTATTTCCCACCATTTTTTAAAGGAATAGTTTATTAAGAAAAGCTGAGTGCACCCCCAGCCCGTCTCCTGGAACAGCACTGATGAATAAAAACCCCCCTCACAGGAGACAGTTTTATTCTGTTGATCGGAAGTCTGCCAGCCCAATTTATGATTGGACATAAGATCTCCAAATCTGGATTTATGTGTTGTAGTATAACGACAGGTCAATGAGATTAAAACTATGTTCATGAGAGAGCTGTGAGGCAATTTGAGTTTCATGGTTCTGTGGTGATTGGGCATTCAGTCTAAGAAAACCTGCCTTAATAAAACACTCCCAGGCCTGGGAACAATCTGCACATTATTCATTATTGCAGCCTCCCCAGCACCCCCTCACCATAAAGGCAGAGCAGGGAGAGCAGCTCTCCCCCTCCTCCCGTGCAGATGAAGCCATCAGGGAGATGGTGCCACTGATAACAAATGGGCTGAATTAACAATAGGAACACTTTTCTTCCTTATCATATGGTTCACATAATCAAAACAGGGCAGGGGAGTGGGAGGGGAGAGGAGAGGAAAAGTCTCAGCCTCTCAAAAGTCTCCTCCTCCAGCTGAAAAATACAGGGAGGAAAGGCAGCAGCTCCTGATCCCATCCAGAGAACTCCCCTGCCTTCAAGTTCCTGTTTATTGAAGAAGCATCACCCTGCAGACCTTGGGCTGAGAGGAGCCTTAGCCAGGTCCCTGGAATTGCACAGGTCACCTGGACAGGGCAAACCTCAGGTCACTCACCTGGAGAGAGCAAACCTCAGGTCACCTGGACAGGGCAAACCTGTGGAGTCAGAGCCAGTCCCAGAGCCAAACATCCCAGGCTGGGGCTGTCAAATGGGGTTTTTCTCTTCAGGATGTTTCATTCTTCATCAATGCTTCTTTTCTTCACCATCCTAATAGAGATTTGAACTGAAAAGAGATCACAGGGTGCAGTGTGCTGGCAGGAAAGTGCTCCATGCTTTGCTCCCATGTGGGCTCTGTCTAAATAAAGCAGCTCCTCGTGCTCCTTTCCCCAGGCGAGTACAAGGGCCAAATTCCCCTTGGCCTGAGGATCCCCGATCCCAGCACACCTGGTAACTGCTGAAGGTGCTCAGCACTTCTGAATATCGAGCACAAACACTGAAAACCCAGAGCAGGAGCACAAGGGATGCAAGAGCAGCAGCCCAAGGACAAAGGAAGGACGTGGAGAAAAGAGCCTGGGAAAGGACAGGGCCCAGAGGAGGCACTGGGGGCTGATATTTGTGCTGTTCTTTGACTGTTCCAGTCGTTCTGCACCGAAGCAGGGAGCCCTGAGCACCTCCAGAGCTGCTGCTGAAGGGGCCAGAAATGTTTGTGGAGCAAACCCATCTGAGCTAGGCAGAGAGATTCCAGGACGCTCCTGTTCCATCCTTGTTTCAGCTGCTCTGCTGTCAGGCAGGGCACGGGGCCAGTGCAAGCTCCCAGTGCCTCAGCTCCAGGGGGGGACTGGCTGCAGAATCCACACAAATAAAAGGAGAAGGGAAAAGCGCCGGCAGCACCAATCTGATTACAGAGTCATTTATTTTCTGGTCGTTAATAATTTGTGCAATAAAAGATTGCGTGCCTTTCTGAGTTAGTAGGAGTTATTGGCATGAATTTCCCTCCACACTGGTGTGAGTCTGTGCTTGGAACATAAATTATTAGTTTCTTATCGCACTCCTCCTCATTTTTCATGCTGCCACAGCCAGATCGCCAGGAGCCAACCCCTCAGCCTCGCTCTTATTTTATGTTGCACGGCAAAGGCAGCAAAGACTGCTTTTCCATCTTTAATTACCCAGCTCCCTCCTGCCTCCCTCCCTCCCTCCCAGTGCCCCCACCTGGGCTGGGCTGTGGCTCCTGTGACATTTGCCACGAGGTTTTTTTGGTACAAATTCCCCTTTTTTTTTTTTTTTTTTTTTTTTTTATGACAGCAGCCAGAGCAAGGCAATGACAGCCCCAGCACCCTGCCAGCTCCTGTCACGGAGCTGCTTGGAAGCAAATTGCATGTGTGGATCTGTGAGGATAAAAGGAGGCTGGAACTCAGACCATCCTGGAAAGAGGAGGAGGGAAGTCCTGGCAGGGAGTCAGGCCCTACACAAGATGGTTGTGGCTCCAGGGGAAGATTGAGAAGTTTGAGGCCAGGCTGGAGCTGTGGCAATGCTTGGGCTTTCTCTTCCTGAGCAGGTGAATGGTCAGAACCCTGCCCTGTAAAACAAACACTTCACATCTCCAGAGTATTTGAAGTTCAGCGAGGGAAACACACAAACAATTAAAACTCGTTGAAAAACCTGCTTGTCCCCCTGACCCACAGCACTGAAATGCTGATTAATGATGCTGATTAATGATGCTGATTGCCCTGTGAGGTGCAGCAGCGTGCACAGAAACCACCCCAAAACCTTTGCCACACGTCAGCCTCGCCGTGCTCTCCCCTCAATGTCCCCTCCGGGAACATCTGCACCCACATCTGCCTCCCTTGGAGGGAGCCCTGGCAGACTGGGGTGACAGAGCACATCTGCAGCTGCAGGGCAGGCCAGGAGAAGGAAGCAGGAGCTGCAGCTTTGCCTGCCCTGCCTTCAAAGAGGAAGCTGAGGGAGCAGCACCATTCCCTGGACCCACTTTCCCCAGCTCTGCCACTCCAGGCACTCTCTGCTCAGGACACCCCTGGCCACAAATGGCACAAGGAACGTTCCCCATTCCGAGGGGATTTACAAACACAAATTCCCAGGACTGAGATCGTGGCTGGAAGCAGACACTGAAGGAAAGGTTGAGCAGGAAGGGACCTGGCAGCAGAAAGACCCAGGAGGAAATGGAACCACCAGGCTCAAACCCAGATCAGCTGAGAAGGGACCCGAGATCAGCATTTAGAACATTGGTCCCAAAATCAGACAAAATTTATTCTAACTCCTTGGGATGGGCAAATGTCTGTCCTTGGAAAGGAAAATACTGAAAAGAAAAAAGGAAACAAACTTAACTGAAATCTTAGGCTTTCATCAGGCCCCCAGATGAAACATTTGATGCATTGGAGGACAGTCCCCAAACACATCTTCACTCTTCCTGTGATCCAACAGTTCCAAGATATTTATCGCTGCTTTTTCCACTTCCCAGGAGAACTCTCTTTATCACAACCGATTCCACATTTGTTTTGCTGCCATCAACACCTGCCAGGGCCACGCTTTCTACAGAATGAGTTGGAATTGTGCCACGGGCAGGTTTTGTCAATCAGGGTCTCCACGTTGGGGATCCCCACCTGGGGGCAACTCCACACCCTCCCAACCCCTCCAGCCCATTCCTTACATTTGATATTTGTCTCCAGCATTTCCCGAAGGGGAATTGTTCCCCCCATTTCTAAACATTTTCACGAAGCCCTTCCTGCAGAGCTGCCACCCCTTGGGGTAAAGGCTCTCTCTTAATCTCTGTGGCGACTGCACAACGAAAACAGGGGGAAGAAATAACTGTAAAATCCATGCTATAGACACATAACATTTCCAGGTGTGTCTTTGGTAGGGTGTGGGAATCCACGGGGAGACAAAACAATACGGTATTGTACTTCCCGTGTGCGGCTCTGCATCACAGGGACTTTGTGAGTAATCCGATTATCTCCTCTCCGGAATCAAAACAGCGAGGGAGAGAGGTTTTTCCCTAATCCTAGCGCCATCTCTGGGAACGCTTCATCGTGCAGAATTACTTTCACAGTGGGGACGGGAATTAGGAGAGAATTTTCCTGTTTCCCGACATGAGCAGCTATGGGAGCTCTCCCCCCACCACGTTTCCCTCCCCACCCCCGGCCTGGGCGGCATCCCGGGGACAGGGCGGCATCCCGAAATCGGGGTGGCATCCCGGGGACAGGGCGGCATCCCGAAATCGGGGTGGCATCCCGGGGACAGGGCGGCATCCCGAAATCGGGGCGGCATCCCGGGGTCGGGACAGCATCGTGGGGACAGGGCGGCATCCAGGAGCCTCCCCGGAGCCATCCCGGATTCCCCCCGGATCCTCCCCAGAGCCATCCCGGGGGCAGTGCAGCATCCCGGATCCCCCCCCGGATTCCCCCCGGAGCCATCCCAGAACCACCCTGGAGCCATCCCGGGGTCGGGGAAGCATCCAGGAGCCCCCCCGGAGCCATCCCGGATTCCCCCCGGATCCATCCCGGAGCTCCCCCGGATTCCCCCCGGATCCCCCCCGGAGCCATCCCGGAGCCGTCCCGGCGGGATGCGGGCCGGCCGGGCTGGCTCAGCCCCGGGGGCTTGGCCGGGGGCCGGCCCGGGCTGGCGCCTCTCGGTCCCCCCGGGCGCTGCCGCCGCCGCCGCCGCGGTCGGAGCGGCCCCGCCGGCGGAGCGGAGCCGCCGCCACGGCTCAATTAACGCGGCTGCGGCCCCGCCCGCCCCGCTGAGCTCCGCTCCAACGCCCCCGCCAGCCCCCAGGGGCCCGGGGGGACTGCGAAAACACAGCCGTGCCGAAATAACACGGCCCTGCCGAAAAAACACGGCCCTGCCGAAAAAAATACAGCTCTGCCGAAATAACAGAGCCCTGCCGAAATAACACGGCTCTACCGAAAAAACACGGCCGGCTGCGAGGCGGGCAGCACGGCGGGGTGCGAGGAAACGAGCACCGGGTACCGAACCCATCCTGGGGAAATGAGAACCGGGGACAGCCCGCATGGAACGGATCCGTCCTGGGAAAAATGTGCCAGTCTGGAGAACCGGGCACATCCCGCGGGTACCGAACCCATCCTGGGGAAATGAGAACCGGGCACATCCCGCGGGTACCGAACCCATCCTGGGGGAAACGGGCACCGGGCACAGCCCCCGGTACCGAACCCACCGTCGGGAAATGTTCCAGGCTGGAGAACAGAGCAAAGCCCCGCGGGTACCAAAGCCACCCTCAGGAAAAGTTTCCAGGAGAGCCCCAGGTAATTTTACCTGGGCACATCCCTGCCAAAGCAGCTGAATAAAAGGAGACAATGAGAGAAGTGTGGAGAATTTCAGTCCCAGAAGCCAGCAGGGAGCAAAAGTCCTGACAGCACTTCCAAAGTGTGGCCTTGCAGAGCTTTCTCAGCAGATTTGGGAGAGACAGGGGAGAAGAATTTGATTTTTATCAGGAAAGTTCTGTCAGTACAAGGCCTGAAAGGATGCAGCTCAGCCATCGTGATGGGCTCTTTCTCCAGTGCAGTTCTAGGCTTCAGTTACACTGGCAGAGTCACTGAGGAAAGCTCTTAAGTAAACAGGGTTGTTTTCTGATCTAAAATGGAAATTAATTGTCTTAGAGGCATTTTTGTGGGCCCTCAGCAGACGTGATTTAACTAACATTATGTTGGTCATAGGTACAGAGAACTCAGCAGAAGTCTCTGTTCAAGCCTTTGTGCCATCTGTGCTTTGTTTCAGGCAAGAAAATCCTGAGGAACTTTTCTTTTTTTTTTTTTTTCTGATTCCAGAAAAATGCTGGGATGCAGCTCCCACTGGGAGAAAAATGGCAGAGCTCAGAGCCCTCAGGAACAATTGCTCCCTAAGAAACTCCACCAGGAATTATAACCTGGGGTGAAGGGGGTGGGAGGAGTGGGAGAGGCCCAAGATGATGTGAGAAATAATCTTTTAAAGAGAGAGATGGGAAGCAGAGAGTGGCTCCTCAGATGAGTTCTGAATTCAAGTCTCAGCATTTTCAGTGCCACGTTACAAACCCTTGAAACACGAAATTTAAGGATGTTTTATCAATTAGAGGGACTACCCTTTGTGCTCATCATTTTTACAGGATTGCAAATGCTTCTAATCCCTTCTCCTGGAGTCTCAGAGGAAAATCCCTGAGGATTTCATCTGCTCACCATTCCTTCTTGGAAAACCCAAATTTCTAAGTTAATGCTGTCATTTCGATGTCTTTTGGTACCTCCTGTCCAGCAAACCACCGAGTTATTCTTTCCTATTTGTCCAAGGCTGTGGCATCAATAAGAACTGAAATGTCATTGTCTGTGGGGACATTTCCTTGCCACCAAACAAACCCTGGGAAATTCCCTCCAGGAAAACCTCACAGGGCAGGTTTCCCCCAGTGTTTACCCAGAATATTTACTGAGGCAGTGTTTAAGAAAGGCCTGTTATTCTGCACGGGGCAGGGCCACATCTCCACTTCCCAATCCCACAAACCCAGAGCAGCAGGAGTTTAGGGAATATTTCACTCAGCTGCAGCCCCAGAGCTGCAAGGGCTCCCCAGGATTTGAATTCCTCCTCCACTTTCGTGCAGGCAGAAAATGGAAATGAAGGAACTGCTCTACTGCTTTGGCAGGCAATTCAGCTTTTTTTTTTTTTTTTTTTTCTTTTTTTCCTGCATCCCAACAATTAATTTGCATTATTACAACTGCAGGAAAAGCTGCAGTTGCAAATCCCTGCTGCTGTGGGGAAGCTGGGGAGGACTCTGGCCTGGGGCAAGGCTCTGTTCTAACCTGGCCTGGAGTCTCACAGCACAGCCAGGGTGTGAGAGGAGCTCCAGAGCTGCTGCCTCCTCCCTGCCCCTGCACAGAGAAACAAGGGGGGGGAAAAAAAAATAAAAATTCTTTGCATGGGATCTCCTCCCCATTGCAGCTGTATGGGGTTAAGATTCCAGCCCAGGGCCCCATAAGGGATTGTGTGGGGTTCCCCCAGAGCTGCTTTCCTGGCAGGGCTGCACTCAGGTTCCCTGCACAGGGACAGAAATGAGGGGGGGAAAAGCCTTTACAGGAAAGGGATGAGTGTGTAGGCTCCTCATCAGTAATTCCATTAGGGATTATTAAATCTCCTACCCCTAAATAAGGTCAGAGGGTTGTTTTTTTTTTCTGTTCCCAGTGTATCCCTCTGCTGCAGGCAGCAGCACAAAGGTTCTTTGGGTGTTACCTGAATTTCCTTTCTTTTCAGCAAAGCAGCTCCTCAAAATAAAGCAAATTCCCAACTTTGTGTTCTGCAAAGCACCAGAGCGTGAAGTGATCAGGAGGAAAGCTGGAATTTCGTGTATGCAGTAATAGACACTGCAGCAGGTGCATAATGGGATTGTGAGCTGGAGTCAATGCTGCAAACAGCAAACAGGGTTTGGGGGTGAAATCTGGAATTCTTCAGCAAAGGAGAAGTTTCTTTTTTTTTAATTTTCCCTGCCAGTGGCACTGCCCAGACCTGTGTTCCAAAGGAAATACCACACACTCCCAAATGGATCTGGCCTCCCAAATTCACTGCCTCTCTCCAGTTTTCCACTCTGAGTTTTGAATTTATTTTTTTTTTTTTTGTATGCACCAAGGGTGCTTCCACAGAGAGAAACCCCCTCCCAGGGAAATGGGGGTGTTATTGCTGTTCCCTGAGGTTTGTTGTGGCAGAACAGCTTTGGGTGGTGCAGGTGGACACCGTGCTCTGAAAATAACCCAGCTGGTACCAGCTCTGCCCTGCCACATCCCAAACAGGTAATTCTGAGAATTTCAGCTTCACCATCTGCCCCTCTGACAGCCAAATTCAGTTCCTGGGCACATTAAGAGTTATCCCATATGTTGAGGGATACCAGATCAATTTAAGGTGTGATTTTAAGCGACTGAGAAAGAATTCTCATTTCAAACCAGGCTCTTTCCAGTTTGACTTCTATCAGAGTTCCAAATGAAACTGGGAAAGGAAGCTGGCACACCTCCACTTCCAAATGGACTTTGCCTCACTCATTTAATTACTGAGCCAGTCACAAAGCCAGGGCAGTGCAGAACTCGGGTTTTTCAGGCTAAAACCCAAAGGTTTAACACAAACCCCCAGTGAACACCAGGGCATTCCCTGCCCCTCCTTTATCCCAACCATGAGGAGCACTCACAAAGCTCAGCTCCCAGGCTGGAAAACAGAGAATATTTCTGCTGCTGCCAGCTCTGCCAGGAGCAGTGCTGGCATTCCGTGCACCCCATCCCCTCCCAGGAAGGAAAACAAGCTGAGCATTCCCATCCCTGGAGCTGGGGTGAAATGTCAGCCTCAGCAAGGGCACAGCAAGGATGCTCCATGCCCAGCACGCCTCCCAAGAAGGAGAGAGGCAATGCAGGAAGGGAGGAAAGGGGACAGGGAAGCAAATAAATAAGGACAATGCACAATTTATGAAGACAAGAAGGTAGTAAGTGCTACTCACCCGGAGTGTAAATTGGTATTGATGTCACAGCACAGCCCAGCCAAAAAATAATGATGATGATAATTTAGGGCTTGCACTATATCTCACTCAAGGCACAGTCCTACCCAACAGCAACTCTCACCCTGCCACTTTCCTCCCCTTCCCTATTCATTGGTGTCCTCCTAAATCAAATACACTCGATGTTGATTTGATTATATTTCCTTCCTTTCTTTCCCATCCATTGCTCACTCCTCTCCGTGGGTGTCTCAGGGATGTTCTGGTCCCCAGCAGGGGCAGAGGAACAAACCTGTCCTGAGGCCAGAGCAGAGAGGATGCTCAGGCTGGGGAGGATTCCTCCCTCATCTTTCATCTCTCCTCGTTCCTGCCTCAGCTCCTGGCTCCCCTCTCCTGCCTGCCCAGGTTTATGGCCCTGCCTGACTTCCCTCCTGTAACATTTTACTGCTCTCTTATGGGCCCTCGGGGGCCTCATTTCCACAAGTGCTGTTTTTGCTGTAGTTAAGCCTAATTCACTGGGCTCCAGTTTGCTCTCAGCTCCCAGGCTCCCTTCTCCTGCACAGAATGTTTCCTGCAGATTCCTGGAGATTTTAATATTATTAATTTTTTAAGTATTAACCCCCTTTTAGGTGTTTCAAAGCGTGAATTAAATCCTCCCCCTCCATACAGCACGAGTTTTCCTGTTTCTCCTGGGTGTGCCTGGCCCCCCATAAGGGCTGGGGGACCTGGAGAAGGGATCTGGGATCTGCTCTCATCATCCATTTGCTGTTGTGTGGGAATGGCAGAGCAGTCCTGGGAGCCAGGTGAGTCCCTGTGTGTGCCTCCAGTGCAGCTCCTCAAATGTTTGGCTGTATTCTTTCTTTTTTTTTTTTTTTTTTACATTTATTTTCACTTTTTTTCATTAGGGAATTTATATTTTCTTTGTCATTTACATTTGTTTCTTCCCTAAAGCCCTGTGTGGGTTCTCTGTGACAATTAGAGACCCTCCTGTCCAGACACAGCTAAGCACACACAGATAATACAAATTAATAAATGATTCATTTCAATAAATCCCCCTAACCAAGGCTCACTTTCCAGTTCTGCTTTCTCCCACTGCTCCAGCTCCACCTGGGGCTGGGATTTATTTTGTTCATGGACCAGTTTTCACACCAAACCACAACCCATGTCCTTCTCTACTGTGCCTGAGCCCAAAGCACAGAGTCACCTGAGGAGGGGCAGAGGGGACACAAATAACCTGGCCACAGCCAGGGCACACGTGGGGCTGTGGTGCTGGGGAAGATGAAAATGGAAAACCTTAGAAATGTGATTGCCTGGCAAAAGATTTTGAGGAAATGGAAACTATGAGGGAGATTGAAATGAAAGCCATCTTTGAGATACCAAACTTCAGTTACTGAACTAGAAAACAAGAGTATGGCCAGCATAAAATAATCCCCTCTGGATTGAACAATCCCCTCTGCCTGCACACGGGTCCAAAGGGCAGAGAAGACCCTACCAGCTTGGTAAAGAGGGTCCAAAGGGCAGTTTTTAGGGTTTAAAGAGTAACACAGTCTGGTAATGTAATGATTCTTACAGGCTGTGTGTAAATGCTATGGGATTTGTATCTTGTATTAGATTGGCGAGTGAAAATTAGAATATTCAGCACAGGAGAAGATTGATTGTATTGTAACAGCAACCTCGCCCTCTCACCACTCTTTCCCCTCTGATGCTCTTACTTTCACTCTTACTTCTCACCTCTCACCCCTTGCTCTCTCTTTACTTTTTTCCTCTTGCCCTCCTGCTCTCACAGCCTGCTCTGAGCTGGGGCTGGCAGCTCCAGGCAGGGCCCTTTCACCCAGGCCCTTGGCAATAAAGCACAAATTCCAAAACCTGGCTTTAGAAATCTCTCCTATGGAATAAAGCACAAATTCCAAAACCTGGTTTTAGAAATCTCTCCATCAGTCCCAACAGTCCAGACCAGCAGCTCCTCCACTGTGGAGAGCAAAGTTTTCCTCTGTGGGGTGACCTGGCTGGGGTTTGTGCCCAAAAGAAAATGCCTGAAGAAATCAAGAGAGTTCCAGACTCTGTTTAACTCTGCTCCAGTAAACTGTTGAGCATCAGCTTAATCCCAAATAGCTCCATAACAGTGCCAATTACCTGGGAAAGGAAACATGAATTTGTAAATAATGCTGTCTCCTGCCATTCTCTGGTATTTTACAGGATCAGGAGCTTATTGCCAGCGTTTATTAGATTTGCCAGCCTATTGCAAGAGATAAATAGGTGTTTGTAGCTTCCCCCTATTTTCTCTGAGAGATAAATTGTGGCACAGAGAAATTAAATGAGCTGCCCGAGGTCATACAATGAACAGTTTGGGAACTGCATCACTGGACCAAATCTTTTCTCCTCATTTCTGTGTTTCTGAAAGGCAAACCCCTCAGGAATTGGGCACACACTGCCAAATGATCTCCCAAAATTACCAGTACTGGCACAGCTCCACTCCTACAGAAGCTGGGAGCAGAATCAGACCAATTGTTATCTTAAGTGGTAACAAACAAAACTAAACCCAGAAATGAAAAACCAATCCCAAGCATCTGGGGGTCAGAGCAGAGGAGGAGCTCAGGGTGCTGAGATCCTGATCTGGGCAAGGGGGCTGCACAGAAATAACATCCCTTGGGTCCACCTTGTTTTTATCCTTTTTTTACTAAAAAAGGTTTTTATTCTTTTTTACTAAATCGTCTCCTTTGGCAACAATGGCCACCAGCAGCCCTCAGAGCCAGCTCCAGCTGGTGCAGGCAGGAGGGGACCAACCCAGCAGAAATTCCTGCAAAGCTGCCACAGAAACCACACCGAGTGTATTTACAGTTCAAAACGATGCCACTGCACGTTCCTGCTCAGTGGGGAAAACTCCAGCTCCTGACTCCTTCATCGAAGGCTGCCAGGTGCTCTGGTGGCAGCTCCCGGTGGGACCTGGGCACTCAGATCCAGCTCCAGAGCTCCAGAGCATCAATTGCAGGCAGAGCCCTGTCCTGCCATGCAGCCAGCACTGCTGCAGGTGGGTAAACCCCACCCAGCCGGAGCCCAGCACCCAAACCCCCGTGCTTCCACACTTTTTTTTTTTTTTCCTTGGAAAAAGTGGGATTTGTTCCATCATTCCTGCAGGCAGCAAGCACGCCAGGCATTGCACAACACTGTGGGGACTGGGATTGGTACAAGTGACTGCCCCTCTCCTCGGGGAGCTCAGCTCACTGACTCCACCAGACCTATTTATGTGAGCAATAATTACTGCTCTGAAGGAGGGATTAAATCTCCAGCTATTAGACTCTAAAGTAAAAGCCCAAATGACAGACACTAATCTCTTCAGGGTATAAAAGTAGTTTTTAGCTGTGCATTAACTGGCTGTGTGGCATCACCCACAGTCCCTGTTCTGTGCTCAGTGTGTGCCCTGTGTGCTGCCAGAGCCCAGCCAGCAGCCCCAGGGACAGCAGGAGCCATCCCATTATCCCATCATCCCATTTATCCCATCCCATCCCATCCCATCCCATCCCATCCCATCCCATCCCATCCCATCCATCCCATCCCATCCCATTTATCCCATTTATCCCATCCCATTGACCCCCTCCCATTTATCCCATCCCTTTTTTCCATCTTCTCCCAAGCCAGATCACCCCTCCCTGATGGGAGAAAGGCAATGAGGGAACTCACCCCTGCCTGGTGTCTCAGGGGGATTTGTTGATATTTTATTCCTGCAAAACTGATCGAGAAGTTGAGCAGTTCCTGGCTGTGAAATAAGGAGGAAGAGGAGGGGTTTGTGCAGTGCTGGTGCTGGCTGAGGAGCTGGGCATCTTCCATGGATCTGTGTCTGCAGCAGCAGCTCCAGGTGACAATTCCTGAGGTTCAGTATTGAAAATTGAGCTGCAGAAAGAATCAGTGCCAGGTACCCGACTGCTGCAACCCTGAATCCTGCCCCAGGAGCTTCAGCTGGGAGGGAGGATTTCCCTGCCCTGCCTTTTCAATATTCCAATATTCCAAGGCCCTTTTATTCCAGGCTGTTCCCACCAAATTCCTTCCCAGACATAAACAACTTAATTTGTCCTTGCTCAAACACCAGTGAGGAGAATTGAGCTGTGCTGGAGGCAGATTTATCACAGGGAATCTCTTGCCACCAGCACCTGAGCTGAGCAATTATATTTTTAATAATAACTTACACATAATGGCTCAATAGGCAGAATTGAGCATTGATGTTTTTCCATGCCAACCTGCAAATTACTGCATTATGACCCTCACACCGTGTCTCCAATTGTTTATGATCAGACTTTTCCCCCCTCTTTGCCACACTCTGCTGATGCAGATGGGGATTCAGGAGGGCTGGGTGAGCTTTTAACCACGCTATTGATGAAAATATTTCTGATTGCCTATTAATAGAACCTCTCTGCTGCCTCCTCCCCAAAGGCTGGTTGCTGCTGGTGCTAACATGACAACACTCAAAACTCAGTGATTACTTGAAAATTACAGGTTTGGATGAGAACTCTGTTTCACTCAAGGATGTTTCACACCACAATGATTTAAAAAGAGCTGGGGTTTGTGACTGATCAGTGCTCTTAATTTTCCACTTATTTTGCAGCTGCCTCTTGGAATAATTGGGGGTTGCAGGGCAGGCACATGGAGAAGGAGGGGATAAACCCCACCTGGCCTTGGTAGCAGAGACTAAATTAAACAGAAAGAAAGGAGAGAGAGAGAGAGAAAAAAGAAGCAAGAAAAGGAAAAACACTGAGATTAACTTTGGCCCCCATAAAGGAGCAGCTTTAGGAACCCTCGACTTCCATCTGTGTCAGGAATGAGCTGCACCTTCTGACCCACTGTTGGTATTTTTCATTCTGGAGAAGTTAACAACAAAACCAAAATAAAGCCCCCTCTGGCATTCTCAGCTCAGCTTCAAGGAATGGGATCCAGACAAACCGCTGGAGGGAAGGAAGGCTTTTGGATTCTGCATTTTATTTTATTAGGTGCAAGTGAGTTATTTTGATTATGTTGGCAAGAAGTGGGAAGAAAAAATCCTTATGGCAGCAGCTCTGTCCCCTCTCTACCCACATGTGCACCCCAGCACCACAGCCACAGGATCTGGCCAGCAAAGGCTCACAGAGGCCAACCTCCACTGTGCATTTGGGAGGCAAAAAAACCTCTTTAAAAAAAAAAAAAAAAAAAAAAAAAAATTTAAATCAAAGCATGAAGGCAGGGAAAGGAAGGGGAGGAGCAAATCCCCCCAGTTTGGGCATTGCCCTCGGGGTTTGGCATGAATAAATGAATGAAGGAATGAAGGAATGAATGGCTGGCATTCTTTCCAGGCTGCCCCTGGAGCTCAGGGTGTGTGGTGGGGAGGGGAGTGATGGGCAGGGGGCTCCAGGGACATCAGAGCTGCTGCCCCCAGCCCGGCCCTGCCCTGCCAGGGGGACCTGGGGGTCGTTCTGGGGCTGCCACTGGAGCTTGGGGTGAACCCTGAGTGTAATTCCTCTGCTCATCACATCCCTGGTGCTCCTGCACCTTCCAGGGGGAGCAGGGAAATGGGAGCTCAGCCACCCCAGCACTTCCCAATGCGTGCAGCAGAGTTCGAGTCATTTAAATTTTAATTTCTGCAAAGATCTCGAAGATCTGCCTCACTGCCTGCACGGGAATGCTGCGTGCAGGAATATATCGATATCAAAGGCTGATCCCAATGGGAAGTGATTAAAATGGATGGAGAAGATCAGAGGCAGCCTTGCCAGGCTGAATGCCAGCAGCACCAAACACGGGAAGTTAAAAGTGATGCTTTGACTTCCCCATCCAAAGGGCATCCAGGGCCAGGGAGGATGGACACGCTGGTGCTGCCCACAAGGGTTTCCTGTCTTATTTTCCAAAGGATTTTAGAAGCTTTTTATTACTTACATTCTCAAGACTGCTCTTACTTCAGGAACCACATCGGCAGCATCTCCCTCCTTTCCCTGACAGGGAAGCAGAAAACAACAAAACCATTTCTCCACGGTGAAACCAGTGATTGGAAACTTTCAGGTAAGAACTCATCAGCATCTGCCTCCCC
Organism: Sturnus vulgaris; assembly: GCF_001447265.1. The sequence continues at coordinate 1,295,484 of NW_014650666.1, forward strand.
TCCCAGCAGCACTGAGACAGCTCAGATGGTTTTGGGACCTTGCAGAGAGCCAGAAACTCGGGGGACCCTTCCCTTCCCTGAGATCCTGTTCTTGATACAAACCTCGGCAGAGGAGCACAAAACCTGAGCCTAGAACGGGTATGGAAAAAACACAGCTTGGGGAGGAGAAGTGTCCCCACAGAACCCTCCAGAGGGTCCCAAATTCACATAACCAGCAGCCTGAAGGGTGGCTGTGAAGCAGGGCCCTGCCCCAGATGTTCAGCACATCAGGCAGGGCCTGCAGGCTCCCACCCAGAGCTCTGAGCACAGATCTTGTAGGAGCCTGACAGAGAGATGGAGATTTCAGCCAGCTCCTAAAATGCATATTGATATATCTATAGATACATATTAAAATATATATTTGTTGCATAGATGAAGTTCCAGCAGCTGAGGGCCGTGGCTGAGCCCAGAGCTGCTGGCTGTGGACAAGCTGTGAAGCCCAGTGGGTGAAGCTGAAGCCCAATTCTATTCAAGTTACAATGCATTATGAACTTTTCATTACAGAGCATCTTTATGGAAGGTTACCAATCAACATCAGACACAACACCTTTTACATTTACCTATAACCCATCCAAACTGCTAAAATTGCCATATGCTGTCAGTGACTAGCCAATCATCAGAGTTAGTAGTCACATGTTAAACTTTGGGACTTGTTCTGCAGTGGAAATTTCTGAGATCTTTTCTCTACTTCCAACATTGGCTTTCTTGTTTGCCCGTGAAAATCCTTTTGTTTGGTAAAAACATCTTTTGTTTAAGGTGGATTTATCCTTTGCTCTAAGCCATAAAAGCCCCTTCCACCTCACTTTGCTCTTTGCCTTCTCATTACCCAGTCACACTGGCCCAGCAATTCTTTTCTTCTATATCCAAACTTGCTTTCATTCCTATAAAACCTTCTGTAGATCTGCAAAGCTCCTTCATTAAATTCTCATCCTTCCCAACAAGATCTGCTCTCCCAGGCAGAGCTGTGAGCCCAGCCCAGCCCAGCCGAGCTGCAGGATGAGCCCCTGGAGCAGAGCAGAGCAGAGCAGAGCAGAGCAGAGCAGAGCCCTTCACCTGGGCCAGCAGTGCAGAGGGAAGGCAGCAGGTTCTCAGCTCCCCTTGCTGGATGCTGGGAAGGGTTGCAGCAGGAGGAACAGCAATAGCTGGAATTCCTCAGGCTTCACCCGAGCCTACCTGCCCACAAAGAGAGGTTTGCGTTAAATATCCCTTGGCAGGTGGAATGGAGTGATGGAACAGGCACATCACACCTCCAGTGCATCCACAGCACAAACCTTCCCACCTTCAGCCCCGAGATCAGGGCGGATTTAACAAAGAGCTGAGCCTTTCCCTGCAGCGTCTGGGATCTGGGAGACTCCTCCAGAGCCTGACCCTTGGCTCTGAGCCCTGGCAGCAGAGCTGCCCCCACCTGATCTCACCTGTCGGGACAGGGAGCCGAGCACTCACCTGCTGTGTGAGCTCTGGGGCAAAGCATTGACCGGCAGGTGCAGGTCAGCGAGCTGGGCTGGAAAAGCACTCGGAATAAACCCCGACATTGCAGAGACTTTGGGAAACAGAGCAGGGATTTCCAAGGGACAGAAACCCCCAGCACCGCTGGGTGACTCAGGTGACAAAGGGACACTCCTGCAGCACTGCTGGGTGACTCAGGGGACAAAGGGACACCCCTGCAGCACTGCTGGGTGTCTCAGGTGACAAAGGGACACTCCTGCAGCACTGCTGGGTGACTCAGGTGACAAAGGGACACCCCTGCAGCACTGCTGGGTGTCTCAGGGGACAGAGGGACACTCCTGCAGCACTGCTGGGTGTCTCAGGGGACAAAGGGACACCCCTGCAGCACTGCTGGGTGTCTCGGAGCCTCTCGGGGCACAGGCTGTGCCCCCGGCTGGGCACAAAGGGTGAGGAGGTGACAGTGACACCCGGCTGCTCTCAGCACTGCGGCAGGAAATGGAAACATCGCTTTGGTGGCAGGAGGGGGGGACAGGGAGGGAGCTCCGGGTGTCCCCACCCTGAGCTGTGAACAGCTCACACCCTCCCTGCAGGGCTGCTGCTCAAAGCTCTGCTTTCTGGCTCGGGTGTAAACGAGCCATTAATTAATTAATTCCCTTCATTCCCTGAGTGGAGCTGCTCAGCCTTTGGCTCCCGTGCGCTCCCATCCTTTTCCACGATCTGGAGCTGCAGGAAGAGAACACAAAGTCCCAGCAAAGTTCCAGACCTGCCCTGTTTCACCTCCCTGGATGGTGCCTGAAAGCTCCCGGCTGGAGATTGACACCGCTGCTTCCTGCGGCTCCCCAAAATGAGCCGGACCGGCCGCGCTGAGCGACTCAGTCCTGGTCGACCTCGGAATGAACGCAATGTCCGAGCATTGAACAGATCCCGTGTCCCACTGACATCACCCACGAGGCTGGGACATGACTGCACACCCTGAGCTGGCTGAAGGGATTTAATGAGTGTTTTAATGTCCATGCTCTCATCTTATAGCTCACAGCCATGCTTGGGTACATTTTAATTAGCTTATTACTTTTTATCTCAAAATACCTGCCTGAAAGAATAAAAATGTCTCAAAAACATGCACAAGCTTTTCAAAATCCCCAATGATTAAACTCCATGTTGCTCCCGAATTTTATGCTCGGGAATTTTATCGTGGTTATATTTCCTTTAGATTCATAGTTGCTTTCTGATCTGATTAATTCCCTTTCTTTCTTTCTGAATACTCAGGGAATCGTTGCATGTCCAAATGCTCTGGGTTCTTCCTGACAGCCACTGATTTATTTTGATCCCTGCCATTTATTACAGCAGAAAAGCTGAGAAAAGTGAGAGGGCTCCTCAGGTATGTTCAGCTGGGACTCCTGGCCATGCCCTGCACAGCCTGGCTGGGAAAATGGGGCTGTCCAAGGGCTAAAGCTGCAGAATTGCTCCCAGGACCGTGGCACAAGGAGCTCTGCTGGGCACTGGGAGGGACTGAGGGATACAGGGATGGGATCTGCAAACAGGATCTCCATCCCTCAGCAAAGCCATCCAAGCTGGACTCATTATATCCCCATCATATCCCATTATATCCCATTATATCCCCATCATATCCCATCTTCTCTGCCCCCGGGAAAGCCTGAAAAAAAAAAAAAAAAAAAAAAAAAAAAAAAAAAAAAAAAAAAAAAAAAAAAAAAAAAAAAAAAAAAAAAAAAAAAGAACAGAAAGGAACCAAGAAAGGCGTCAGCGACCACAAAAAGAGGAGCAGGAGGGTGGGGGAGCTCCTCGGTGACTCAGGGCTGTTTGAACTTGGAGCTCTCACATTCCTGACACAGGCCTTGGCTCCAGGGCTGAGAGCAGCTGCAGCCGTGTTTGGGTGGGATTGCTTCCACGCACGATTTCATCACAACCGCCCTGCTCTGTGCTGCCCCACCCTGATGTGATTCCCCATTCCAGCCCCCTTTCAGTGCAGCTGTGTCCCAGCAGGACCCCACACAAAATCCCTACAAAATCCCTACAAAATCCCTTCTCCCACACTGGAGCAGCTCTCCCCACAGCTCCAGGGACAGTGGGGACGTGGGGAGGTGCAGCATGAGGATTCAGCCAGGATATCGAGAAATGCTTCCCAACAATTCCCAGCACTCAAATGAAGGAAAATCCAACTTCTCCATTAAATAAATGAGAGTTCATTCCAGGTAATGCCTATGGAACAAGTTGTGAACACCACGTCCTGTCAGTGCTTTTTGCTAATAGTGGCCAGCAATTAGCCCAAGGCATTCAGTCTGCATTTGGAGGTGGATTTTCCCTCGGGATCTGTATTTCTCAGGGATTACAGGCTGGGAGCCACACTCTGCCTCAGCATCAACCCCACAAGCAGCTCATGTGAGTGGCCCCAGGTCAGAAATGGGTAATTCAGGCACAGGGAGGAGAAACAAGAAGCCAACTCTGCTCCAGCAATGCTGCTCTGAGATGCTTCATCTCCCTCCTGAGCTCCTGCAGGGCTCATCCCTCCTGCCTAAGGCACAGGGAGGGTTAATCATTGAAGAATGGGATGCTCTAAGACAGTTCCCAAAGTCTGCTTAGCACTTTCTGTCCCTGGTGCCTTTAGGGAAAGCTGATAGAAGGAAATGTGGGGATGTCAGAGAGGAGAGAAGGGAGCCCGGCAGTGTGGGGCAGTGAACCAGGAAAGGAAAGGAGCTCAGGGGGGCGTTTTGCAGGCTGCTGATCCTGGGGCTCCTGCCCTGCTCTGTTTTGCACTCACAGCCCCGACACTCTCGTTTTCAATCACAGACTTTGCCTCTTTCCCCCAGCCCTCCCTGGGGACCACTCTCAGCCAGGGCTGGGGCAGCCCCAGCTATCACCAAAGCAGACTTGTGGCTGCTGCCTGCCTTTCTCAGTATTTCCCTCCTTCAGAGGCATCCTCTGTTCAGAGAAACCCCCCGTGCCCTCCCACGCTCCTGCCACCACCATCTGCTTCTGCTTTGCACCATGACGTGCTTCCTCTGGGCTTCATTTGCTTTTTTTAGCCAAACCTGAGAGAGGCAGTGAAATCCCCTGTTTGCTTTGGGGATGAAGCTCCCACTCACCCCCCCCCAAACATTCTGCCTGCATCTGTTGGGGAGGTTTTATGTGGTGGGTTAGGGGAAGGTTGAGTTTTCATTTTGTTTTTTTTTTCCTCCCGTGAAGTTCATAAACGGGTTCCTCACAGCATGTGCTGAGATGATGAAAGGCTTTAGGAGGCTGTTGATTCTGACAGCCATTACCAGGTGGTGATCACAGGGGCTGAGAGGGAGGGAGGACAGGGACACAGAGCACCTGGCAGCCAGGTCACCCTGTGCCTCAGTGTCCCCAGGGGCCTGGCTTCTGGCAGGGCTTTGTACACCCAGCCCTCCAGGGATGCAAAATTCCCGTGCTGCTCACACCCTGAGCGCTCCGAGGCTGAAGGACACCCCGGGAGCGATGATCCCTTTTCTTTAGCAGAGGGATGAAGGAGAGTGAAGCCCCAGAGCCTGTCCCAGACTATGGCAGCGAACAGGACCCAGCCCTGCAGAGACCCCTCCCCTCGGGAGAAACCCTCACACAGCACAGGTGACTGCACCAGGAGCCACCTGCAGCAGCAGCAGCGATCCCGCAGGCACTGCCTTCCTGCAGGGGGAAATGCGGGATTCCTGCAGGGGGAAATGCAGGATTCCTGCAGAAAGGGAAATGTGGGACTCCTGCAAAGAGGGTTTCAGGATTCCTGCACGGGGAAATGCGGGATTCCTGCAGAAAGGGAAATGCGGGATTCCTGCAGGGGGAAATTCGGGATTCCTGCAGATGGAAATACAGAATTCCTGCAGATGGAAATACAGAATTCCTGCAGCCTTCCTCACCTGGCGATTGGTTTCATCATTTCCAGCGAGCTTCTCAAACTTCACCTGGTCACAGCACCGTGCCAGGCGTGTGCCTGTGCTGCACAGCCCATTAATCCTCTTTGCTCCAGACTTGATTAAATTTAACATTAGGTTTGGATGAGTAATTTCATCCTGCAACACAATTCAAGGTGATAGATGAGACCACAAGCAGGTGATAACCCAGGCTTGTCCCTCCTGCCAAAGCAGAGCTGGCCAAGACAAGGAGATTTAGTGCTGCTCCAGAGTGGGGCTTCCACTGGGAAGGGCCAAGGAATGAGGATTTCAAGTGGCACGGGAGGCCTGGCAGGAGGAAGGGGCAGGGGCTGGGCTGGAAGGGTTGCAGAGACTCGGATGCTGTGAGAGAGGAGAAGTCAGCAAAGAGTTAAAATGTAAAAAGAAGGAGCAGGGAAGTCTGGAGGAGAGCCTGGAGAGAAGAGCAGGATGCACATATTGGGGATTCCAGTTCAGAGAGGCAGAATAATTCCCCCAGCAGCCAGGGTGGCTGCAGGGCAGGGCTCTGTGCAGGCTGAGGAGCTGCACGGGACAAGGGGTTAATGAGAAAGGACGAGAGAACAGCACAAATAAAATCAGAAATGACATTCTGGCCAACAGAGCATCTCCAGGCTGGGGAAAAACCCAGAGACCTCGCTGGGTTCTATTTTCTGTCCTGCCTGGGGATGAGCTCCGGGCTGAAACTTCACCTTTAATCTCATTTGAGCAGAGCTGCAGTGCCAGGGTTTATCCAAAAGGCTCCGGATGAAGCCACAGACCCCAAACAAGGGCAGCAGCTCATCCTTGGGTGCAGCTCAGGCACCTGCCCACAACCCTTCCAAAGAGAAGTCGCTGATAGGAAATGCTCGATTCCATCTCCAGCTCTCCCAGAGAATTCCTGGGTGACCTCGGCAGGGTCCCGAATTGCTCTCTGCCTCAGTTCTCCACCCATAACAAAGAGATCATTAAATAGCCATGAAATCACAGTGAAAGTTAATTAATTCGGCGTTCACGAGGTCCTGGAACACGAAGGGGGACGGCAGAGCACATCTGACCAGAAATGTCCCAGGCACAGGAGCTCGTCCATCCACACACACCAGGGCTCCCAGAGGCAGCAGCCACGTTAATTAACCCTGGGCCCAGGTAATTAGGTAATTAGCCTGGGTGAAGTTGCCTCTCTGTTTGGTCAGGATGAGCTCACTCGGAGGGAGATCCCTGCTGGAAAATGCAGATATTCCAGGGGCACCCAGAGCTGGCTCCAGCAGAGATTCCTGCTGCAGCTGCAGGGCAGAGCTTGGTTGCTCCTCTCCAAGAGAAATCTGCAGGGTTTTGTGTTCCTGGTTGGTGCAGGCACGGGGTATTCACTTATCCCAGTTCATAGGAATTAAAATTGTAGGAAAAAACACGGGAGTGTTGTAGAATTGGTTCAAGGGGCACAACTTGGAGATGCAGTAAGCACGGGACTGATTTTTTTTTTTTTCTTTTAGGTCCTTTTAGATCCTTACTCATAAGAGAAAAGAGAAATGAAGAAAAGGAGTTGTTGTGAATTCAAAACCATCCCATTAATTACTGAGCCACTCTGGACACTGCAACAGGAGGCTGGGATTCCAGGGAGGTCGAATGAAATCAGGACAGTCCAGACCAAAAAAAACCAAAATTCTCTCAGCATCCTTGAGAAAGACAATTGTCCCCTTAATATGAAATTTGAAATGTAACCCGTGTCATTAGAGTTTCAAAGAGGAAATTGGAGTTGCTAGGAAGGAAATATAAGAAGAAATGCACTTACAATAGAGGTTCTCTGAAGCCAAAAGGACACCTCAATAACAGCGAGGAGGGTGTGGGAAGGATTGGGAGCCCTGGGTGCCTTTAAAAGGAGTTTTAATAATCCAGCACTGCCCATCCAGGGAGGCTGCCCCAGGGGAAGCAGCTCCCTGCTGAACGAGGAGCTGCTTCAGATTCTGTAGGAACCACACAAACCCAAGAAATTCACCCTGGAATTTTCCAGAGGAGTGGATTCAACCCTTGCACACCCAACCAGAAGAAGGGAGGCTGCTCGGGGCAGTGTTTGGGCTTGGCTCACCTGCCTGGGTTTATGGGAGCTCAGTGGAATTCCAAAATCCCAATAATCAGGGAAGCAGCACTGGGCAGTGGTGGCAGGAGCAATGCCCCCAGTGAAGGGTGGGATGTGTCCTTTGTCTCCTTCCTCATTTTCTTCCCATGGACAGAGTTGTCCAGATGGAAGAGGATGGTGTGAATTCCACCTTCCCCGAGGGAAAACACACCTCAGCTGCTGTCAGCACTTGTGATTTATAACCAAAGCCTTTGGGTATTTAGTGGGTTTCTCAAAGCCTGCACTCCTGGAGTCAAGTGCTCGTGTCTGAGACCTGCATCTTCCTCACTCTCAAGGAGAGTCCCTGGCCTTTGAGTTTATAGAAAAAAAAAAATTGAAAGCTGAACTGTTAAATTGTCAAAGTAAAGGAGTAAAACAGCAGAACAACATAAACAAAGTGGAAGGAAACATTCCTCCAAATGTCTGGGTTTAATTTTCCTGACTTTCATGCCAACCTCCAGGTTTTGGGTGCCTGACTCCTGAATTTTGGAGCACTTCCAGTTGACAGCACAACAGCCTGGCATAGACATCAGTATAACCCAGTCCAGCAGCTGCCAAAAATGACAGGGAATATTCATATTCCTTTTCTTGCTTTTTCTGAAGAGCAGAAGGAAAAGACAAGAATAAAGAAATGGACTCCAGGGATGCAGGAAATGCAGGGGTTGAAGTGGGAACCTTCTCTCCAGGTGGAGGCTGCATGTTCCATCATTTGATGCTGTAGAGCAGCATTTTGGAGGGCTGCACTGGCTGGGGGCTTTTTTTTTTTTTTTTTTCAGAAGGAAATATTGACAGTGCCTGTCAGCAACTTCCCAGAGGGGTGCAGTGTCAGAGCACATTAGCCTATTGGAAACGAAAAACCAGATGCAGAGTCTGAGGCCTGGGAGCAGCAAAGCTTCAGCAGCAGCCCAGGCTCTGTGCATGCTAATTCACTTTAAAGGAACACTCCTCCTCTGCTTTTCAGCAAACAGATGTGGGTTTTTGGTTTTTTTCCCCTTTTAGCTCTTTGTAAGAGTAGTTTGGAAATAAATACACAGAGATTTTTTGGGCCAGATTCACCCTGTTCTTTAGATTACAAAGGACTGAGAAACATTGAAATGAAGGAAGTGCCTGACTCCTTTTGGCCTTAGGGGGTTGTTCAGCATGTAGAAATATTTCCACATTGCTGGCCCATCCTCTCATGTATCAGCCATATAGAGAAGTGTCTGGATTTTCCTCCAAAAGCAAAATCTGGGAGAAGTCCCAGAAGGCAGGAAAGGATCTGCAGTGTTTGCCACTCCTCCCATCACAGACAGGACATCACATCCCCTCAGTCTGACCAGGACTCACAGATAATCTGCATTTCTCACCCTGGAAGGGCCCCCTGGAACTGAGTTCCCCTAAATAAAGCCACAGAGAAGCTTCTCCTCAATTTCAGATTCTCCCCACCCAGCTTGTGCTGCTGTTTGACCTCACTCACACACAGCTCTCCTGGCCACGAGGTTTTCAAGGTGTTCAAATCCCTCCATCCTTGCAGCAACGTCCCACCCACTGCCCCCATTCCATCCTCAGCATTTTCCTGCACAAATCCGATTTCCCCACGGCCCAGCACTGCCAAGGAAGGAGGGTGGGGATGTTTTGCCAGCTTTGCTTCCTTCCCCTGTGCCTCCTGCTGCTCCTGCTGTCCTGCAGTGATGGATGGCTATTGGTTCTGGCTTCATCCCACAGAGAGATCTGTCACCTCATGCCAGGGAGAGGTGACAGCAAATCCATCAGCATGGAGACAACACTCACTGGCAGATTGCTTTCAAGGCCACTGGGGGCTGGATTCTTCTTTGCCTCCCACCTCCCTGGTTCCTCTCCTGCCCTGTTTTACACAGGTCTCAGTAAATCTTCATTTGAACAAACCCACTTGACCCCTATGCACAATGTGGGTTGCACACCCAAGCTGCACCAGCTTTGAATTAGTGTGTTACTGTCTTGCCTGAAAGGAAAAGAAACAAAAAGGGAAAGAAGGAGTTTTCCAGAGTCTGGGTTCAGATTCTACCCTGAGTCCCCAGGGTTTATCAAGTCCAAAGCATTGTTTGACCCAGAGGGGAGCTTTGGTCCAGTGGCAGCTTCTGCTCAGGGCAGTCTGAAGGATGGGAATGCAGAGCAGGCAGCAAAGGAGGACCCTGGAAATGAAAGCACAGCTGACAGAAATGCAGAGAAATGTTCCTCCATCCCACCCAGCACCTGCCTTGTTCAGCCACTGGAACACTGCACTGAGTGCAGGACAGGAGCACCCCAGGGTTCAGCCTCTGCCTCCCTCTCTGCTGCTCTCACCTGAGCTCTGGCTGCCTCAGGCTTCCCCCCCAGGACAGGAATTTTATCCTCCTGGAGGTGCAAGACTTTATCAGCTGATTCTTGTTTGTGATCTCCCCACAGAAAGCCTTAACAAATCATTAATCCCAGCCTCATCCACTCCCCCCTCTCCCAAACCCCTTGAGGTGGTTATTGCCCGTGTGACAGTGGCACTGAGTGACAACCTGGCCTCTCCTGGCTCCCCTGGTGCAGGTGGGACCGAGCTTGTCCAAAATTCTGCACCCCTGAGGGCAGCCAGCAGCACCAGCATTAACGAAGAGCAGCTTTGCTCTGCCTGCTTGCAAAGGGAGGGACATCCCTGGTGACCTGGAACTGACAAAGTGGCACAGGGGACAGTCTGGAGGCAGCAATGTCCCCTGGACACCAACAAACCCCTCCGGGTTTGACACCGGCAGAGGGTGAGTGCTGCAATGGGCACAGAGCATCCCCCTGCACATCTGCTCCCTGCACAGCTCCTGCCCTGCTCCCCGGGGATGTGGCTGGGCTGAAAACACCTCAGGGCAGCCCGGGGGAGCTGCAGAAAACCCTGCAGGCTCCAGGCCAGGGCCAGCACACGGAGAGGCTGCACAAGCCCGTGCTGGGTCATTTCTGGAGCTCTGCAGCTTCCAGCCACAGAACCTTGGAGCAGAACCCCAGAGCCTGCTGCTCCCTCCAAGGGGCTCTGCTGCAGCACTGCAAACTTCCTGCAAAGTCAACTGCTTTGGCATTTTAATATTTTAAGTGCTGACCTCTCATCGATTCTGCTCAGTCTTTTAAATCTTTAATTTACTTACTTCTTCGGGTTTTTAAACCTTGCCTGCAATTGCAGCTAATTAAAAAGCTCATTAGTTGGCATCCTGAGCTGATTCCCTGGGCTTTATGTACTGTGCAGTTTGCCTCCCGAGCTTGAACCATGGCTAGGACTGCTCAGCTTGTTTCCCACCTCCCCAGCTTTATGAGGTGTTCCATATTTTGGAAGCCTGTTCCCCTTTCCCCTGATTTTGTTTTAAAACCACCACTTGGTGCAGCCTGCAGGAAACTCAGAGCCATTCTGGCTGTGACACAGTAGCTGTGTCACAAATTTATTTATTTATAGCTGACCTTCCCCATCGTGCAGAGCCAAGGCCTCCCCAAAGTTGCAGCCCCTTTTAAAAGGGGAATTGTGTGCAGACAACAAACATCCCAAACAGATTCATTCCCATCCTTACATGCAGGGTTTGCCTTCAGCCCAAACGTGCTCTTTACATGCCCAGTAGGAAATTCCATCCTCCTCAAAGACAAACACCCAGGGACTGACAAAATGATCTCACACACCCCATTCATAGACCCTACAATACAATTTCTAGAGGAAAACACCAAAATACATTTCTGAAGTAGACACGGGGTCACATTCATGTCTCCCATCCATAAAAGTTTCCTCCTAAACTCAGTTTAGGGATGGGAGCTTCAAAGCCATTAAACATTTTCCTGGAGTAGCACTGATAAAACCACAGCCTGGGCCAATTCTGGTGCAAATCTTGCCAGGAGATGTAAGATTTGGGAGCAGTCAAATTCACACCTTAAACTCTGATGTGTCCACCCAACACATCAGGGAACTTCTCCTCAAACCCACACTATTAACCCCATTTTTATCTGGAAGACACAAATGCAAATACCAATTTTCATTCCAGTCTGTGCTGCCATGGCCACGTCTCTCTGCCTGCCCTCACTTCCCCAAATCCCTGCTCCCTTTTTTCCCCCAGCCCTTTGCAGCTTGTCACAGCCAGCCTCTGTCAGGGCACTCTCATGGCAGCAGGGCCCCAAATGGAAGCTGGAATATGGAGCTGCTCCCTCACAAATTCCCCTTCTCCTCCCCTCCCTTTCCTTGTCACCATCTGCCTGCTCTGCCTTCCAGCAGCTCTGCTCCCTGCCTGGGGCAGCTCCTGCTTTTAGCTGTGCTGGGGAGCCCAAAACGTGGTTCCAGAGCCTGTTGCAGGCAAGGTTTGCACGATGAAGTCGCAGAGGAAGCCGTGATTACACAGCAGGGGTTTGGGGGCTGCCCCCAGCCCCAGGGATGTGTTCAAGCCCCGCTGGGAGGGTCCAGGCTCCTGCTGCCCCTGCCTGCCAGGAGAGCCAGCAGGGCTGGCAGGAGCAGGGAGCAGAGCTAGGCTGGGGCACAGACGGCTGGGATTGCCTTTGGCAGCAGCTCAGCCCTCGTGTTTTCATTCCACAAGGTCAAAAAACCAAAGCCTCCTCTGCTCTGGGGTTGGTCGTGCCTACAGAAACAGGAGAGGATTTCAGAGCTGGCAAACCCCAGGTTCCCCACACACCCCCCACACATCCCCTGCCTTCCCAGCTCGCTGCCTTGTGACCAGAAATATCTAAAATAGCCACCTTCTCCTTCCCTAATCCCTGCCTTGCTTTTAGCACTGGAAATAGAATAAAGTAAAGCCAAACAGACCAAGTCTATCCTCAGAGCAGCCCAGCATAGTCCAGCCAAGGATTCTGGCAATGGGAAAGGCAAGCCCAGACAGCCTGGAGCAAAGGAAGGGGATGCTCAGGTGAGACAACAGCCAGAGAACACAAAACTGCCCTCCAAAGGATGCCAGAATGGAAGTGGGCAGGCAGTGAACGGCAGCACCTGGATCACAGTGTAAACACCAGGAAATGTCAGAGTGGGGCTTGGTTCTAGAGGATCATGATGATCTAGAGGATCTCCTGCCTTGTGTGTCCTCTTAGCGACCCTACAACCCCACAGAGTCCAGCATCTTGGAGTGCCCTGGCAGAGCTCCCCTCACCTTCACCCATGCCCGGTTTTGGTACCTACAGGTGCCTCCCCCAGCCTGGTACCCCCTCTCTGAGGGTCCAAAGCAGGACAGGGCTGGTGCAAGGACACCCCTGGGGCTGCCTCCCCTTTGCTGCAGTTTGAGGTGCTGCTCTGGACTGAGAACCACAGGAAGAGAAGGAGTGCAGGAGCTGGGGGAGGGAGGGAGGGAGGGGAGGCTGGAGTCACGGAAAGCTGAGTGGATTCCCAGCAATGAAACGCAGGATCCGTCAGGAGACAAGGGAGGAAGCCAGGGTGGGAAGAGCAGAAAGCACAGCTCAGGGCTGAGCTGGCTCTGGCTGAGGGAGCCAGGGCAGCACATCAGGCTGGAAGCACATGATGTTTGTCAGAGCCTGGGCTGGAGCAGCAGAAGATGTTACGGGTCAGGACTGAGGTCTCTGGCAAAGCCCAGCAGCTCACCAGGGACACGAGTTAACCCAGGGCTCCTTCACGTGTTCTCTGGCCACAGCCACGCTGCTGAGCCTCTTGGTCCCCTCATCAGCAACAGCAGCCCTGTCTCTTGTTTTCCAGGAGAGAAAAAAAAAATCCCTGGAAACTCTTTCCCCTGCGGAAAGGAGAAGGAGAAGAAGAAGGAGAAGGAGAAGGAGAAGGAGAAGGAGAAGGAGAAGGAGAAGGAGAAGGAGACCTCAGTGACCATCCCAGCACAGGGACACAGCTCTGCCTGCTGAGGCTGCTGGGGCCAGGGGACAGAGGGTCCAATTTCAGAGCCTGTCCCCACTTCGGCGCCTTCCAGGCTGCCCCAGGCGCAGTTCAGATTCCTGCGGGTGAGACATGGCCCTGGAGCGTGGCCAGGGCACACAGGAGTGGCTCGGGGGGGAGCAGGTGCCACCATCCCTCCCCAGCCTCCTGCACACCCAGCCAGCCTTCCTAAAACAGAGCCCTCCTGCTTCCAAAAGCAGCTGGAGCCGGGGGGTCTTTCCAAATCTGTTTTATTGCCTGCAGAGGTCAGGGAGGGAGCTGCTCCCACTGCTGAGCTCTGGCACCTCAGCCTGTCTCTTCTGCTCCAGTAATTCCCAGCTGCTGGCACACGGACAGGGACAAGGCAGGGCAGCAGATGCTGGCTGGGTCACAGGGCAGGGAGGGGACAGCAGCTTCCAGCCCTGGGATCTGGGATCTGGTGTGTCAGGATGTAAAAATCAGGCTGCCCTTTATCCTAAGCCAGGACTCTCAGTGCCCCGAGATGCTCCAGCCTTGCTGTTCTAGACTTTGCTGCTTCAAAGCATGTCAGACTTTGGAACAGGCACTAAATCTGTCAGACAAGCAGTAAGGACAGGCAAAACCCAATCCAGGCCAGCCTGTACCATCCACAGGCTGTGCACTGGTCCTGGAAGGCTACAGAAAATCAACAGGGGCCAGCAAGAGGAGTGAACAAACAGCAGAGAAACCCCAAAACCTGAGAGCTGCCTCCTCCCCTGCCCCTTTAGCTGCACACTCTCAGTGATCCTCAGCCAGTACATTTATTCCTGCCTTTCCAGTGCAGTTCCCATTGCTGCTGTGTTAAAACACAGTTTATTTCTGGCTGGAGACCTCGGTGCAGCCTCCCCTCCTGGCCCTGCAGATGAGCCAGGGATGGGCTCTGCCCTCAGAGCAGAACAAGCCACACTGAGAAGGGGCAGGGGAGAGGCAAGAAGAGTTCTCAGAGGTTTGATGCCTCAAAGCATGGCTGGCCCTCGTGCCCAGCCCTTCTGGCAAGGCTGGGGGGAGTGAGTCACTGCCGGGGCTGGAGGGGCTCGGAGCTTCAGGCACCCCCTGGAATAGCCTGGAGCAGGGACAGCTCTGCCCAGGGAGCAGCCAGCACTCCGTTCCTGTTTGTGTCCCACATGAATCACTCCCAGCAGCTGTGGCTGTGGCTCACTGTGCTCCTCATGTGCTTTCTATTAGCTGGGAAAACAAGGCAGGCTGCTCCAGCCCCGGGACTTTGGTTTGTGGCAGTGGGGAGAGCAGAGGGGAGAGCCTGGGAATCCCAGCTGGGCTTTCCCCTGCACACAGGTGCTGTGGGTGGGAGTGGACACCCCTCCCAGGCTCCCTGGGGTGCCCTTGACCCCCCTTTCCACACCATTTTCTTCTCCATTCAGCTTTCCAAATACAACTCCTGGGCGTGTTCTGTAGTCAGACTGACTCCCACAGACACAGCTATTCCTCAAAAGCCAAACCCTTTGCCTGGCAGAGCAGGAGTATTTTATTCATTTCAAGGATTATTTTATTGAAGGCACAACCCAGAGGGAACCTTCCCATTCGAAAGCCACAGGAATTACCAACAGCACTGATGGGGGCAGAGCAGGGAGTGAGGATCCTCAGAAGAGCCTGGGGATAAAATCCCACCCAAAATCGATGGAAAATCCCAGCCCCTGAGTGACTCTGGGGAGCTGTGCCTCAGTTTCACCCCTCCTGCTCAGCTGGGGTCACCTGGGGGGACAGAGCAGCTCTAAAAGCTCTGTGGTGTGCTCAGAGGAAAGGAGCTCCAGACAAGCAGAAGTGTGGCTATTGATGGAGAGCACAAAGGGAGCAGCCCCCCCTCCTGCCTGGGTCACTCCCTGTTGGAAAAATGCTGGGCTTGTGCTTTCCACCTCAGCCAAAAATAATCAGCGAGCTGCAGGGGGTAGAGGGCCTGGGGAGGGAGAGAGAATTTCTCTTCTCAGGCTGCCAAAGTGGAGAGGCCGCAGCACATAATGAGAAATGCATTCCTTCCCCGTGCCTTCCCTCCTCCTGCAGCCACCTCTTCACAGAAAATCCGTGTGGGTCTGCTCCAAAAGCCACAGGAGTGTGCAGCCCAAGCCAGGGGTTCTCTGCTTCCCTTTGAGACGAGGAGTCTCCAGACTAAAATAGGATTTTTAGCTTTGTCCCCATCGCAGCCCAGCCTGGGGCAGTGGGGAGCAGGAGTGCCTGACAGACTCCCCGTGCTGGGGATAACTCGGGACACAATGAACAAAAGTTCATTGTCAGCACAGTCCCGGTGCTTTCACTGCTGAACAAAGCCCGGCTGAGTCAGAGCACAGCCAAGGTGTGGCCTTCAGCACATTCCTGCTTCCAGCCTCCCTTTTCCAGGAGATGTTCCCAGGGCTGCTGAGCTGGGTTTGCCTGGACCAGTGGAGTTTCCCCCTGCTGACCCTTGGCTGTGACCATCACCTTCCTCCCTTGGCTGTGACCATCACCTTCCTCCTTTGGCCGTGACCATCACCTTCCTCCTTTGGCTGTCACCATCACCTTCCTCCCTTGGCTGTGACCATCACCTTCTTCCCATGGCTGTGACCATCACCTTCCTCCCATGGCTGTCACCATCACCTTCCTCCTTAAGCTGTGACCATCACCTTCCTCCCCTTTGGCCGTCACCATCACCTTCCTCCCCTTTGGCCGTCACCATCACCTTCCTCCCATGGCCGTGACCATCACCTTCCTCCCCGGGCTGCTCAGCAGAGGATGCTCAGGACAGAGGCGCAGAGCTCACAATCGCTCTCTGCCTGCAGTCCTGGGCTGTCGAGGCTCGGGCTGGGCTGTCGGGCTGCAGGATGCGGGGCACAGGAAGCCTGAAGGGCTCGGGGTTAATTGTCGGTGCCAGCGCTGGCCCCGGGGAGTGGCGGCACAGCAGCCGAGCCCTTCCCCGGCGGCGGGCGAGCTTTGCCATTTCCTTGGCTCCAATTCTTGCTCCTGTTTCCCTCCTCAGCGTCTGCTGCGGCTCCAGCTGCCTCAGCAGGTAGGGGCTCATTAAGGAGCAATTAGCTCGCAGCCTAATTGGGCAGCAGAATGGCTAATGAGCGCGGCCGTGGCTGTGTGTGCCCTCATTATGCCGCGCTCACCGGGGGTGATGCTGAAC
The DNA here is from genome assembly GCF_001447265.1 of Sturnus vulgaris. The sequence continues at coordinate 1,311,932 of NW_014650666.1, forward strand.
TCCTGTCCCATTTCCGTCAGCGCCGGCCTCAAAGCTGCCACTGCTCCCGAGCCGATGGCTTCTCCTCTCTCCTTCCTCTGGAAAAAGCCTGGAAAAGCTTCCCTCACCCCTGCCCTGCACTGTCACATCCTCCCCTCTCCTCTGCCTCCTGCTCCTTCACTCAGGTCTCTCCCCTCTGTGTTCATGTTTGTGACTCACAAACCTTTCGCTCTTCACATAAATATTTATATTGTCACCTGCACAGCAGGCTGAGACCCCTGCAGAGGAACACGGGCTGTCTCACCTGCCTGAGGTGTGCAAACATCTCCAGCCCAGCACAGAACCCTCCAGAGGAATCCTGGCACCCAACCGGGCTCTGGTGGAAGGAGGGCAAGGTCAAATCAGTCACAAATCTTCAGAGTCCTGAGTGAATTCCAGCTGCAAATCACACGAGCCTTTTTTGATGTGCTCTGCTTTAGGTTCTCAGTGCAGGAGTCACCAGTGGCAGGATTTTAACAGGGCACAGTTCAGTTAACCAGCACAGCTCTAGAATGTATTTTTTCCTTCCAGCATCTGGATTCAGAGACCTCTTGTGAAAAGTAGCACATGACCCTTAATGAGAGTCAGGGTTGGTTTTTTCCTTGTTTTGGCTTTTTAAAATATTATTTTGATTTTGGTTTTTTTTTGTTTCTAGGTTAAGTCTTGTCCAGCTGCTGGACTCTGGATAATCCAGGTCATATTACCAAGAAATATTTCACAGCTCTACCTGCTGCAGCAAAGAACCGTGTTCCCTCCAGGATTGATTATTCCAACTTCCTGCTGCTCCTGATAAGCCTTTCCAGTGGCTGCTGCTGGTTTTAACCATGGCTTCTTCTGCCTCCAGGGTGCTTTCTTATATTAGATTATCTCAACATATCACACCCACTTTTTAGCCGCTTCACTGCCTCTCTGTTAAGCACCAAAATGATTTTTAACCACTCTTTTGCCCTAGAAGGATTTGTCTGACCTTGTTCTACTCCAGGAGCAGTTGCCCTCCTGGGTGCTCCGTGTTTTACACATCTGGAGAAAAGAAAGAATGGGTCAAAACCCCTTTTTTAAACACTGAGGGGTTTTGGTTTTTTTAGGCCAAAGCATCTCAACATTGCTTCATCCTTGCCTAAGCTGTTGGTAACCAGGCTAAAATCCAACACACCTCTCATTTAGGACACAAGAGCAAACTGCTGCCACCATGGCTCCCCAAAATTATGTTAAAGCCCCTCGGAATCTTTTCCACTGAAGATCTCAGAGCATTTAACAACCCTTAGTGCAAACTTCATGGCAGCCTCAGGTCTGCAGAAGAGGAGCTGGGGCACTGAGAAAGGCTGAGCCTTTCTCTGAGTGGCAGAGAAACCTCCTCATAAAAACACTCTGTGCACTGAACCATCAGCAAACCTGCAGCCGAGGCTTTAAAGGGCTCCTTTAATGAATGGAACAAATGCTGGAGCACAAGGCAGTTTGGGAAGCTCCTCACGTCTCTTCCCCACCATGTGCTGAATCCCTTCCTGGCTATTGGGAAAAGAGAAGCACAGTCATGTGCATGGGATTGATTTCCCACAAGTCCAGGGCTGCATAATCCCAGGCATTCCAGTGGGGCAGGCAGCAAATGGATTATTGTGTGCATTTCTGGCAGCCTTGCCTTCACTCTGGGCTCCCCACAGCGTTTCCTTCTAAAAAAAAAACTCCTCCTGCACAGCCCTGTTTGGATCTGTGGGCTCACCCACCTACTCCTGCTAATATTTTATTTATTGCACCCTCACCCTGACAAGCGAGCTGCCTCCCCAGTGCTGCTGATCGGGCTGGGTGTCCCTCCAGGGGCTGGGGCTGGGTGTCTCTCCAGGGTTTGGGTGTCCCTCCAGGGCTGGGTGTCCCTCCAGGGCTGGGTCTGGGTGTCCCTCCAGGGTCTGGGTGTCTCTCAGAGCTGGGTCTGGGTGTCTCTCCAGGGTCTGGGTGTCTCTCCAGGGTCTGGGTGTCTCTCAGAGCTGGGTCTGGGTGTCTCTCCAGGGTCTGGGTGTCCCTCCAGGGTCTGGGTGTCCCTCCAGGGCTGGGTGTTTCTCCAGGGCTGGGTGTTTCCAGGGCTGGGTGTTTCTCCAGGGTCTGGGTGTCTCTCCAGGGTCTGGGTGTCTCTCAGGGCTGGGTTTGGGTGTCTCTCAGGGCTGGGTATCTCCAGGGCTGGGTGCACACGGGTCCAGGCAGGGCAGGGCTGTGCTGTGCCAGTCACAGGCAGCATTCCGTGCCCACCTGGGCTGCCCAGAGACCTCAGCATTGAACTGATGGGTTTTACCCACAAGTCCAGGTACCAGCAGAATCATTCCTGCATTTCACAGGATAACAACAGGCTGGCCAAGCCCATATATTGACAAGGAAAAAGCAATACAAAGGAAGAGACCTGAGGGGAATTGTTCCTCTTCCCTCCCTCTGGTCTGATTCCAAACGCTGGTTACTGGCTCAGGTTGAACCTTGCTGATCTTGAATTCATCTCTCTGCCTTTCAAACTGGCCAGAAGTTTCCCCAGCTGAAATTGCAGACTTTGGGTTTCCTTTTCGGGCCAGTTCGTGGCTGCTTCTCTTTTTTGTGTCTTTGAACCAAAGTGGAGATGAGGTGAAGCTGTGAATGTAGAAGGGGGAGCTAAAAGTGTTTGGGGGCCTGGCAGGAAAAGTTAAATGAAAGGGGCAGTTCTGGAAGCAAGAACGATGGAGTGCAGTCCAAGGAAATGTCTCCAGAAAATCAGCAGTAAATCTTGTTCACTGCATATAAGAAATCAATATTGCCATTGGATCAGGGACATCAGGAACTGCAGAAAGGAGTTTCAGAAAAGTGTTTACAGTGCAGGAGAGCTCAGAAAAGTGAGCAGAGAGCTGCACTTCACCCAGTGAACTCAGTCATTACAAGGAATTAACAGCAGCCATTTCTCAGCCATTAAAAAAGACAAGAAGAGCTTGGCCATCCCTGCCTGTGGATACAGGCAAGGCAGCTCAGAGGAGGCCATTCCCTGGATGTTTTTCTATATGGGTACACGAAGAGGATATTCGAGTAGGCTCATTTCCAGGGCAAGAAATACAATTTAACCAGAAGCTGTGTATGGAAGCCGGTGGCAGCTCAGGCAGAGCTCTGACACCTGGCTGGGGACAACGTGAAAGCCACAGGAGGTTCTCTCAGCAGTGCTGCCCCATTCCACATCCCTTTCATCTGGGCTCTGGGCTGATTTCAGCCTGGCTGGGATTCATTTGGTCACCACAGGCTTTACCAACACACACAGCAGCTCCTGACACGGCCAGGGAACTTGGCTGAGCTGCCACCCACAGCTGCTGAGCACAGAGGGGCTGGAGATTTGGGATGGTGTTTGCTGTGCCAACATCCAGCCTGGGGTCGGGACTGAAAGATCTCAGCAGGGAGTTGCTGGTGTTTGTGACCACATCAGGTCCCCACAGTGTCACCAGGGTGACGTGTTTGGGGCAGCACGAAGCCCCCACAGCCCTCTCTGAACTCTCCCGTCCTGTTCTTGCAATGCAGCAGAGCCCAGCCCTGCCTGCCCAACACTGACAAGGCCATTGATCACCTCAGCGTGACAAATGTCACCTCCAGGACAGGCACTGGCAGCCAATCTGGCAGCTGCCCTCTCAGGGGCTGGCACAGCCCAGCCAAGGAAAAAGAGACCCAGAAGAAAACTCCTTGTGCCACCTCCCAGCTGCTGGGGGGTGTGGAAGGACAGAGCTGCCCATAGCTGGGGTGGTTTTATTAAATATTATTGCGTGCCTTGTGTATTTTTCAAGTTCACGAGCGGAGGCCACCTAAAAGGAACAAACAGTGGCAGTGCAGCTGCCGGGTGTTTATATCCCTGTGTCCATAGAAGGCGTCCCAGGCTCTGCTCGGGGGGAGGGAGGGACAGGACAGCGCTGTCACACCGTGTCACACACGGCCACACAGCTGCCAGCAGCCCCCACCGCAATTCCCAGCCCCAATTCCCTCGGGATGGAAATGTGAACACACACACACACACACACACACAGAGCAGAAACCCTCAAAGGTTCTGCCGGCCCCCCCAGGCAAAGTCAGACAGAATTGGGACCATTCTGCACGGCCAGGTAAAGCCAAAAGGTGCCCACATCCACGAGGGGGAAAAGAGGAGGAAGCAGATGGGAAGTTCTGGCGCAGGAATTTTTATTTACAAACCCAAAGAAGCCCAAGGAAAGCCGCAGCCCCGCAGCGCTGTGTGGGAGCAGGTGCCCCGATCCCAGCGGGCTCTCCCCCGCTATGAGGATCCCCGAATTTCTCTGTCTGTGAAGTTTCTGCTTTCCTGGGGCTCCCGGACAGGACTCGGCTGCTCCAGGCTTGAATTCCTTTTCCACGAGAATCTGCTGCCATCCTGTGGCAAATCCTGCGATGGCACCTGGGCCTTCACGGGCACAGGGACAGCCCTGGATAGCCCCGGAGCTGGGAGGGAGCCCCTCAGTGCCCCATGGCCAGTGCCCCATGGTCAGTGCCATGGTCAGTGCCCAGGTCAGTGCCCCATGGTCAGTGCCCAGGTCAGTGCCCCATGGTCAGTGCCCCATGGTCAGTGCCCAGGTCAGTGCCCAGGTCAGTGCCCCATGGTCAGTGCCGTGGTCAGTGCCCCATGGTCAGTGCCATGGTCAGTGCCCAGGTCAGTGCCCCATGGCCAGTGCCCCATGGTCAGTGCTATGGTCAGTGCCCCATGGTCAGTGTCCAGGTCAGTGTCCAGGTCAGTGCCGTGGTCAGTGCCGTGGTCAGTGCCGTGGTCAGTGCCCCATGGTCAATGCCCCATGGTCAGTGCCCAGGTCAGTGCCCCATGGCCAGTGCCCCATGGTCAGTGCCGTGGTCGGTGCTATGGTCAGTGCCCCATGGTCAGTGCCCCATGGTCAGTGCCCACTCTCCAGTCACACCGGGAGTTGTTCAGCTCCAGCCTGCTCAATCCCTGGGGACCGTGTCCCCTGTCACTCCCTGTCCTTCCTCTCCTGCCTCTCTCCCCCAGGGTGGGCAGGGACAGTCCTTGCCCAGGGCCAGCTCCCAGTAGCCAGAGGCCTCCTGAAGGCAGCTTTGCCAAGCCCCTGCAGCCCAGCTGGGCACAGGAATGCACGCCAGGGCCATCAGCCAACAGCTCGTGTTTACTTATTTGCACTCTTGTAAATAAAAATCAGCCAGACAAGCCCTGGGGGCCCGGGCAGACACGGAGTGCCTGTTCTGCAGTGCCCAGGGCTGGGTTTGGCACGGGCAAAAACGCACTGGGGATCTTGCAGGAGCACTGGCAGTGTGTTAGACTGCTGATTAGAGAGGAGGAATCCCACAGCAGGGCTCAGAGGACAGAGCCTGTTGAACATTCCTCAGCCACTCAAAGATGTCTTTGTGAGAGAGAGAGAGAGGCCGGATCCGTTACCGAGGCTCGGACAGAACAAGCGCTAATGGGAGAAGGACGAGCCCAGATCTTTGCTTTACAAATGTCACAGCGCAGGCTCGGCCGCTCCCCTGTGCTGTCCCCGAGAGCAGGAGTGTCACCGTGGCACAAAGGAGCTCTTGTCACACAGATCTCACCTGCAGGGGGGCTCCTGTGACGTGGCTCTCTCCACCTCTCCAGGTAAATCCAGCGGGGCTGGCACAGGTCAGGAGCAGGAGGGAACAGCCCTGGAGAGGCTCCAGCGTCCTCCCCCAGCTGCACAGCACGGAGCTACAGGAGAGAACAGAAGGTGTAAAATAACCCAGCAGCCAAGGTTCAAACCACACCGAAATTATGGCACTGCAATTGCAAATCCTGGAGCCATTAGGATTCGAGGCCCTCAAAACCCTTTATTAAGTTCTCTTCCAGCTCTATTGCATAAATAGTGGACATCCATCTGTTCGAAGCTCCTTTGAAAGAACAAAACTGTGATTTAGAGCCAGTAAGGAGCTTTCCCTCTGTTCTGCACACAGGGAAGCCAAGGTGCAGCAGCAGCAGCCCTGGGAGTGGTGACAGAACCCAAGTGCACCTGGACAGATTGGCAGAGGCATCGCCCAGCCCTGGGGGACAGATTTATCCCTCAATGGGCCATTAAGTAATTTGTCACGAATGCCAAACTGCTACTGGAGAGAAATAAAAGCCTGGAGTTTCCGGCAGGATTACACAGCCCAGCTCCACGGGCACAGCAGCTTGAATTGCCATCAACACCTGCCCGGGCCCGTTAGCCTCTGGCTGCCAGGACACATCCAGCTTACCCCAAACTGAAGCTCGAGTCAAAAGGAAATGAAATACTGGAATATAAAACCCCGCTCATGGGTGGTGCTGGCAGGAGATGCACAAACAGTATTCACATTTTAATGTGGAATATAAAATATGTCAAAAAAAGTTGTGTTTTGCAGTTTGGTGTGGCCTCTCTTACCTGCTCTCCCTTTTCAGCAGCAGGAGGGGTTAGAGGATGTCAAGCTGACTTTGTCCAAGATGCACAGGCTGCTGTTTGTGCACTCGGGTGACTCAGAAAATCTCTATTTGTGTCCGGGACTTGGTGTTGAACTCCTTTACTCCTTTTGTCCCAGGCTCAGGGAGAAGCACCGGGAGCTCTGTCCTATTTCCTTGTGTCCCTCAATTGATGCACTTTGCTTCTTCCCACCCTCAAGACCCCAAATTTTAACTCCTCCCAACCAGACCTACACGGTTCCTTCTCCTTTACCTCCCACTTTCTCACTCCACCTGACACACCTGCTTGAAAAACAAACACGGTCCTGTCAGCCCAGAACAATACATTTCAAATAAGCATATAAAAGACCTTTCATTGACATGAATAAATTGATTGGGACCATTACTTTGTAGCTGCTTCGCACAGAAAAAAGCCTCTCAAAGGCAGCCCGAGGCAGGGCAGCAACATTTACATTTAGATGAAGGCATTTCTGTCACAACACCTCCCAACAGTTTCTGGCCCCGGGTACTGTCTCCAGAAGAAATCAGTGAAGCCAAGGAGCTTGGCTTTAAATAACATAAAAGGAAAAGGGGGAATTTGTTTCTGCAATCCACTGAACGTTGTAGTCTGGAATCACAGGATGTGCAGCAGAGGAATGTGAAAGCAGAGTGGTGACACCACAGTGTGTTCCTTCACTCCTGAGCGTCCTCTGGCACTTCTTCAAACACTGCTGCTGATGTGTTTTATTTAAAACACTGCTGCTGATGTGTTTTATTTAAAACGCTGCTGCTGATGTGTTTTATTTAAAACACTGCTGCTGATGTGTTTTATTTAAAACGCTGCTGCTGATGTCCATTGTATTTGCCACTCCATAAAGAGCATTAAGCTGTGAAGGAATGAACTAGAGAGAAGGACAGAAGTGACAGGTGGATGACACTAAAACAATCCAAGTCAGAGGAAGGAAAATCCCACCAAGGGTGTTTTGAAGGCTCCAATTCAGCCACGTTTACCAGGGCAGGAGCAGCGGGGTCCTTGTAGCTGCCCAGAATTTGTAACTGGGGCTCATCTCTGCAAGGCCAGAGAAATCCCCATCCTCCAGATCTGACTCATAGTCTGTTCCAGCAGAACCAGGACCCCAGGCAAAGTGAAATACAACTCCACTGGCATCACACCGAGCTCTTTCCCAAGGCCAGCCCATCAATTTATCTGTAATTTCTCTCCCAAGCACTTGTTCCCCGGGCAGGGAGCTCAGCCTCACAAGCAGCACCTCTGCAGAGAACGATCCTTCCTGCTGACATTGCCACAGGTAAGGACACGGCACAAATATTTAAAGAGCTGACAAATGGTGGGATGGAATTGCAGCAGCATTCAGAAACTGGAAAGACACAACAAAGTCACCCAGAGTAAAAGAACAAGCAACAGGAGCAATCATTTCAATCTTTGCACATCTTTGACAGCTGCACCCCTGAGCTACCCAAGGGTGCCTTGGTGCTTGGGAAAGCACATTACTGCATTAATATTAATAAACAGCAAAGTCATTTGTGCTTACCACGAAGCTGGGCTTGCTTTAATGTCCTAAAATTTACAAACTCTGACTTTAAAACCCTGAAATAAAACAGCAATCAAACCCTGCCCTGGATGTGACTCCTACCTGCCACGTGGCCTCCACTCATTAAATGCTCTTTTTTATGGTGTCTTTTCCTGAGGCTTCCCCGTGACTCATCTGACCAGAAAATGGACAGATCAATATTTATTGTGAAGATTCACCTGTGAGGCCTAAGGAAGACATGCTCATGGTGTGTCAGAAACCTGCTCTGCACCAACATTCAGGTGCCACAGGTGACCATTCTAGAATTCACTTTTGTAAAAACCTCTTTCATGCAGATTAATTTTTTTTTTTTTTTTTTGCCAGATTCCTTCACTGGATATTTCTCTAGGGAGAAAGGGGGAAAGCGTAGCTGAATTTGCAGGGGCCAAGTTACCACTTCTACAGAGATCAGCACTTGCAAAGAACAAAAAAAAATAACCTGGCTAAATTGTCCACATGGGATCTGTGGTTTGCATTATGTTGCTTTTTATCTTTTGCTCCGGTTTGGTTTTGCAAAGTCAACAGCAGGAAAAAAAAAATCCAACTTTAATTAAAGAGGGACACGAGCAGATTGCAAAGGCTGGGCTTAGAAATGCAGGGTCCTCCCAAAGGCTCTCTCCTCCCTCAGATGCTGCTTCTGATGGCTGAGAAAGCACCCAAAGGACAGGGCAGCCTGAGCCCACTTGAGGCCCACACTGAGCACGAGGAATTAAAAAAGAAATGTCAAAATAAATAGCACAGGCTCGGAAAAAGCACTTTCAGAAGCTATTTCCAGCAGACAAGAGCTGACCTTCCTCTCATAAAATGCCACGGGGTATAAACAGAGCAGCCTGTGATGCCATTTGTCACGAAGCCCTGTCTGCCTGCCCCGGGCTCACTCCAACAACAGGACACTCCTCACTGTGCTCAGAGCCACAATTTCCCCGAGCTGCAGCCAAAACATCCATTTCTTTGATAGACGATGATCACAGGGCAGAAGCAGAGCAAGGAGGAGCCTTCCCACCTCCCTCCTGAGCAAAGGTTTGCTGTGCACGGCTCTCTGTGCCAGCCCGAGTTTGGGAGATGCTGATCCTCACCCAGTCCCGAGCACTCAGCAGTCACAGCCACCACAGGGCACACAAATGTCACTTGATGGAACTCAAAAGGCAAATTTCAGCCTTTCAGAAGGCAATGGGCACACAGTGGCATCTCCCTCTCTGCCATTACCCCTCTGGAAGGCTTCTCTTGCCAGCTCTGGGTCAGTTGTGTTCAAGTGGCACAAACAAAACATCCCTGAGGAAAAACAATTCCCAAAAATGAGGGAATACACGGTGTATTATACTGAAAACTGAGCAACAGAGCAGCAATGTGACTCAAGGACGCAGAAGTGGAACTGGACATCACGTTGGTGTTTTTGTACTGTGTATTAAAAACAAAATTATCTCAAAGAGGGAGAATATAAAGGCAAGGAGAGACAGTTTTGAATTGAACCAGGCAAGGTGGCCAAGGCAGCACCCCACATGATCCCAGGTGAAAGCAGCTCCTCTCCCACTAACAACAATCAAGAGACACATTTCACTTGCAGGCAAAACCTGGCTGCTGTAGTGTAGCTTGGTTTTATTTATGTCCACAAATATTTCAAAAAAATTACAAAATACTCAAATGGAGAGAACACAGAAGTCACGATTTCTGGGTTTCTACTCTGTTTACACTGTGTTATCCCATGGCAAACTACTCATATATACATTAAGCTTCAAGATATATATAAATGTAGCAGTCAGAATGTACACTCTGCTTTAACGGTGCAGTGAAACAAGCTCAACCATGACGACATAGAACAAGAGAGACGTTTCAAAACACTAAAGCAAAATTTAAAAATAAACTTTCGGAACAGAGGAAAAAGAAGAGAGATTTCTTGAAACAAAATCAAAAGGTCTGGGTTGTTTTTTTTTTTTTTTTAACATGGCATCGAACACCGAGATGGCTTCAGAAGCCACTGCAGGTAAAGTTGTAGTTAATCACTGGGCTAAAATAATTTCAGTGCTTATTTGCTGAATGATGTGAACAAAAAAGCTCCCATAAATTATCAGAATGCTCTTCTGGGAAAAATAAAAAAAAAAATGAACAGCTTTAGCACAGACTGCAACTTCAGCTGAAAAACAAAGACCACAGAGAGGGCCACTGGAGGGAATTAGCTTTTCATTTTTCTGAAGAACTATGGCTGAACAACAGCAAGGGAAGGGTCAGAAGAAACGGCTGAAGTGGCTGAACTCTCCTCAACTCCCCAATTCCACATGGTAAAACAAAAGGAGGGGAGAGATTGAACTGAAATGTGCCTGATGAGACCTTTAAAGCAAACTGAGGCACCCTCTGCTGAGCAGGCCCATCCTCCTGGCTGCTCAGCTGTGAGCAAAAACCATCCCTGTTCCACAAGGAAACCTCCTCACCCCATCACTGCCCACACCCACGGAGCAGGACATCACCCCTCTGGATTCTGGACTGACTCGTGATTCCCCAACCTCAGAAAACACAACCTTCACCCAGAATTAAACACAGCACGGCTGACTGAACCCCCCAGCAGGGCTTCAGCACTGGCAAATCTGCAGTGGAGCACAGGAAAAAGGGAAAAATCTGCTGAAAAATCAAATCCCCCGCTCTCCCCTTGCCTTGGAGCAGCCAGAACATTTTGAACTGTGAATCGTCTGCCAGCAGCTCCGGGCTGAGCAGCAGGAGGTGGACGAGCACTGAGCCTGCAGCAGATTAACTACAACTTCAGTACAGTCCTAGGACACAACCATCACACTGAACAGGCTACAACAGCAGAGAGAGCACTCGTGAGTGGAGAGAGAGAGAGAATGGGGGAGTTGTGCACCAGCAGGAAAAAAAAAAATGACCAGCACGTTCAGATGTCCATTGGTCACGTCACCCTCTGCTCCAGCAAAGAAAAACTGTGGCAAAACTGGGGAACCAAACTTTCCAAATCTGCCTCGTAAGCAGAGGTGTGTCCATCAATGCTCACCGTGGATTCCTCTGCTCTCCCCAGGCTGGTGGGAAGGAGCAGACAGGAGTGACCCTGCAGGGAGGCACCCAATGTCACTGCCCATGGGTCCTGCTCATCCCACAGCCCTGAGGGACAACCACGAGCAGCAATTGAACAGTTTTTGCTTATAAAACCCCAAATTTAAACAGTCAAAGAGAAAAAAACAGGCTGGTCTTTGCAACATGACTTAATGAACGACCAAGTTGCCAAGTCCACTTTTCTGAAGAACTTATCGAACAGGAGAAGCACGTCCCCACAGAGCTGTGGCTGCACTGGTCTGAGCCATGGAACAGCTTTAAAAAGAGATTTTTTTAAAGAACAGATTATTTCTCTGAACTTTCTGCCCAAAGTCTAAACCCAATGGAGCTAGATTAAGTTTCAAAAGGTCACAGGAACGAAGTGTTTTATGGCCACACTGAAAATGAACCGTTGAAGGTGGCATCAAAAGGGCCAGCGAGGTCCAAGGGACATCTGAGCTGCTGAGAAACCCAAATCAACAAAACCAGCTGCAGAACAGAGAGATGGAACACGAACAAAAACCCCCAAACAACCAAACCAACCAAAAAACCAAGAACAGAAACAGTCATTTGCAACATTATCCCTGCAAATCCCTTTAATGCTTATTGTTGATATCAAACCAAATTTCAAGCTTTTACCCATTTGAAATTATTGATACTCATCATTCCCTTTAATTAAAGGGATAATTATATATATATATTTTATTAAAAAATCAACTCTGTATTCTGTCAATACCAGGTAGGAATTCACAATTTGTGATGTTACTGAAAATCAAGATAAACGTTTCTGGAGTTTGTTTTGTTTTGTTTCTCCCCTCTACCCAAAAAAAGTTATTTACAGACTTAAAAAGCCATGCTGCAGAACTGAGCTCTCTTTAAAATTATGAAGATTTCCTACAATGTATTAAAATAAAAGTAGATTTTTTTATTATTATAGCACTTGGATTCAGAGCTTGTTATGTCACCTACTTGCAATCCTTGTTTTTTTTTTTTTAATTACCTATAGATGCATTGAGTGTCCCTTCACGCACAGTGACTTGTGTTGTGAACCTGATTCTAGCACCTACTGAAAACAAACTAGTAAGAAAAGAAAAGAAAAGGAAAAAAAAACCAACAAAAAAAAAAAAACCAAGATTGCAGGAAGTTCTCTGAATATTCCACACAGTCCTGTATTTCCAATAGGCTTCTGAATACGTTTTCATGCAGGGAGACCCACACCAGTCTTGAGAAATCTTCTCTACAAATGAACACTATGCTGATAAGTCTCTACTTGTTGGGTGGTTGCTTCTGTTTTAAATATATAAAGAAATCTTTATAAGATATTCTTTTCCTTTTGTAGCTCTTCTTGTATGTAAAAATGTTCCACTCCTTCCCAAGGACTGGGGTTTCCATAGCCAGCGTTACAAATAAATAATTTATTACAACTGTTTGTCGCCTTCTTTTTTCAGTCGACTGCAAAGAGAAAGAAAACTCATTTTAACGCGACAGAAGAGGTGTCAGACACAGAAAAAAAAGCAGGGGCTGGAGGCTGTGAGCTCTGAGCACCACCCAGGGCACTGTCCCAGCACAGGGCATCCCCACACGTGGGCACGGTCACCAGGGCCAGCTGTGCAGATGGCACACGTGGCAGTGTCTGGTGTCACACAGGCAGCCCACAGAGCCCCTCCAGGGTCACCCCCACAGAGCATTCCCGGGAGAAACTGGGAATTCCTGCAGGCACTCTCAGCCTGCACTGCTGGACCCTGCTGGCACACACTGCAACTGCCCCCTGCCCTCAGTCACGCCTGAGGATTTACTGAATTCCTCCCCTGCTCTCCTCCACAAAACCCTGCCCACCCTCCTCTGCTCTTCTCAAGGAAGAGAAAGACATGTGGAAGCAGCAATTGCACTGAATATCCCAATGAAAACCCCAATCAGAGGGGATTCTGCCACAGGAGAGTCAACTACTCTCATCTTGTGCCAGAAATTTGGACCTCACTTCCCACCTGCCCAGACCAGCACCTGTAACTGCATCAGGGCTCAGTACACAGCAAGAGAGCCGAAAATTCAGAGGATAAAAGCAAGAATGTGGAGAAGTATGATGGAATTCCCAAAAGGCTTCTTTGCAGTCTCACCTGTAGTAATCTTCCTGACTGGGTAGGTGCCCACCGTGCATGTGAGGGTGCCCGTGCAGCCACTGCTGCTCCATTGCCAGTCTTTGCAGCTCTGCCGACTGGGCGTGCATGGCCTGCAGCTGGTGGGCTGCTGACATGGGAGGTGGAATGGCTCCAGGCAGATCCCGAGGGTAAGGAGTTCCTGGGGGACAGGGATCACTTTTACACTCTTTGTTCGCTTCTTGTTCATCCCAACAAAACATCACAACCACCCCAAGTCACGGCTCAGCTCCCCACAGTGAGAAATGCTGAAGGCCACAGGAAAAGATGGCATTTCAGATCAAAGCCAACCCTTGCAAAGGACCATAAAATGCTCTCACCAAAGACTGGATGTCGGAGCATTTCATGCTCGTGAGGTGGCTGCCCTAGCAATGGGTTGGGGATGGTCCCAGGTGGGTAGGGAAAACGTGCCAGGTGGGGTCCAGCTGCTAAAGGATCCACCAGTGGATGGACAGGTCCTGCTGAGCCTGGGAGAGAAGGAGACAAAGCGTCCATCAGCTGCCTGGGGACTGCAGAGAATCACCAGGAAAAGGAACACAGAGCCAGAACACTTCCCTCAGCTGCTGCACAAAATGTGGGGTCACTGTACCCTCTGTTCACGCCCACTCTAAGGAGACACTGGGGCTCTAACAGCCTTGAGCACCAGTGGGGCCACCTGGAGCAAGAACCACCCAAGAGCCCCTCAGCGTGTTTGCAGCTGGCAGAGCACAAAGCCAAATTACCTCTCCAACACACACAGAGACCTGGCAGTGAACTGACTTGGCTGTGTCTGCACCAGCCTCTCTCCGGACTGGGAGGGACAAGGTACAAATCATGTTTTAGTTCAGAACAAGCACCTGGGGAGCATCCACACTCACCTGCACAGAGGTGCTCAGTGACTGACTCACCTGGCAACAGAATCCTTGTACAGACACGGCCTACATCAAATTTCCTCTGCTGTCAGGGGGTTTGCAAACCTGCCTGCAACTGAGCCCATCTGTGCTTTCTGCAGTGAGCCTCAGCAGCTGCAGGAATGCTGATACATCCAGCACTGCCATCTTCTACCTGCAACTCCCCAGCCCTCAAGACTCTCACAGCACCCTGCTGCTTTCCTTGCTGTACAATCTGGCCTCTGCAACAGCACTCACTCCCAACAGTGGGCCAGCACATTTCATGGACACTGCTCCAGGGCAAACAATGCTGCATTTGCTTGCACAAACACTGCATTAGTAGCTGGACACCAGACCCTGCATTTTAAGTACTCTGACTTTCCACCCCACCTCAGTTGGCAGCTGCAGCACCTGGTGCCCGGCTTGCCACGTTCTCTCCAATGTGTCACCAGAAAATGTGAAAATTTCTGCTAAGTGCCTCATCTCCAAGACTCCGGATCTCTAGAGCAGTAACCACGTATCGTGCTTCAGAAATGGGAAAGGCACAGATTCATTTCTGAGACTATTCATTATTACATTTTTACATTAAGGTGCTGCTCTAGGACAGCAGGACTTTAAAAAACAAACCCACAACAAACCAGCGAACGTTTCACAGCGAGAGTCTGAAGGAAGATCACCGTGATGTTACCATCCTGCGTCACTCCCACAAAAACTGCATTTCAGTTACCACAAGCTCACACAGCACAGAACCACAACATGCACATGAAGAGAGGGATTTTGCTATTTTGAGTTCCAGGCTCAGAGAGGGCCCGTTGCGAGCCGCTCCCTACGGAAACTCCCGGGGCTCACCTTGGTGTAGGGGGTCCTGCTGGTGTAGGTGTAGATGTGAGTGTATGTGTGAGTGTTGGTGATGGTGGGGGGTGACGTTGAACATCTGCAGCCGCGCCAGGGGGTCGTTGGTGAGCGAGGCCATGCGCTCGGCGTGGATGCGCTCGGCCGCCAGCCTGTCCGGGTAGCTCATCTCCGGCCGCAGCTGCGGCCCCGCCAGCGCCAGTCTCTCCCTCTCCAGAGGGTTCAGGCCCGGGTGGAAGGAGGCGAAGGGGTGAGGCCCCGCCGTGGGTGGGATAGTCAGTGCCCCGTGGCGGGCGAAATGCTCCATGGGGTTGGTGGCCGGGTGCAGCGCGTCCAGCTCCGGCGGCTTCACCTCGAAGCCGGGCTTCATGCGCTCTCGCAGCTCCCGCTCGCGGATCTCGCGCTCGCGGATCTCGCGCTCGCGCAGCTCCCGCTCGCGGATGGCGGGGTCCACGTTGTAGAGGCCGGGCATGTGGTAGGCCAGCAGCGGGTCCGTGGGGTTCAGGGGCACGAAGAACGGGTGGTTGCGGTTGGTCGGGGACATGACGTGCGGCCGCGCGTACTCGCTCAGCGTCCGTAGCGCCGGCGTGTCCGGCCCGATGTACGGGGGCACGGCCGCGATGGTGGTCGGGGGGGGCTCGAAGGATGGCCTCATGTGGGCTGGCCCGCTGAGCTGCGACTCGCCCAGGCGGCCCTCGTGGGAGGAGCTGGACACCTTCTGCTGCACACAACGGGAGAGAAGCTCAGGTCAGCACACAATGGCTGAGAGCACCTCACACACACACACACACAAACACCTCCCGTCTGTCCCCAGCCCCTTTTCCAGGAGACAGCACTCGTGTGCCTGCACAGCAGTGCAAGGGACACAAAGGCATTCAAGGGACACAAAGGCATTCACTGATCTGCACTGTGCCCTGCTACTGCAAGGTAAATGCCAACACTTGGCCTAGTTCTGCCCAGCTGCTCTGGCTTCCCACAGAACCAGACCAGGGGCAGAAACTCTCCATTTGCCTTAAGAAGACAGCCCCAGGCAGGTCAGGAGGCGCTCAGAGCGGGCTGGATTTCAGTCCGTACACACAGCTCCATGCTCAGAGACCCCTGACAGGATTAAACTGCTCCAGGGGATCTGCATTTTGCAGTTACCATGCAGGTCAGATCCAGCCATCAATTCCCTTCCCCAGCTCCCAGCCAGAACTGCACCTACCGCAGCTCTTTCCGCTTCTCTCTCACGCTCACGCTCCCTCTCTCTTTCCTTCTCTTTTTCTTTTTCTCTTTCCCTCTCTTCCCTGGCTTTCTGCTCCGCTTCCCTTTTGGCCTTTTCAATGGCCTCTTCTCTCTTCTTGGCCAGTTTGGATCCTGCCAGAGGCATGAAGTACAGGTCTGCCCTGGAGCACGAATTGTAGCCACGGTCCAGGTGCTTATAGAACCTGAAAGGAACAAAAGAGAAAGAGCTCAGCCCTGGGAAAGGTGCAATGGTGTGGGACTTGAGAGCTGTACGTCCAAACTAAAAAAATATCATTCTAGGCTTGGACCAAACATTACCAGCTTCCCAGAAAGCCAGGAGAAAATTAAGTGTACCACAGAGAGTGGAGTATAAAAACAGGGAAAGCAGAGCACTGATAAAGCTCCGTACCTGGCTGACTGGCTGGCGTGACTGGGGATATCCACCACCGTGGGCTCTGGGGATGGGCTCCGGGGTGGGGGTGGAGGGCTCTCCGGCTCCTCAGCCTCATCTGGGACCTCCTCCTTGATCTGGATGGGTGGCAGCGTGCAGGCTGTCACCACGGGCACTGTCCCACTAGAAGCGGCTGACGTGGAGATGGGGGTCTGCAGAGGGATGCCAGGCACGGTGGGCGGCGTGGAAGTGGAGGGGCACGAAGGAGGCGTGATGGAAGGGGGACCCCCGGGCACAAAGGGGTGCTGAGAGAAGGGAGGCTGGGAGGAAACCTGATGGAGTCCAGAGGGGGGGTGAGCGGCAGGAGGAGGAAGGCTCTGGCTCTGGGTCAGAACGGGAGGCTGGGCTTGCGAGGACTGCAGCGGTTGGCTCTGAGGCATCAGCTGCAGGGGAGGAGGGTGTGCAGATGGAGGGTGGTGAGTGGAGAGCGAGCTCAGAGGCTTCAGAGCGGGCGGAGGAGGCAAGTTGGAGTTCATGGAGAAGGGAGACGGCCCAGAGAGATGGGGAGGGTGCTTGTGGGCCGGAGCCGTGGGCAGCTGCGGGATGGGGGTGGTCGGGGGAGGTTTGATGTGAGGCATGGCCATGGGGGCGGGGGGCAGCGGCTGCTCACGGGGAGGCTGCGCCGGCTGCAGCGAGGTGGAGCTGGGCAGGACGGGCTGCGTCACCTGCAGCCCCGAGTGCGAATGGGACGGGGCTTGTGTCTGGAGGGGCACCTGAGACTGAGCTGCCGGGGCGGGCAGGGAGAAGGGCTGGGCAGGCCCGGCGTGGGGCAGCAGCGGCTGGGCCGGCAGGCTGTGAGGGGCGGGCTGGGCCTGGCCGTGCAGCGAGGGCTGAGCGTGGGGCTGCGCCGGGGCCGGCGGGGGCTGGCTCTGCGGCACGCTCAGCGGCTGCAGGGGAGGGTGAGGGGACGGGAGCCTCTGCGGGTGCAGCGCCGGGGCCTGCTGGATGTGCGAGTGGGGAGCGGGGGGCGCGGGGGGCTGCGCCTGCCCCGAGGGCTGCGACACCGGCGGGGACGCCTGGGCCGGAGCCGGGGCCGCGCTGGACGCGGGCGGCAGCGCCGGCAGCGGGGCCGGCACCGCAGCCGTGGGAGCGGCGGCCGGGGCAGAGCCGCTGCTCGGGGCCTGCAGCACCTGCGGCTGCGCCTGCAGCACTTGCTGCTGAGCAGAGGAATCCGAGTCGCTCTCATTGTCCTGGGGGCTGGGGATGCTGGGGGACGTGCTGCGGTTGTCCTGGTCGATGTCCTTGGGGTCGCTGCTCCCCTCGTCGTTGACGCTGCGGCTGTCGGAGCTCTCGCCTTCGCCCTCTCCCTCCGAGGGGGAGTTGGGCCTGCTGATCTCCTGTGGGGAGAGCAACGGTGACCACTGTGCCCGGGAAAGCACAGCAGGGCATTGCCGGTGTGCCACGGCAAGGGCGCTGTCACACGTGCTGTGCCGACACAGGCACGGTACCCTCTGAACATCACAGGAACACAAACACCCGAGGCAAGTGCAAAGCCAGCAGAACCAGGATCCTTCCACAGCGCCCAGGGGCAATAGGAACAAACTGAGATACAGGAGGGGTCCTGCTGAACATAGCAGAACACTTCTTCACTATGAGGGTGACCAGCAATGGAAAAGATTTGTCTTGTGACAACTCCACTGGTTGTCCTCCAACTTATCACAAAAGACAAAATACCCAAATTTAAATTCTAAAAAAATGAAGGAAAGGAGTTGAGGTCAATCCAGTGTACTCCTATATGGTTGATATTAATATTAAAACAAAGAAAAGCCCCAGCTTCTGGACTTACCCCGTATCCCTGCACTGTTTGCAGCAGAAGGAACACATTATAACATTGGTCGCTTTCCAGCCACAGATTAAGCTACAATTTGCTGTGGCTTAAGCTGATTTAATGTTTCTCAGTTTGTTACCAGATTTGCACCCCCTCCCCACCTCAAACCATTCTCCTAAGAGGAAATACTCCTCTGTGGGACTCACTTGAGTTTTGGACTTTTTGGCATTGGACCTGTCAGGCTCCTCCGTGTCGGATGCTGCCTTTTCCCGCTGCCTCTTGGAGTTCTTGAGAGGAGAAGACACCTCTTCTTTTATCTTCTGCCACAAAGGAAGCAGAACACAACAGTTACCAGCGGTGCAAATGCAAAACTGAGTTTAGATCAGTGCCACCCTACTTAACACAAATTAAGGAGCAGCACAACTCGGGAGTTGACACAGTATTTAAGAGCAATCCAATACACATCAAACTAGCAGGAAAAAGGCAGAGTGCATAAAGCATTCCTCACATGAAGGGATATTTTTAACAGAGGTGGGCAGGACCAAATCCATCAGGAACTCAGAGCAGATCAACTGGCCCAGGTTACCCTTCTAACAGAGACCAGTTATGAAGTGGTGCAAGATGCAGCCAGAATTTCTGCAGGAGACAGGATAAGCCTCCTCCTGCTACATGAAAGTCTTGCTCTACTCTTGATATTTTGAGAGGAATATTTTTAGATCCCCTCAAATACAGGGCCAACAGTGAATAGCTATTCTGAGATTACTACCTTCTCCCATGGCCTGGAAAAGCTCTGTGTATCACGTAATTACCTAACTTTAAATTCTGCCAAGTTTTCAGTTTTATAATGTGAAAACTTGCTCCATACTCATTTTGACTTCTTTTTTGTAATATTTATTTTTAACTTGCTACTTCTCAATTCACACTGCTTAATGGTAAGCCTTCCCTGCTTCATGTGGCTTTGTTTCTTTAGAACTCTCTTGGAAAGGCACTTAATTCATCTGAACAGACTCAGCTGTCAGCTTGCTCTGAACAATCAAGCAAATACACCTCCAGAAAAACAGTAACAGAAGCAGACTCAATTACTAAATGCTCATACTCTTTTGTAAACAAAGATTAAGTACTACTTACAAAAAATCCCCAAAACTGTCTACTTGTCTTAAATACAGCATTTCTGTTCTGCATTACTCCCCTGAGCTTAATGCTTTCATTTGCATCCGAAATGGAGGGATTACTTTCTTGTGAGAGCACAAAGGTTATGTGGGGCCACTGGAGTGGTTTGGTCACCCCCATCCCTGCCTGGCCAGGCACGGAGCAGCTCTGAGCTGCTCCACACTCCAGCTCCACACTCACAGGGTGATCCCAGCTCATGCAGAGATTCCCTGGCCTCCTGTACCTGAACAGAGGGCAGGAGAGCCCAGAGGGAAGGGGAAAGGGGAAAGGGGGTGGAGGAAAGGGAAGGGGAAGGGGAAAAGGGGAAGGGGAAGGGCTCACCTTGGTGGATTTCTTCACAGACTCGGCCTTGCTGTCGTTGCTGGAGGTGCTGGCGGCGCTGGGCGAGTTGCGGCCGCTGGAGCGCACGTCCTCGGCGATGGGGGAGGCGCGGCCATCGGGGCTGGCTGCCTGCTTCTTCCTGCCACTGCGTAGGGTCGACATCTGGGGCACAGAAACACAGCCAGCTCAGCCCCGGGCAGCCCCTCAGAGTGCTCTGCCTGGGCAGGGGCATGGAGGAAACACCCTGGGCAGAGCCTGGCAGCAGAAACCTGCAGCGTTTCACCTCGGTCCACTTCTGCCTCCACAGTTCAACTGGACTCACTTGGAAAAGGAGGGAAAGCCCTCATCTGTCTGCTCACCAGCATTAAGGGCTGATTATTTAATTAGCAGGGTCTGTTAGAAAAGGCGTTTAGGAAGATGCTCCAATACACAGCACACACACAAGGGTGCATGAGGCAGGAGAGGACCCCCATGTTCCATTAAACATACTCCATCTGTTGGCAGTCAAGGCCAAGGTCTAAACCCTCAGTTCCAGCGTGCTCCTGCTATGCAGTAAGGGATCAGTAGAGGACATTTCAATAATTAATGCTGTTTCCCTGCCATTTTTGGCATGTTTTTGGAGGACTGGCTACCAAAAAAGCAATGGAGCCAACACTCCCAAAGAGTGCAGCCTCACAAGGTATTCAGAATCAATGGTCCCATCATTCTGTTCAGGGAGACAGAGAGGGGAGGGCAAGGAAAGAAATCTGTCTGCTGCTTTCTTTCAGCCAAACCCAACTCCAAAATAAATCACCCAGAGCTGCTGTCAGAGCCCTCACAAGTGCCACACTCCCAGGAAGGCTCCTGGTGCCCCACCTGAGTAACAACTCAGAGCACAGAGGCAAAGCACAGCTCTCTGTAGGGAAGAGACTTTAACTCCAGTAACATGAGGAGCCCACAAGAACAGCGTCTAATGTTTTTAAACTCCTCCCAAGGGCGTAGCTGTGACAGGATGCAGCTGGAAGGAGGACGTGCACTAGCACAGGAACTGTCATGCACTGCCAATGCCCCCTTACGATGACAACTCACTGCCAGTCATTACAGAGAAATAAGACAGCTTGCAGGGACATCCCATCTCCTGTTTGCAGAGAAAGCCTCAGCAAAGCAGGAGCAGGCACAGCCCATGGCAAAGCAGCCAGGTCAGGGCTCTGGCTCCTTTCACCCTGCATTCCAGAGGGTGAAACCCACCGAGCCTCGACTCCGCCGTGTCCTCATGCTATGCTTCCCACTGAGGCCATCGTCTTCCTCTTTCACAGGCTTGAACATAAAGGGAGGGGGGTCCACGGGCTTCTCGATGGGTGGCAGCTCCCCGTACTTCTTGAAGTGGATGCGGCAGTCCGTGCACAGCAGGATGTTCTCCCGGCCGCCGTGGTGCCAGTCCTTGGAGGCTTGGGGCAGGGAAAGCAACAGCTCAGCAACTCACACAGCACCCCAGCCCCAGCACAAATACAGGGAATTGGTAAAAAAAGGGGTACAGCTTCAAAAACAGCTGCTTTTCTATGGGTAACGAAGTTGGAGAAGTTTCTGGAGAAGTCTGTCCCAGTGCACATCCTCAATATTCAATTTACAAACCGTGGTTGTTTGCTTAAGAAAGTACAGCTTTGAGGTACAGAAAAAAACCTTATCTGCTCTACCTGGGAGCTAACAAGCAGCTGTTGTTCTCCAAAGCTGTGGTTTCTGCAAGAGAAGTGAGCTCTGAACTTCTTATTTCCTTCCCCACTCTGGGGCTCCCCGTCCCATCTGCAAATGCCCCAACCTGAGGCGACCTTCAGGAACAGCCCCAGGAACGGGGCTGAGGCACAGGAGATTTGCTGCAGCATCAGGAGGTTTTGTGTGTGACAGCCACAGCCCAACACTGATTCATTATGTCACAAATTGATTACATAGATTATGGATTATGCAGATTTATTCCTGTCTGAATGTCTACCTCAGGGTTCTCCTTTGTCACCGCAGTATTAATTTGCAATGGCAAAGCCTGATTAACTCTGTTAGGAACGCTGCATATTTGAGCTGCTTCACCCCCACACTGCTGTGAACAGCTGCCCCAGCACAGGAGCTGCTCCTGCTGGCTGCACCCACGGCCCAGGCAGCAGCAGAGGGGAGAAACCAGCAGGGACTGGGACGTACTGGTGGTGAAGCAGTGGCGGCAGGCGTAGCCCTTCAGCTCCTGCTCGCTGTCCTCGCTGTCAAAGTCATCTTCACTGGCCGAGCTCAGGTCCACTGAGGGTGGGAGAAAGAGGAAAATGGAAAATAAACACTCAGCAGGGTTTTCTAATTCCTCCTACTTGGCTAAAAGAAGCATTAAGTAAAAGAGATGGAGCCTCCCCACGCCCACCCTGCCTTGCATTACCATTAATTCTGATTTTTCAAACTGACCAAAACCAGACCTCATCACTCTGCCAGGTTAAAGGAGGATTCCAGGAATGTGCCAACCTGGAACCTCTGATTCTTCTGGTTCATTTCCAGGTAAATTGTCATTCAAATACAATCCGTGGTGAGTTCAAGAGGCTGTGTTCCAAACCCACAGTTTTCAAGAGAAAAGGGGTTTATCTCTAGAATCTGGTCAAATTTAAAATCAAATATTCTATATTTAAAACCTACAAATCCCATGAACAGGTCCTGTAGTGGCTTTTCTGGTTTTTATTTTGTTACCCAGCAGCAGAGGTGTTTGTGGGTGGAGGAATCAATGCTTACATACAATGGACCTGTTGGAAAAATATTTTGTGATTCTTTTGGATGGGAAGCACTAAAGGATAACACCAACTTTCCTGTCCTTACTGCAGGGCTCCAAGTTACAACCTGTGGCAAACTCACACTGCAAAATGTCATGTTTTGAAGAAGAGACTATACAAAAGGTCCCCTTCCTTTGTGGTAAACTGGCTGATTACCCATCTGTGAGCTCAAAAGCAGCATCTAAACCACTGAAAATATGCAGACATCACAAAAACTGTATCTTACCTTCTTCTAAACACCTCAGGAATAAATATTTCCCTTTTGAGAGCACTGCATTTTTCTAGCCTCGCCACTATAAATTCACAACATAACAGGGCTATAATTTGGCACAAGCAGGAAGCCCTCTGGCTTCTTCTGTTCCAATCTTTAATTAGCAGAGAAGTCCTTGATACAGGAACAGTGTTTTTCTAAAGGCTCCAAGAGGATGTTTTGTACATGCAGGTTACAGTTTATGGATTAAAGCTCACAGATTCTCCAGCACTTGCCATCAGCATTTGTCAGCAACTCGTTACCCTTCAAATTAACACAGGGTTACATTTAATAGCTGCCACTGCTGTAATTCCTACATTAATACTTGCAGGTGTTCAAACCCTGACTGCAGAGCTGACCCCAGGCTAGCACTTGCTTTCTTTTGCTAAGTGAATTTTTATTTTCATCCTGCAGTCAGATCCATAAGGATGGGTCCTCCCAGCCACAGCTCTCTCATGCTGAGTATTTTGGACTGGGCTGTGGAGTCCAGACCCTTACAGAGATCAGCAGTAAATCCTACCAGCTCAGCAGGGAAAAGCTCCCAGCCCTTTCCTGCCCTCTCCCTTCTGCCCTGGACAGAATTCTGTGTCCTGCCTGCTCACCACATCCTCCACCTGCCCACGTTCATTTTTACATCTGCCAATCTACCTTCCACAGCCCCTTTTCTCTGAGGCACGTGGGTTTAGAATGATTTAAATCTCACAGGTTTAAACCTTTCCCCACGGCCAAAGGTTTCTATCCCTGCATGGTCCCTGTGCAGTGCAGCACAGCACTGCTCTGGGGAACTGCTCTTGCTTCTGACACTTCTGCTCCAGGCAGGGCCAGTGCTCCTCCAAGACTGCCTGAGACAGTGCTGGCTGCAGCACAAGGCAGGGGACACCCAGAAGGATGGAAGGGATTTCCTCCCAAAGCCAGGGAGAACCTCCTTCCTTCTTTCTGTGCTTCCCAATTCCCACTGCTGGAATAAGCCTGGAGAAAATACAACACAACACCAGGAAAAAGAGCAGGGAAATCCAACCCCAGGGCAGTATTTCCATCCTTACAGGATGCTTTCATGCTCAAGGACTGGGTGATCAAAGCCACCTCCCACATTCCAGCAGAAACGGAGCAGGGACAGAGAAGGAACTGCCCGAACTCCATTCCCTTGTGTCCCCTGCGAGGTGCAGCATCCCTGGTGCTGCCTGTCCTGAGCAGAGCCGTGCCCGGCGCGGGGCTGCACTCACAGAACTCGCTGGAAGGGGGCCGGGAGGGGGTGTTGACCGGGGTGGAGGCCGTGCGGGTTTTGATCCTGCGGAACACGGCCTGGCGCCGGTGCCGCCGGTGCGCTCGAGAGCTCGCTGCCTCGGGGGTCTTCTTCCAGTAGTAATAGAAGGTGATCAGCTCTCCCTGCAAACACACAACACGCGCTGTTAGACACCGTGCAAACATCACTTGTCAGCTGTCGGCCTCCCCTGCCTCTCTGGGGGCACGCAGGGATTTTTTCCAGGAAGAATCATGATGTGTTTCAGCTGGAAATAAAGAACTATTTAGGGTAAACACACAAAAAAAAATTATTATTTTTAAATTGCTGTTGCAGAGGAGGAAAACAAGTAAATAAATGCTTTTTTACTCCTTCCCTAGGAAAGAAAAAGATTGGGAAGCACAAGGCTCCACCTGGAGCTTCAGAAGAGGGTGCCCTTGTGTCACTGTCAGCATCCCCTGCTGCCTCTGCCCCTCTGCTCTGCTGAGCTCTGACA